>CM062292.1:87940600-88540600 GCA_031216915.1 Pictodentalium vernedei
CAGATCCGATAATTTTTTATGATTCTTTAAAAACTTCCTATGGTTGCGAGAAACATGTGCAGTGTCAAGTTGGTGAACTGGGCGAGTCTGAGTGACTTCTTCATCAAACGAATCTTCCGCGGCTAAATAAGCTGCACTGTCGGGGTCAGTACTTATATGCTCTACTTCTATATTACTTTCACCCTTCAAGTCTAACAGTGCTTCTCTTGCCCATGTCCGCTCATCTCCTATGTTTTTTTCTGAAATGGAATGGTTGCAAAACACTTCTCAGAGCTGCACTGATGACCTGACGTTAAATGCTTGCCTTTACTGCAGAGTTTATTATGTACCACTAAGCAATCACATCATGATGTGATGTCATATTTTTGGCTATTTTATATATAACCTTTCCAACCCCAGAGTAGAGATTGTTATTATAAAGGTCATCTACCTGTAAATTTATAATATTTGGATTTTTGCTTCCTGCAATTTTCTTTTTTTCAATTAACTCTGATCGTCGCATTTTCATGTCGCTTTTATTCAATTCTACGATTTTGGATAGAACCTTATTTGAACTTTTTTGTACATCAGAGGTTGAGGATGCTGGCATATTGGCACTTAACCAGAGTCGTCTCAGTGATGAAGCAGCTATTGGTGTTTTACTGAGACCCACAGCTAAGCCGATATTGGGTTTTGCTGCTGATCGCCTTCTTTTCCCCGTTCTTACTTCATTATAAAGAGAGAAAATTCATGATGTAGTTACAGCCTGTACAGATCATTTTTTCTCTGCAGCCAAGACCCCGAATTTGATCTGCTTACATATCCAAGTGTAGGAAGCAACGGCAGTTTGGGGAAGATGCCCTGTGGTCTTCAGATACACCATTCCACATTGCAGCGCTTCACTCAACGTGCACTGTTCTGTAAGACTGTGCCTCCCGTTTCCATACCGCATTTGTCCTCGCACAGTAATTTAGATACCTGGAAGGGAGAGATATGAACACTGAGTCCATTGTACATGCCAATTCATTATTGTCAGTAAACTCCTTGCTAACCCCCCCCCCCCCCCCCCAATTCATTGCTCAGAAGGAAGGATTTCTATTTATCTTTTCCTACACTTACTACCTCTTTTCTGACATTATTAACTTCTTTATTCGCATTGCATGGAGCTTACGTATGGGCATGCTGGAACTGTAAGGAAAGAGTTGTGATGATCAACAATTAACCCTTTACCCAACGTAACGGCCAAAACCGGCCAGCGCTATTCTCAAAAATCGCCAAATAATTTTCAAAAGATTTTCATTTTTTGTCTCAAAAACATAGGTTATGACCCCTCGTTGGAACGAGCTCGTCGAGCTCGTTCCAACGAGGGGCCATAACCTATGTTTTTGAGACAAAAAATGAAAAAATTTAGTTATTCAAGAATTTTTTTTGCAAGTGTCGTCTGCTTTTCATGTTAGGTAAAGGGTTAACGCATAGAGTAGTCACTCTTCATCAGACACACGTGTGTAATTAATGTAAAATGATAGCTATCATTAAAACTTATACTGATTTTTGCTTGCAAGATAGTGCTCTTTCCGGCAGTTTATAAATTACAACTGCCTGAAAAGAAAGCTTTTTACCCTTCACAGCCCGCCGTGTCGATATCTCGTGGAGAAAATGTACTGAAGAAATGTTTTCAAAAAGAAAGAATCCACCACTTTTCAAACATTTGTATTTAGCAAATAGCCCACTTGTTCTCCTGTGTTTTACAAAACCAGCAGTCTAGTGTCTGAGAAATCTCTTTAAGCTGCATATAAAAAATTATGTCTTGAATTGGCTGGTGAACCTTGCTGAAACCAGCCCATTGGGCTGACTGAAGTGAGATCCAACAGCCTAATTTTTTTTGGCTCCTTGGAAAAACAAATGGGGCGGAGTTGTGGATTTGAGGTGGGGAATTGAACAAGTATGAGTAGGTAATAAAGGCCGATATACTATCACTTGTAGATGTACGTGTACAAGATACGTTCACGATGCGTTCACGATGCGTTCACCAACGTGGAATTCAGTGTTAAATCACACGCTTGTTCACAAAAACTGTACATGATCTTGAATCGCATCATGTACAGTCGTGACTCCTAGATCGCGCTTTTAACGTTCAAATACTCGCGGTGAACGCGCGTTTTTAAAAAAAGGGGTGAAATTGTACAGTTCACTTTCATCTTGTACGTAATTTTGTCAACGTTCCCATCGCAAGATCAGACCACGGATCCATCGTCGGCGAACGCGCGCAAAAGCAAAACGATTCTGAATCATCTGTAAAAACGCAAAAAACAGTTTTGGAGGTTCTAAATCAGCGATTCAGAATCGGCAATTGCGTCGGTGCAGATGATTTAGAACCGCAATTGTTTTTTTTTTGAGGCGGTGGGTTTTTCCCATTTTATGACATTATTAGGGGAATTCCCCACGGAATGTTTAAAAACACATTTTCCGCTCAATTAGGTTTTGAGTGGTAAAATTTTTAATATATTCATGATAGCAATCGCAGTCATCAAAGGATTCTCTCTTAATTCGACACTCGATGAATTGATGTGTGAATGAATGAAGATCTTTTGACAAAATGTAAACACTACTGTCAAAATGCGTTAAATCAGAAACCGGTTTGTCATGTACTGTTTAAACGTATTTTTTTTTAAACTTCAATTAACACAGTCAGTTTGAGAGGTGAATATTTTCAGATTATTATATTAAGAAGGAAAGAGTTTTTTTTTTATTACTTAAAACACAAAAACATAAAAAATATAATTAAACATTTAATTTTGAAAAATAAATAAAAACAATCAAAACGAAAGATGTTTTTCCAGATGGATCCTAGACGCCGAGATCGAATTTTAGACGAGTATTCACGTGCTAAGAAGGCGATTCAGTCAGCTGATAGGAGCAGACGTCTCGGTGAGATGGAACTCAGACGCGAAGCCACAAAAATATTTAAACCCGTGACGGAGGGTCAAGAGCGAAGCAGGAAGGAGATAGTCGAAGAATTGAGACCCATAAAGGAGAGTTCTTTGAAAATGGGTTCGTTGCCTCCTAGTTTTTGGAAATCGGTATTCCGTTCAATCTACACCGGATTACGTTCCCACGGGAATTCAAACAGATATGAGCGAGAGCGACACCGATACGGCTTCGACTATCACCACTAGTAGCGTCGCATCGTACGATGATGATGGCGGTAAGAGAGATCAGTCGTATGGAATTTATAAGGATTCTGAGGGTAGAACTTTTGTGGGAGACACAGAAGTGGAAATGGACGATGACGAATTGATCGTGGGTTCGAATAAATATAAAGTAACCGATGGTCTGCGGAGATTGCTCCTTTACGACAAGCCCGGAGATTTCACGGAACAGGATTTCGACAATTACGGCGACATTCTAGTTCAAACCCACGCCATGAATAGAAATAACGATGCCAGAGAGACGAGACCCAAAGTCAACAGAGGTTACAAGTGGACGAAAGTGGTGAAACCCATATGGAATGCGCATAAGAAGTTTCTCGAATCGGCACCGGCAAAGGGGTGAAAACCGCTATTTTTCTTCCGAGCTATCCCGACGCTCTGTCTCAGAGATTGAGTTTGTTGATGGCGAGCAGACGGGCTGGTAACACGGGATTAGATAATCAGATAGTTGCCGTATCTGACGAATTGTTGAGACAGAAGGTTTTGAATAAAAACCAGTATAAAAGGCTGATGAACGAATTGAAGGATTGATGTGTATATAATAATAAGTAGAGAGAGAGAAACAAACAAACAAACAAACAAACAAACAAACAAAAAATAAAACAGTAAATTCTTACACTAGAATAATAAAAGTATTTAAACGGCAAAAACGATTTACCAGTGAAAAAAAAAAATATATATATGTATCATAAAAATAAAATATGTTGGTGATAAAGAACAGGGGATACGTCAGGACTTACGTTCAAGGCGGTTCTGGCATCGTCGATTCTATAATGCGAGCGTTCACGGGCGATGCGGGTAGAAAACTCACATCGACTGCGTTTGAGGTCGGTAAGAAGACGGCTTTGGATGCTGGTAAGAAAGCTGCTTCCGAAGCCAGTGGTAGGATAGCTTCTGTGGCTGGCAAGAGGGCAGCCGACGCGTTGATCGACAAGTTGATCAGTCCGCCGGCGAAGCGAGCTGCGTTAGAGCGAACGCCGAAAAATTGGAAAGATTTAAAGGATGCCGTGGTACCCATACAAGATTTAGTCAAAATGACGAGTGGTTCCGGATTGAAGAGAACTCACGACGGTGCGATATAAATAAATAATAATAATAATAACATTAAAACAGAGTTTGAAAAACATTAAAAAATTTGTGTTTGAAAAGAATCTAAAATAACAAACAAAACAAAAAATAAAACAAAGATGAACATTAAAGATATGTCTTGGAACGACGCCGCGACCAAGAGGTCGAATAACGAGTTCTTTCCCAAGAGCATAAGAGGCTTGATAGTGGGAAAATCGAATTGTGGAAAGACCAATCTGTTGATGAATCTGTTGTCCCGACCCGACTGGTTGGATTACGACAGATTGTTCGTGTTTGGCGAGAGCTTGTTTCAACCCGAATACAGATTGCTTCGAGAGTGCATGGATCGCAGATTGCCCAAGGACGTCATAGCCAGAACCTTTGACAGTAGGGAGGAATTCGACAAGTGTGGAGCTCCGCTCTCGACCATTTTGAACGGCGCGGCGACGGAGCTGATGAAGAGAAATGCATCTTCGAACGTCGAGTGTCGATTTTATGAGAACGCTAGCGACGTTCCGGATCCTAGAGAACTGAAATCGGAAGATAAGAATCTCATGATTTTCGACGATCTGTTTTTGGAGAGACAGAACCGATGCGAATCGTATTACGTTAGGGGGTCGACACAGCAACGTGGACTGTTTCTACCTGTCGCAGAATTATTTTCGATTGCCCAGACAGACGATAAGGGAGAACGCTAATTTTCTATGTCTCTTTCGCCAAGATCTCAAGAATCTCAATCACATGTACGGCGATCACGTCGCAAACGACATGAGCGCTGCGGAATTCAGGAGATTCTGCAAGAGGGTTTGGGATGGTGGACTTTACAATTTCGTCGTGATCGATTTGACGAACGAATTTAATCGCGGAAAATATCGGTGCGGATTCGATGAGTTTTATGTTCCCGATGGTAATAATAATAAGATAGAGCGCGAAAATAAAAATTAGAAAAATAATAAATCTTCAAATAATTAGTTTTGAATAAAAAAATAAAATTAAAATATAATGTTCGAACATGGAGAATTGTTAGAACGGATAGCCGAGAATACGGCTGCAAAACAATCCATTCAAATCGTGGTGAGTGGCGATTCGACTCGATTCGCTACGAAATTCGAACCTTCCATCGAATTGAATAGAGAGAAAAGATACGAGATGGCGTTGGTGAATCTGGAGACTTATTATTCCTTTCCCAACGTCACCGAAAAGAATAACTCGTTCAAGTATTCCGACGGAGTGGATTGGTTGGAGATTCGAATTCCCAAAGGGAGTTACGACATAGACGATTTGAACCATTACATTCAGACGCAAATGAAGACGGATGGAAAGGGAAGCAACAAGATCAGACTCGCTCCCAATCCTAATACCTTACAGACGATGTTGGATTTGGAAGATAATTTTCGTGTGGATTTCAACACGGACGATTCTATAGGCAAGATGTTGGGATTCGATCGAAAGATGTATCGAGGCCACGCGGCATCTGAAAATACGGTCGACATTCTCGCTGTCAATAGCATTCTGGTGAACGTGGACGTGATTGCTGGAAGCTACGTGAATGGTAGCGCTCAACCGACGATCTATTCCTTCTTTCCAAACGTGTCGCCGGGTTATAACATCGTGGAGCGACCTCGAAATTTAGTTTATCTACCAGTGATTTTAGACACGTTGTATAGTCTCAAAACCACGTTGACGGATCAAAATGGTGAACTGTTAGATCTTCGCGGAGAGAGAGTGACGATACGATTTCACATAAGAGAAATATAAAAGCAAAAAAAAAATATTATATATATAGATAACAAAAATAAAATAAACGGTAATATTAATTTTTACAAAATTATTTTAATATAATTATTAAACAAGAAACAATTGAAGTAAATATATTTAAAAAAAAAACAGAATTATGACAGAATACGTGACTAAAAACGTGAACATATCCTCAGGACAGAGTAAGAAACTTGAGAGAGCATTAAGAACTCGAGGCGAGGCGGTGAAATTCAAATTCACTCACGAAGATCTGACGAGAGGCGGTCAGGATTCGATCGCCTGGACCAGAAGTCAAATCAAAAGGATGGAGAAAGCGATTCGCGATGGAAGAGGGTTGACGGTGGGAATGAGTCCCGCTCAAGTGAGATACAATTTGAGAATGAAAGGTGCTTTCCTACCGCTATTGGCAGGAATAGCCGCAAAAGCATTACCCTTCGCCGCAAAGGCGCTACCCTTTCTCGGAAAGACTCTCAGCGTGGGAGCTCTCACGGGACTCGCTGGTTCGGCAGTTGAGAAATTAATGGGTGGCAGCGGACTGTTTTTGAAGAAGGGAGGAGCCGTGTGTCGCGTTCACGTAGACGACAGCGGTAAAGGATTGTATCTAGAACCCGTTAGAGGTGGCAACTCTCTGAGAGGAAACGGTCTCTATCTGAAGAGTGGACGGAATGTCGAGTGAATCGGCAAGGGTTTGTTGCTCGGTGAGAATTCACCATTTAAGAACATACCGATTTTGAATATGTTATTATAAATATAAAATTATATAAAATATATAAAATCATAGAAAGTATAAAATAATATATTTAAAATTAGTAAAAAGGTGGAGAAATAATTTTATCATCAGGATGACAAGGCGGAGAATTTATCAGCTGGATGAATTTGACGATAATGACAAACATCGCAAGACAGAGAGCGAAGAAATAAAAAAATGGTTAGACGCTAATGATGGATATTTAAGGAAAGAGATAGATAAAGCGCGGGATATACGGTTGAGAATGAGACGATGCTTTCCACGGTCACCACTACCTTCTGAAGAGAATGGTAATGATGCGAGTGTTACCAAGAGATGCACAACATTCGTTCATAATTATGATTCGGATAAAGAAAAATGTTGCCATAAACGTATCACATCACAAAGAAAAAGAAAAAAAGAAAAAGAAGAAGAATCGACGCTGAAATTTGAGAGAAAAGGAAATGTTATTATAATATATTATGATGATAGTGAAGAAGAAGGAAAACAAAAACAAAAAAAAGTAAATGAAATCTAAAGATGATCTCATTACTTTTTTTTTTTTTCATTTTTTCTTCGCTAAAAATCAATCACTCTATTGTTTATATTTCCAAGTCCGTTATTAGCATGTTGACGCTCGTGTCTTCTCCTTTTTTGAAAACGTGTTGAATGTGTATCTTTACTCTTTTGAGTTTTTTTACATCGGTCAACTCGCTCTCACCACCCAATTTCTTCACGAGTTCAAATGAGATGTTTGGAAATATGTAATTTCCATAGGGCAATGACAAATCATCCTTGCCGAATTCTCGATCTTCGGCGATGACGATGTTCTGCAGATCGCTTTGGTACTCGTAAATCAAATCGAGCGCAGCGTCGTCCAATTTCAGAGGCATCTTATATTTCTCGTATTTGTGCTCTAAGCCCTTCGTTTCGATGTCGTTCAATTCAATGGGATCGTGTTGTTGTAATCTATAGATTTTATGACCGAATTTCTTATACGTTTTGACTCGTTTCAATTTCAATTCACATCTTTTAGGTGTTGTTGTCTTCATGATCGATTATTTGGGTTTTTTTGTTTTTACGAATTCTTGCAAATAATGTATATTTTAAATTTTGTATTTAAATAATAATTTGTTAAAAAAGTTTGTTATTTTTTTTTGCTCTTTATATATATATAAAAAAGTTGTTTTTTTTAATTTTTAATTTTCTTTAATGTAAAAATTTTTTTAGTAAAAGTTTTTTTTTCTCTTTATATATATATAAAAAGTAAAATTTTTAATTTCAATCTCTCTATTGTTTATATTTCCAAGTCTGTTATTAGCAAGTTGACATTCGTCATTTTTCCACATATGAAAATGGTGTGAATGTTCATCTTTACTCTTTTGAGTTTTTTTTCATAGGCGAATGCACTCTCACCACCCGATTTCTTCACGAGTTCGGGTGAGATTATTGGATATATGTAACCTCCATAGGACAACAATGAATCACCCCTGTCGAATTCTCTGTCTTCAGCGACGATGATATTAATCAACAGTTCGCTTTGGTACTCGTAAAACAAATCGAGTGCGGCTTCATCCACTTTCAAACACATTCGATATTTGTGGTAGTAGCACTCTAAGTCCACCATCTCGACCTCATTCAGTTCGATGGGATCATGTGGTTGTAATGTATAGATATTAAAACTGGATTTCTCATACTTTTCGTCTCGTTTCAATTTCAATTCGCATCTTTTAGGTGTTGTTGTCATGATCAATTATTTGGTTTTTATGAATTCTTACAAATAATGTATATTTTAATTTTGTATTAAAAAAATTGAATTTAAAATTTAACTTTTTTTTTTTTTTTTTCTATTATATATAAAGAGTAAAAAAGCAAAACTTTTTTAACAAATTATTTAATACAAAATTCAAAAAAAAAAAATATTCTTACAAATGAAGCAAACAGATAAAACAATGGTAAATTTAAATGAGAAAACCATACCTCAGTTAAACGAGATTTGTAAACTATTACAAATTTCAGATTTCAGAAAGCATAGAACTAAATCAAAAAAAATTGAAGTCATACAAGAATATTTGCGAAACGCTAGAAAGGCAAACGAAATGTCGATAGCAACAATGTCAAAAGATGCACCAGTTGTGAAAAATAAGAAGACGACTAAACGAAAAGCCGTTGAAAAACATCAAGTTTCCAAAGAAAAGAAAAGAAAAACGAAAACGAAAACGAGTGATGCACTTCAGATTCAAGACAAACGAGATATATCGAGCGAAATTCAACGAGCAATCGATGAAGGGAAAGGAGAAGAATATGTAACACAACTCGTTGCGGAACTATTCCAATCGAAACCCATAGAACAGGAGAGTGCGATCAAAGGCATTTTTAAAACTTTCAACGTGATTCCCTCGTTGAAGAAAGTCGATCCGAAATTGTTCATGGAACGGGTGAAGAAAGAAGTATTGGATTTGTTTCACGAATACATGAACTTGGGATTAAAAATTAAGAGGATACTCCATTGCATAATGAATAAAATCGATGTGAAGTCTGGCGAGAGCATCGTGAAAAATGCATATTTCAGATCTAATGTCGAACCCGTATTTCGAGGTTCAGATCTATCAGACAATTTCGAAAAGATGAAAGACAAGATGTTGACGTCTCTCGCGAATTATCAAAATGAAGGTAGTAATTGGACGTTCGGTGAGGTGTTGAAACTTGAAATTCACATGACTAAAAACGAACCATTGAAAGGATCTTCCTACTTGGAATTACCGTATTTCTTGACTAAGAAACACGCCGTGGTCAACGTGAGAAATAAAGATGATCAGTGTTTTAAATGGGCAGTCACCTCCGCTTTATACCCTGTCGAAATAAACTCTGATAGAGTTTCTCGTTTTCCAACAGAGTTAAAACACATTGAACGTTTCGAGGTTCAAAATCCCACCGTAGCGGTGAACGTCCTTGGATACGACGACGAAAATCAAAAGATCTATCCTCTCAGACAGACTTCATATCACGGAAGAGAAAAGACGATTATTTTATTATCGATTTCGAATGGTGACAATCGTCATTATTGTTGGGTTAAACATCCGACCTGATTACTGTCGAGACAAAATAATAAACATGGACATAAGATATGTTTATGTTGCAACTGCATGAACATGTTTAAGAGCAAAAAATCGTTAGCTAAACATCAGGAATATTGCAACGAAAATCAAGGTGTCGCCGTCGAAATGCCCAAACCCAAAACCATCGTGAAGTTTGAAAATCACAATAGAAGGTTAAAAGTACCATTCGTTGTGTACGCCGATTTCGAATGTTTCACTGCGAAAATGAGTTCCTGTCAACCCAATGCTCTTCAAAGTTACATCAAAAGATATCAAAATCACATACCTTCAGGCTATTGCATTTACGAGAAATGCACTTTTGACTCGCAACACGACATGGGTCCCTTCACCTACACGAAACAGCACGAAGACGACGTGGCTCAAAGGTTCGTGGAAGAGTTAGAATCGAAAATTCAAATGTTATACGACAAATTCAAAACTCCGGTGAAAATGATCATCACGCGAGAGCAACAGGACGAAAATAACAGAGCCACCAAATGTCACATATGCAGACAATCGTTCAACGAGAATTCGGAGGAAAATAAGAAGGTCAGAGACCACGATCATTACACGGGTCTGTATCGCGGTCCGGCTCACAGCAAGTGTAATTTAAAATATTGAGACGCCACTTTCTATCCGGTGATGTTTCACAATCTCTCGGGTTACGACAGTCATCTGTTCGTGAAAAATCTCGGCACCTCACACGAAGAATTAAATTGCATCGCAAACAGCAAAGAAAGATACATTTCCTTCACGAAATGGAAGCTCATGGAGAGGAAAAGAGTAATCGATGGAAATACGTTGAAAGAAAAAACGAAATCCATTCGTAGATGCATACATTTCATCGACACTTTTAAATTCATGTCGACCACTCTGGAAAAATTAGTCGATAACATGAGCAAGGATAAATTTAAAATCACGAGCGAACATTTCGGAGAACGAGTAGACGTCATGTTGAGGAAAGGAGTCTATCCTTACGATTACATGAACGATCTAAAGAGATTCGAAGACACTGCACTACCTTCGAAAGATGATTTTTATTCGAAATTATACGAATCCGACATTTCCAACGAGAATTACGAACACGCCAAAAACGTGTGGAAATCATTCGATATGAAAACCCATGAGAGATTATCACGATCTCTATCTGAAGACCAACGTTCTGCTCTTGGCAGACATGTTCGAAAATTTTCGAGACGTCTGTCGTCGAAATTACGATCTGGATCATGCTTGGTATTTCACCGCACCCGGTCTGGCGTTGTCTGTTGAAGACCACCGAAGTCCAATTGGAATTATTATCCGACGTGGACATGTTGCTCATGTTCGAAAGGGCTGCGAGAGGTGACGTCTCGATGATCTCTCACAGACATTCTGAGGCTAACAATCCCTACATGAAAGAAGGTTTCGATTCGAAACGGTTGACTAAATACATACAGTATTGGGATGCCAATAATCTGTACGGTTGGGCTATGAGTCATCCTTTACCGATTGGAAATTTTGAATGGGTGAAGGAACCCGGAAGAGATGCAAAAATGGAGAGACTATCCTTGCATTTTAGAAGTCGATTTGAACTATCCGGAAGAATTACACGATCCACACAACGATTATCCGCTGGCTCCCGAACGAATGGAACCGAACAAAGGAGACGAGGAAAAACTCATTCCCAATTTATTTAACAATCGTAACTACGTCGTCTACAGTGAGAATTTGAAATAGTACGTCGATTACAGGATGAAATTAGTCGACATACATCGCATCATTCGATTCGACGAAGAGCCTTGGATGAAAAAATACATCAATCTCAACACGAATCTCAGAACTCGAGCCGAGAACGATTTCGAAAAAGATTTCTTCAAACTCATGAACAACTGCATGTACGGCAAATCGATGGAAAACATCAGGAAGAGAACCGACGTTCGACTCATCACGTCTGAAAAACAAGCTAAAAAATTAGTGGCGAAACCCAATTACAAACACCAAACCATATTCGGCGAAAATCTAGTGGCCGTTCACATGCAAAAGACGCATCTGAAGTTCGACAAACCGTATTATCTCGGACCGATCATCTTAGATGTCAGCAAGCGATTGATGTACGAGTTTCACTACAATTACGTCAAACGAAAATTTGGTGACAAAGCCAAACTACTGTTCACCGACATGGACAGTTTAGGTTACGAGATAGAGACGAAAGACGTCTACCGAGATATATCTCCGGACGTGGCCAAGTGGTTCGACACGAGCAATTATCCCATCGATCACCCGTCCAACATTCAATCGAACGACAACAAGAGGGTGCTGGGTAAATTTAAGGACGAGAGCGGCGGTAAACAGATCGTCGAATTCGTGGGCTTGAGACCCAAACTCTATGCTTATCGTCTAGAAGATGATGAAGAGATCAAGAAGTGCAAAGGAGTTAAAGCATGCGTGGTGAAGAAAAACATCTCTTTCCAAGAGTATAAAGATTGTCTGTTAGGAAGTGGTCCGGTGTATAAGACTATGAAATCGATTCGAAGCGAAAATCACGACTTGTAAACCAAAATAGTCAACAAGATTTCGCTGACGGCCGACGACGACAAGAGATTCGTGTTAGACGATAAAATAAGCACTTTGGCACTCGGACATTGGACTGTGGATCTAATTAGAGACGATATGAATGTGGATGATTGGATTCCAGATATGATTGTAGATGATAAGATTCCAGATACGATTGTGGATGATAGGATTCCAGAAAATCAAGAGGAATTAGATGAACACAAAATTATGGAAATCGATAGTGACATCGAGAAAGTTAGTTTAAAAAGAAAAAGAAAAAAAATAGAAAAAAAATAACGTTATTTTTAGTAAATTATAATAAAATAAATAAAAAAAATATATACTTATTTATGAATAAGAAAATAAAGATATCCATAGAAGGTGTCGTCTTACCCAACGAACCCCTATCCAACATCGATCTGTCGAATGCGGCAAAAGATTTGAAAATCAAAGATTTTCTAGGAGTGTTTTCCAGAGATGCCTTGCTGAAGAGAAGACCTCGACAATCGGAATGCGGAATTTTAAATCTAGACGATTCATAGGGTGAAGGCACTCACTGGGTGGCGTGGTTCAAGAACGGGGAGAAGAAGAATTATTATTTCGACAGCTATGGAATCTCACCGCCAAAAGAAATAAAGAACTATTTCAACATATCGATGGTTCTTTACAACACAGAATGAGTGCAATCGCCAGATCAAGTGTTTTTCGGTCACCTGTGTCTCTACGTTCTCAAGAGATGGTCTGAAGGAGATGAATTTCAAGACATTCTCAATGACTTACATTAGAGAGAGATTTTTTTTTTATAGTATATATAAAGATAAAAAATTATTTTTAAAAAATTTTAATCGAATAAAAAACGAAAAATAAAATAACATAGTTCATTTTTAATAAACTGCGTTTTGAACACATTTTTTCTAAACAACAAAAAAAAATCCCACAACAACATGCCAGTCGATAAATTTGGTAGAAGTGACGACGAAAAAGTCAACCCGTGAAAGAAGAGGAAGACGTTCGAAGTCAACGATGGTTACGACGTTGCCAACTTGGACGAACATTACGTTCGGAGATACGAACCTCGAGAAGAACCTTTGAACATGAACGATAAGAAGCTCTACAATCTTCCCGAGCCGATAGATCTCACAGATGCTGCGACTAAAAAATACGTCGACAGGGGGAACGCCAATTTTGAACGAATCCTGCTGGATAATTACGTGGATAAAACCATGACTGACGATCTCGATCTGAAATCCAAACGTTTGGTGAACGTCACTTATCCCGTAGATCCCACCGATGCCACGACCAAGAGATACGCGGACGACCCTCACGCGAGATTCAGCGAACACCTGAGAAATAGATACATTCAGAAAACGATGCACTCAGAATTGAACGCCAATTCTAACAAGATAACGAACGTGGCCACTCCCACGAATCCCAAGGACGTGGCGACCAAACACTACGTAGATCTGGAACAGAGAAAGTCTGACAGACGAGAAATGAAATCGGATCTGAATGTGGGATTCAACAAGATATTGAATCTGTCGAAGATCGATGACATGGATGTGGACTCAACTGCGGTCAACAAGGGCTACGTAGATTCTGCCGTGATACAATCGCAAGAATACCTAGAATCGCAAGTGGACGATCTCTACCTGAACAAAGAATCTGGCGGAACCATGGAGGGTGGCAACAACATGAATGGTCACAATTTATTCAGTCTCGATCACGATCCCGAATTCGATTCCAGCGCGGTAAGCAGGAAGTACGTGGACGACAACTCGGTCTGGAGAAAGGGCGACATCATGGAAGGTAAACTAGACATGGGTGGACACGCGCTCACGAATCTACCGGATCCCGTGAACATGATGGATGCCTGCACCCTGATTTCGGTGGTGGAGAAAGTCAAATATGCTAGACAATTGATCACCATGTGGGCCGAAGAGGTCGGCACCTTAGATGAGGGAAAAGCCGAGTGGTCTTTCGGAAATGGAGGTAGCGCATAGAAACATGGTCAGGTGGAATATCCCATGCCGTTGGGAGGTGAAATCCTTCAAATGAGTCTGGCTTCCTCGGATTTGAAGAACAGAGCAGTCGTCAATCTCATGGTGAATGGTGTGGAGAGCGATAAGAAATACAGCATCGAAAAGACTGAGAATCAACACGCGAATGTTAGCACATTCAGCACGCCTCTCAAAGTGAACGCTGGAGACAGGATTAATTTCGTCATGAAAACCAATAATCCCGAAGCCTCCACTTCCGTGGTGAGTCTACTGATCGAAATGGATCCTTTGAACAAACAGTGAACACGTGGAAAATAATGAATTAATAAAAAAATAATGTGTGATTATTAAAAAACAAAAACAAAAAAAAAAAGTAATGAGATATAGAGAGATTGAACATCTCTCTATATCTCATTACTTTTTTTTCTTTTTTAATTTTCTATCCATTTATGATTACAATTTATACACTTTGCGAATACGGTTGTTGGTTCATCACCAGATCTAGTTTGTTGAGATTCGATTTTTATTTGACGTTTCTTACATTTGCGACATTTTAAAATTGTATTTTTTATAATTTCTTTGTTAGATCTTATGAGATCAAACTCTTCTTTTTCTTTTAAACGATATTTGCTAAAATCACAACTATTCCATCCTTTTTTTGTGTTACGTTCTTCATATTCAATTTGAATCCATTTTTCCAAGTATTTTATTTTAACGTCGTAGTAATCTGAAGTGAACAGATGATTTGTTGTTTTCGTGTCAAAAACATTCATTTTGTTTTCGAGATTTTAGTTTTTAATTAATCTTACATCCACATTTTTAACTTTTATTATTTTTTTTTTTCACACACTCGTCTCTCATCGAATGATCAACATCTTATTTCCGTCCGATTCGAATTGTAATTCTCTGTCCGACAGGACCAGGTCGAAGGCTTCAGTTTTTCTCAGCACGTTCCTATCGAATTGCATCTTGATCTGAATGTCTAACACGCTACTCTTGAGTCGTTCACTCTGTTTACTGACGTCGAACATGAACATGGGATACATCGACTTGTATTCGCCGGGAGATATGTTGGGATTGCTTATCAATTCGTCTAGACCGTGATACTTCTTTCAAAAATCAGCGGCGTCGCCGTACAGTCTGGAGAAATCGTTCTTGTCGAACGACGCATTGTAATCGATTGCTGGATATCTCGTGGCGTTCAGAAACACTTGCATGTTTCTCAAATGGCAGTGATCGAACAGCGACGCATTCTTTCCCTATCGGTCTGAAATGCAACCACGATGAAACGCGGTCTCTCGGAAGCGGATTTCACCGTCAATCTCCAATCGAAGTGATTCGTGGAGGGAGGAATGCTAGCCGTGTCGCACTGTCTCATTCTAAATCCCACGGGTAATTTACTCTTGGATTCTATGATCTTGTAGAGATGCCCTTTTTCCACGATCGAAGGCTCCACGTGCGGAACGAACCACGATATCTTGTGTAGAGTTATCTTACCCGCATCGGTCGCGGTGAGTTTCACTATTGCGTCGTCGTTTCCTTTTCGAATCAACGTCAGATTGTGTTTGAATCCGTACATGATCTTGTTGTAATCGTCCGCGAATCCGAAGATGTGTTTCAAAGGTATCCTGAACGAAAACGTTCCTTTAGGTCTGGACGTCTTGACGACGTAGTCGAATATCGTGGCGGCGCCGGCGCTAGCTGGGCCGACGGTGTCTTTCACCCACAACTGATTAAGTCCTCTGGATTTCGAAAAATCATCAGGATACGTCAAGAGTCCGAACATCGTGGTGGCCTGACTGGGATGAAAAACAGATTCTATCTCTTGTCCGGATAGCATGTATTTTATGTTACTGAATAGATGCATGATGCCATTATTGGCAAGAGTAACCGTGTCGTCGTCGGCGTAGTCGCTCCCATCTTCCTTGGTGAGACGTCCCTGCACCACTATGTAACTCTCGCTAGGATGTACGAATAGATCTTGAGTTTCGACGTTGATTCTTATCTCTCCCGCATTGTTCAAACTCGTTCTGGTTACCGGTTCATATTCGTGAACCTCATATTCTTGAATACTTTCATCTTTCACTATGCTTTGTGCTATATCTAGTATATTTGTCATTTTAAAGGATTTTTAGGGTTTTTTTTGTTTATTAATTCACTTGCTTTCTTTATCTAAAAAAAATAGTTTTTAATTATTTTTTATTATTATTTATTTTTTTTTCTCTCTTATATATATGTGTGTGTAAACAAGAAAATGTCAAAGAGAGTAAATAAAAAAAAATTTTTGTGTTCTTCATCAAAACTTCGTCTTCTGTAATTGTTGTTCGTAAAACTTTCCAATGATCTCTCTTCTCCATCCAAAGCTTCGATTTCGTAAGTCACCGGATCGGTGCGAAATATTTTAATGATCACGAAGATTTCCGAGGTCCATCGAGGAGTATAACCCTTTTCGAAGTGCTTCTTATAAGCGTAGATTCTCACTCGATCGCCGACCGCAAATTTCGGCGTTCTAGACTTCTTCCTGATCTTAGATCTCTCAGGATATAGATTCGCGTAGACCCGTTTTTCGTTACGAGGATCGCTAGCTTCCGCGGGAGTCATCTTGATCGATCTGTGTCGCGTGTTGTTGTAATATTTCACCAGACCGTTCAGAGCGTATATGTATTTCTTGGTCGAATTCGCCGTGAAGTATCTGTGCATCTTCTCCTTCATCGTTCGATTACAACGTTCCACCACGCTGGCTTTCTCTTCGTTTTCGATCGAGTAGAGGTCTACCAATCGACGAACGTCCTTGTTGTAGAATTCCTTTCCCTTGTCCACCCACAATTTACTCGGTTTTCGAGAAGACGAGTCGAACACGCTCTTCAGAGCCTCGGCGACGCAAGGTCCCGATTTATTCTTCAAAGCTCTGATCCAACCGTATTTGGAAAACACGTCGCAAATTCCGCGAAGCATCTGTCTGTCGTTTTTAGTTCGCACTTCTCTAGAATTACTCGTCTCGGTAACTCTCTTACACTTTACGCAATACATTTTTTTAAGAGTTATTTAAATTAATTTCGTTTTTTTTATTTTATATATAAATTTAATATTTTTTTTTTTTGTTTTAAATTCTGTTCTTATTATATATATACATATTTTTTTTTTCAATCGCTGCTCTTGAGTTCTATCATCTTACTGAATTCCTCCCTGGCCTCTTTCCTCCCCTTTTCCATGACAGAATCCTTCATCTCTTCCTTGATGATCTGACGAGTCTTGATTCTCACGGCTTCTTTCATGGCATCGTATTTCGTTTTCTCGCTCAATATCGCGAAGTATTCTCCGTCCGATATCCTACCGACTTTCAACGCCATAGAGATCATTTCGGATATCGTGTCGACCTTGGAGTCGGCCAAGACGCGAATCTTGTCGTGTTTCCTCGCCTTCAGATATAATTTCCTACTCAAAAAGTTTCCGAGCGTGCTAAACAATCCGGCGGCGAGAGCCACTCCTTCTACGGTCAGCACGATCGGAATGCCGACCGCGGTCGACAACAATCCGATGCCGGCCGCGTGTACATCCATGGAAATCGTGATGAGTGTCGTGTCGATCGCGTTGACGAATTTCACGAAACGCGAATACTTCTTCTTGAGGGAACGACGAGAATCTCTCTCTCGAGTCAGATACGATTGGATTCTACTGATTTGATCGATGCGATACCTCTCTCCTCTTTCTCTTTCTTCTAGCGACGGCGCCGTCGGCAAAACGCCGTTCGGTTTCTCGTCCTCGTCGTTCACTAACGTCGGATACAATTTATTTCTGGTTCTCATTTTGTGTTTTTTTTCTTTCTAATATTAGATAAAAAAAAAATTTATGTGTGTATTTATTTTTTTTTTATTTTCTACTCTCCCTTATTTTTATATCAACGAAAAAAAACTTAGACGTATGCTTCGTTCAGCAATAATTTCTTGATGCATCCCTTGTCTTCTAAAGTCAAACTTCTACGCGCCAATTTCAGTTCTTCCGAATCTGTGGGCCTGTCTCGATTCTTACAGAAGACTAATCTCTTCCCAAACGTGATCACATCGTTGAATTTAACGCGTTCGAACGCCGGTTCGAAATACATGACGACCATATCTTCCCTTTCTATCGTCAGACACGAATGATTCTCGTGATCGAAGTCTAGATGATCCCGACATCCGACGCATCGTTCTAACAAGATGGGACGTAGTTGTTCGTTCACGCAGATTCCGTATGCTCTCATCAGCATGTTTAAAAGAAACCTCGCTCTAATAGTCTGAGAATCGCTCATGATTTACGTATTTTTTTTTTATTATCTATTCGATTTGATATATTTATTTTTCTAAATAACTATTTATTTATATTTTTTTTTCTCCCCAATATATATCAATCAAAAACGTGACTGGATTCGCGAATTTCCAAACACACCGACGACAACGTCACTCTTCGTTCAGATCGAGTTTTATTACGAAAATCGAGCGATCCGATCGCTCGATCGGCTGAGTTTTTGAGAATTTCTCATAGTGGAGGAATCCCCCTAATAATGTCATAAAATGGGAAAAACCCACCGCCTCAAAAAAAAAAACAATTGCGGTTCTAAATCATCTGTACCAACGCAATTGCCGATTCTGAATCGCTGATTTAGAACCTCCAAAACTGTTTTTTGCGTTTTTACAGATGATTCAGAATCGTTTTGCTTTTGCTCGCGTTCGCCGACGATGGATCCGTGGTCTGATCTTGTGATGGGAACGCTGACAAAATTAGGTACAAGATGAAAGTGAACTGTACAATTTCACCCCTTTTTTAAAAACGCGCGTTCACCACGAGTATTTGAACGTTAAAAGCGCGATCTAGGAGTCACGACTGTACATGATGCGATTCAAGATCATGTACAGTTTTTGTGAACAAGCGTGTGATTTAACACTGAATTCCACGTTGGTGAACGTATCGTGAACGTATCTTGTACACGTACATGTACAAGTGATAGTATATCGGCCTTTATTACCTACTAGTATGGTTAATGGGCTAAGGAAGAATATACATTTTGATGCCTATGAAATGTATTAGCTTGTATCTGGTGAATTTACAGTACTGTTTCTTCAATGAAAAATTATTGCCCATCCCCTGCCTCGTTTCGTCAGCACCATCACACTCGTTTAAAGCCCCAGACATTGATGAACATTTACCCAGACTCTCAGAATGTAAATTTGCTTTACCTGCTTTTATTTTTATTTCCAGATTTATCTTCTGAGTCGGCACAAAACAGACACAACAACTTGGCCACAATAGTTCGAGTGGAAGTTTCTGGCGAATGAGTGTCTGATGCACCAGGTGAGATGATAATTGTCCTTGATCGTAAGTATTTAGCGATTTCCCGACTGTACACACCCTTCCTTATATTCAGACGTACTGGTTGTTTGTTTGCTGAAAATACAAGTGTGTTCTTCTTCTTGAACATCCCCACTGCTAAACATTTGACAGAACAAACTTTTTGTAGCAGTTTTCAAAACAGAATCTGCTCACTTTATTTGACTCGCACTGTATTCATATATAAAAAATTCAGAAAGATTTTGTTTCTTTCCATTTAATGACTAAAGCCAAAGTCTGCAATGCTTGCACTGATCTCAAAGCCTGTTCCTAATTGTAAGGAACATGAAGAAATGTGGAGATCAGTCAAGGTGATGTAGAAACAAAAGGCCCTTTCTTCAGTTCTTATCTCTAACTGACAATGACTGATCTACAAATGTTTAATTCATCAGCACTGAGAGGGTTCCCAGCACCTCTTCATTTCATACGAAATATGATCTTTGACCGGTTGCAGTCAAAACAGAATTGCAGGCACCTATAAAGAAGATGGTATGTTTTTTCACTATTTTGGACTATCACGGGTGGGGTAATTCCTCTATCCGTGGTGGTATTCTTGTTGCCACTGGCAACTAGTCTATTTACTCACATTCGCCACAAATGAATTGTCTTCGCCTTTTTACAATTCACGCTGCACAAATATCATGGACGGGCAGTTTTTTTAGAAAAAAGTTTCATGTCAGCCAAAAATATGGGGGAGTTACACGGGGTTAACAACTTTGCGAATAATTTTACTTTGGAATGATCGATTTCACAAAGCCATTTGTCATCCTTATATTTAGAAGTCTTTCTACGGTATTGGGGTATTTCAACTAAAATCTGTTAAAAACCAATGCTGTGTGGGGACACGGTTGGTTAAAGTTATTGACGCCATGTCAAACCACAGAAAATAAAATACAAAACAAAATATTTAATTCAATAAAATACACAGTATGTTTCATTTGAGGCCATAAACAGGAGCATATTCAGAAATTGTGCCTTAACTTTAGGTTACAATACACGACATAGAGACAACAAACGCACCCTGAGATTTGACCTCAACATTTAATAGATCATAAAATCTTAGGGATCAGCTGTTTGTGGCAATATCCGTAGAGTTTGGAACCCTCAGTAAAAATGTTAACGGGTCTGTTTTGGAAAAGACTTTGGTTTCCAAGATATAAGAGTCGAGAAAATAGACTGGGGGATAAGTAAAAATATTTCCTGTCAATTCAGTGCGAATCTGGACAGTAGTAGAAGAAACCCTAAATTTAAATACAGAAATCACACTGTAACATATATTTTTCTCTAGTGCAATATTTTAATGATATGATATACTAAACAGATTGAGGACTGTTTCGCTCCAAATGGGCTTTCTACGGTATTGGGCTTGATGAGCTGAGGAGAGAGAAAATCTTTTAGTGAACCGTAACCTAAAGTGTTTTTTTTTTTATCTTTTTACATTAAATGACAATTTCTATGACCATTCCCGATTTTAAGTTCTCCCAACAGAAATATATGCAAAAATGGAAGCCTTCCGGCAGCGTCTTTTTCTCAGATTAAAAGAGAAAAGTGATTTTAGCCTCTGCCTGATCATCCAGCCTAAAACATCTGCCGAGTACTCGATCATTTTCCTCCTTCCACTCGCCTAGACACGATCTCAAAAGTCACAGAGGGTCGGAAGCGTTCCTGCGTTCCTTCGGCGCGCGAAACCATTTCATTTCCTTCGCTCCAAGTGGGCTTCTTACAGATGACCTGCATCATATTATCAACATCTATTTATAGCAAACGAAACTAACAAAAGTAGCAACAGTTTTTCGTATTTATGTTGGAACGAAATAAAACGTGTTTTGTATCACCACATGTGCGATACAACTTTATTTTTATCGTACCGGCGGAACAGTGGAAATCCAGTGTTTCACAATAGGTTACAGTACACTAAAATATTTGTATTGGTGACAATGCTAACCTTTCTCTCTGCCCTCAGCTCATCACGACAATTTTACCATTTGAACGCTCTTAAATCAGTTGGGTTAAAAACCAACCCAAATCATCTAGGCTGAGTGAATATGAACCCAGTTGGGTTCATATTCATCCAACCCATTGATTTGGGTTGATTTTTAACCCAACTAATTTTAGAGTGAAGAGAGTGTATGGCATGTGTTTTTTGGAAATGCCTAGAAAATGTGGAGCGGAACTGTACATTCTGAACGCGAAGGGGGTGTTAGAGTAAATGCTGGCAATTAATGGGAGATATGAGAACAAATGAAACCTTCGAATTAAACGAAAGCAAAAGCACGGTTCGATCCGTGGGACTTAAAATAGAGCCTACCCGAAGATGGAGAGTGGGGACTTTTTTATTCCAGAAGACGACAGCAAGCTGCTGAGTGTTCGAATAAATAAATATTTGGGGGCGTCAATATAAACATCACGAAAAGAGGCATGTACAGAAGGGGATTGGGGCAAATTCCTAACTAGTCGAAACGTTCAGGGGGAATAATCCCGACTTCCCACGTGGTGACGCGGTGGCGCTGTGTACTAAGGAGTATTGCACATTGATGGTGCACTTGCCTTCGACCGCTGCAACTCTGCACTTGCAGAATTAGTGCGCTGGGGGGTATGACAGTTGCTCTCCGCTGCCCGTTTGTTCTCTCCGGGTCATCCGGCTTCATCCACCCGTAGAACTATCCGACCCGATGTGACCCTAACCACTGAAGGTGTCGTTAACCCACAATAAACAAACAATAACGTGATTAACGAACAAAAGAAAACCATGAATGTAATAATATGAAACTTATGTTTATCTTGGGTATTGTGACCTTGCAGAATATCTATAAATTAATTTGGCGTCAACTGTGGCTCCGTGGAAGGCTGTTGGACGACTATGCTTGAGGTCCCGAGTTCGTCCGGGACGACCCGCGGTGTGTCCTTCGGTGAGGCACTTTTATCCCGGTTGCCATGTTGGCACGATGACACCGTGTACTAAGGCGTATTGCACGTCGATGGTGCACGTCTTCAACCGCTGTTACTCTGCTTGAGCGGAGCTTGAGCAGTGTTAGAATGTTGAGGAGCTGACAGTTGCTCGTCCATGCTCGGGGGTTCTCTCGGGGTACTCCGGCTTCCTTCACCGGTAAAATTGTCACGGTCACGATTAGCCATTGTGCATAAGTATGTGATCTTAAAACACCAATAAAAAATAAATAAATAAATTTGGCGTCAAGTGTTCATATTGTAGATTAAACAATAATTATTCAGTGAATATGATATACATTACAGAAGTAGAATTGATCACCAGAAAAGGTAACAGTGCAAGCAGTACACAATATAACATACTTTATTATATGGTGGCCTGTGAATTATCGCAAATTATCTAACAGGTATTTCTCGATATCCATTGACTCGATGGATTTCGAGGAATATCCCTCAGTAGCTTCCTAAACGACGTAACGCTACGCCGCTTCGCGTCGCCTTGAAGGAACGATCAGCTGATCGTTGTTATTATTTTGAAACGTACGCATTTGGGGACGAATTGGGCTAAATATTTTGCAATAAAATATGTCTCGTAGCATATAATAAAAAAGAAAATCTACTCTAGTTTAGTCAGTATCTGGAATTATCTCATGAGTGTCGACCTAAAATTTTATTTTTCAGGTCCACACGATGCATTTTTTCAGTAGCTTCCAAAATGACGTTACACTTCGGCGCATGACATCGCCTTGAACGTCGCCTTGAAGGAACTATCAGCAGCTTTTTGTTATTGTCTTGAAACTGTTTGCAGTCGAATTGGGCTGAATATTCCGTAGTAAAATGTCACGTAGCATATAATAAAAAGAAAATCTACGCTCTTTTAGTGAATATCGCGAATTATCTCTTTCGTGTGTGTGGTACCTGAAAGTATTTCTACACTCGCGCATGCGCTCGTTAAAAAAACACTTTCAGGTCCATAATCAAGAGATAATTCCCGATATTCACTAAAACAGCGTAGATATCCTCTATATATTTAACCCTTTCAGTCCTGTGTGCATAAATGTTTGCGTGTAGTGGACGAGCAGACGATACAAAGTGGACGAGCAGACGATATAAAGAGCAAAAATTCTGAAGCGAGGCTCGATTATAATTTAATCCAACAGCTTATTTATTTATTTATTTATTTATTTATTTATTTATTTATTTATTTATTTATTTGGGTTTAACGAAACTTTCGACAGGGTAACTTCGTGTCGGACAATTTTACGGACGGAGAAAGTCTGAGTACCTGGAGATAACCACAGAGCAACGGCGTGCAACTGTCAGACTGCCCAACGTCCTAACTCCACACAAGCAGGAGTAGCACTGGTTGAGGACAAGTGCACCATCGACGTACACAGATTGAAAGAGGCCCACGAGGGGGGATTTAAATTCGTTAAGAAAACCATGGACTTGCAATGCAAGATCGAGACCAGGCGCCTTAGATTTTTTTATTGACTTCGTTGCTTCGTATATTTCACTGCAATGTTGACTGAAGCTACACTACGACTGCCATGGATTGGTTACTTTCCACGGTTGGGCAATATTTCCGTGAATAAATAATATTAGAATTCAAACACTAATTATAGAAATTATGATCAAAAATTATTTAATGACGCATCGGGTTCAACCAACAAATTTTGCTGCTGGTGATTTTTATTACCTGGTAAACGCATGCGTGGAAATCACGACCCACGTGTGAATTATGACCAGTCCACGGCTACTGTAGTGTATTAACCCTTTACCTAACCTGAAAAGCAGACGACACTTGCAAAAATAATTCTTGAATAACTAATTTTTTTCATTTTTTGTCTCAAAAACATAGGTTATGACCCCTCGTTGGAACGAGCTCGACGAGCTCGTTCCAACGAGGGGTCATAACCTATGTTTTGGAGACAAAAAATGAAAAAAATAATGAAAATTAATTGGCGATTTTTGAGAATAGCGCTGGCCGGTTTTGGCCGTTACGTTGGGTAAAGGGTTAATAACTTCTGTCGTGGAGGGAGATTTGTCAACTAATGAGATAGAACGGAAGTATTCATTGAACACTTCTCAACGCTTGGTGAATAATCTTTCCAGAACGAATTCCTACTGTTTTATCGCTAAATGATTTAAGGGTCTTCCACCACAGTTATATAAGAATTTCCTTGCTCTCCTCGTGGGGTGTGGGGTTGGAGGTGAAGGGAAGGGATCTGGACTTTAGATAGATATGACGCTTTGGTCTTGCTAATAGCCGTTACACAAGTTTATTATACGCAAAACGATACATTATCGAAGAAATTGCGGAAAGATAGAAATCGTATCCCCACTGCAGATATAGAAATTTTCACTTCCACGGTATCAGTCAAAATGGCGGTTTCAAAGCATCACTTCTAGGTGAATATGAGTCAAATTATCACTGCAAATGATCAATGTGTTCTAGAAACGTATAATGAAAAGTAAATCTAGTGTTTTTGAGTGGATACCGATCATTTCCAGCAATAATTCAACACGTATTCACATTGAATTGATGCATGAAACTCGCTAGTCCAAACATGGCCTGAAAGTCCGTAATGTACGTTTTTGGTTTGGTACGTCCTTTCAAAGGCCGCACCAAACCAAAAACTTATATTGCATACTTTCAGGCCATGTTTGGACTAGAAACCCGCCAACTGAATCAGATCGCAAGACGCAATCTGTTCCGAGTGTCGATCAAATAACTTCCGCGTATCAATGATTCAATGCGGTGTTTCCTTTCATGCATCAATTCATGGTTGAAAAGAGTTGAATTATCAGATTCTTATAAAAAGCGTATAATACAAAGAAAAACTAGTGTTTTTCAGTGGATACCGAAAATTATCTCACTTGTGACCGAGAGAAATGGTGATTTTCAACATTTGTATCGGTCACTCGTGAGATGATTTTCGGGATCCACTCAAACACACACGATATCCTCTACATTCGGAAGACCGGTGCGTTTGGCTCTGCGATACAGCCGTTTTCTCGATACAGCCGTTTTCTCTGTCTCATTAATCTGCGTGAAACACACGGGCTATTGTTTTTGTATGGTTTCTTGTTCTTCTTCTTCTTCTTCTTCTTCTTCTTCTTCTTCTTCTTCTTCTTCTTCTTCTTCTTCTTCTCCTTCTTCTTCTTCTTCTCCTTCTTCTTCTTCTACTTCTTCTTCTTCTTTTTTCTACTTCTTTTCCCTTTTCTTATTCTCCTATATTCTGTCTTCTAAGCACTTATTTGTCCACACGATAATTTGAAAACGAATTGTCCTATCTCGTTGATTTTTGGCATACTGACAGACAGTCACAAGTGCTCGGCACTATGTTTTGCAGATTCCTGGGGCATTAGGGGTGTCCGTAGGGATGTTTTGAAAGTGGGTCGCGCCCATCTCTCAGGCATGGTACGACCTATGGACCTGTAACAACCACCAAATGAGTGGTCACTCGATGGAGGTTCACAATAAGGGTCAAGGTCACTTAGGTCATCCAATAGTTTCTTGAAAAATTTAATCTGAATCCTAAATGAAAATCTTTAAATGATGTTTACGAAAACGTATTTCTGATTTCGTGAAAGATATTTTACTCCCGAAA
Organism: Pictodentalium vernedei; assembly: GCA_031216915.1. Lineage (NCBI taxonomy): Eukaryota > Metazoa > Mollusca > Scaphopoda > Dentaliida > Dentaliidae > Pictodentalium > Pictodentalium vernedei. Next base: position 87,966,893 of record CM062292.1, read on the forward strand.
ATAAGTTTCCATAAATTCTTTTTTCTATATGTTTTAGTATTGATGCTTTCGCCATTTTCACTCATACAAGAATTGACTGGTCGCAGTAAATTCTGTTTCTCTAGTTAGTAGTCTAATTTCGTTATGTATCCATTTCGGCTGATCTGATCGAGATTTATGGATTCTTTTCGAATAGTTTTATTTGCTTATTTAGTAATTTGTTAGTGAAATTGTAAATGATAGTATCAAGACATACATTATCAAAGAGAGAATTCCAGTCAGCGTTAGACAGAGCCCCATTTAGTGCCCCATGACTGCCCCGGGGATACAGACATATCCTTCTTTTAAAAACAGAGGAATTGACTTTAAAAATTCGACATCGGTTGATATTGGTCAAAGGTAGCGAATCATGTCCGGAATAATTAGTTCTATACGCTGATATACTGATGAAAATATCAGTTGATAGGCTGTACCCATCAGACTTGATCTCTGCCAAGACAATTAACTGGTTGAGTGCCAGAAGCCACTATCAGGGCTTTGAAAAAAATGAGGATACCAGAACAAAAGCCAATGTTTGCCTTGCACATGTTTCATACTCAGTCAAACACAAATAATATTTTGTTTATAAAAAATTGTTTTATCAGAAATTATTGAAGAGTGCCTGAGGGCACTCTTCAATAATTTCTAATAAAACAAATTTTGATGAACAAATTCAGACCCTCAAAATAATATAGCCCTCAACCAATTAATGTCATGGAGGATGCAATTTTATATTTTCGCAGAGAAAAGGGTTAAGTGCATAATGTAAAATAGGTAATAAGGAAGAAACAAGTAATAAAAATTTAATGCTAAAATCATATGAAAATTCAACGTTTTATTCAAATGAGAAGTCATCATAAATTATAATAAAATTCCGACACAGATGACAGACTGATAACGTAATAACTTTGGCCTTTTCAGGAAGCTTGAAACGCATACTTGATCACAAATAAAGAGAAAAGAAGGTTCGGGGATGGTCGTTTTTAATTTTACCTAAAAGAGGCAAGAATCAAACAGAATAATAGTACCATAAAGAAATGGGTACGGAAACCCTTTCAACCCGGTATGCATACATTTCTTGCCTAACCCTTTACCCAACGAATCTGCAACATCCTCCCGCGTGATATGCAACTTCACCACCGAAAAAAAGTTATCTTTCCAAAAAATTCTACAAAACCATATCATGTGACCCCTCTTTGGAACGAGTCTTAACAAAACTTTCAACCTTTAGAGTCACCTCGTGTCGGACAGTTTTACAGGTAGAAGAAGCTGGATTGCCCCGGAAGAACCACCGGGCAGCGGCGAGCAGCTGTCAAACACCCCAACGTACTAACTCCACACAGGCATGGTAAGCAATGGTTGAAGACAAGTACACCATCGATGTACAGTACGCCTTTGTACACGGCGCCACTGTGTCCCACATGGGTCATCTGGATTAGGTGTCTTGCCCGAGAAAACAACGCAGTTACCCCTTGCGGGAATCGAACCGTAGACCATTCGGCTTGAAGTCCAATGCCGTAACCACTGAGCCACCGCGCCCCTAGATAACACAATAAACACCTAATTGGACAGGTTAATCACTGATAAGCTACAAAATTCTAAAACAAAGTCCAAACTCCCTAATCGAAAAACTAAACAAACTGTTCAACGCATGCCTCACCCATGGCTACTTTCCCAAATGTTGGAAAAAAGCCATCGGTGTCAGGATACCAAAACCTGACAAGGACCCCTCCGATCCAACCAGCTACCGCCCAATCAGCCTCCTCAGCTGCATTGGTAAGACATTCGGACGAATCCTTACCAATCGGTTCAGGGGGCATCTTGAAGACATCGATTTTTTCAATAAATGGCAAAGAGCCTATAGAAACCGGAAAGGAGGCATCGAACATGTCTACCGACTAGTCGCCCAAATGAAAACCGCTATCAACAATCGGCAAATAGGCGCGGCAGTCCTGTTAGACGTCAAAAAGCATTTGACTCCGTTTGGCATAATGGAATGCGCTACAAATTATCAAAAATGAAACTCCCCAAGAAATTGCTCAGATTACTATCCTCTTTCCTTAATGATCGCGAAATTAAAGTCAGAGTGAACAACGAAATGACTGACAGTGTCCCCCTTGAAGCAGGCACCCCCAAGGATCCGTCCTAAGCCCCCCCCCCCCTTTACATCTTCTATGTAAATGACCTTAACTTCTCCGAGGATCGTGTTCAAGTCTCCCAATTCGCGGATGATAAGGGCCTCTGGGACTCTAACAATACGGCCAATCTGCTCCAAAAACACCTGCAACGCGCTCTCGATGACCTAGAACAATGGTGTGCCAAATGGAGAATTAAGCTAAACGCCAATAAAACCCAACGAATCACCTTTACCTGCAAGAAAAATAAACGTGATTTTGACCTTAAACTTATGGATAACACCCTCCCAGAATGCAAAGAAGCGAAATTCCTGGGCATCACCATTGATCAAAAACTGTCCTTCAACAAACATACCGACGACATGGCGAAAAAAGCTACCAAACGAATTAACTTACTGAAAATGCTTAAGGGAACTTCATGGGGGGCCAACCAGCCCACCCTACTCAAACTATACAAATCCTTTGTGCGCCCAGTACTCGAATACGGTGCAATCATTCTAACTGACCTCAACCAAACTAATATGGGAAAACTCCAGAGGGTCCAAAATCACGCGCTTAGAGTCGCACTCCGCGCCCCATGGGACACATCCATCAAAACACTCCACGACAGGGCCGATATCCCCACCATTAAAGACCGCCTAGCCACCCTGGCCGCGAAAAATCATGACCGGTTAGCCGACAGCGAACAAATCTCCGAACTTGGAGCAATTTGCGAAAGCCGACAAAAGCCCAAAAATTGTAACCAAAACAAAGACCGCTCGAATAAAAACTAAGGAATGACAAGGTGAACCAACAGGCAAAAAAACAGCTTAACTGTGGCCTTCTACCAGAAAGGGCTGCCTTCACCGACTCAAGTAAAATTACATCAGGACTAAATATTGTTAAAAACTAAATAAATAGGGAATGAGAATGTGAATAAACAGGCAGAAAAACAGCTTAACTGTGGCCTTCTACCAGAAAGGGCTGCCTTCATCGACTCAACTAAAAGTAACATCAGGATTAAATACTGTTATAAAAACTAAAGAATAAATAGGGAACGATTGGGGTCCCAAGCACGAGAGTATGTTACTGCGCTTACGAATGTAAAGATTCGTGCATTTCATACTCTCCCCCATAGCGACAAGCACACTCACACACACAGCAGAACACCACACGGGGGGGGGGGGGGGGGGGACTGGGTTCCAAGTACGAGAGTATGTTACTGCGCTCACGAATGTAAAGATTCGTGCATTTCATACTCTCCCCCACATACACAGCAGATACCGCACGGACACGCAACTAAAGAGGTGCTACTTTTATCTTTACAGTTCACATATTCTAATGAAAACTAATTCTACTTTCTTCTTTTAAGCAGGTACACAGAAGATGTTTTTTTGACCAGCATCCCAATAACCGCAACAGACAGTCTAACCGTTATGGAAACAGTCACCCCCACGGTTCCTGAACATCCTCCGCTCCATCCCTAAAAGTGGTCGACCACTTTAAGGGAGGTGAGCGTTGGTCCTGCGTCCCGCCTCTGTCCCTTTTTGTAAGCGCATTGCGCATCTTTCTGTCCCAACCCAATAGGATTACAATGCAGGCCTGCCCCCGAACCAGGGAAGTTCGGGTCTTCTTCTTCTTGGTGGTCCCCGAAAGGGGTCGTTGTTTTTTTCGTCCAAAGAGTCCAACCAAACAGAGACAGCCTGAGGCAGATTATACTTGCCAGTGATGGCCATCACTTATAATTATCCTCGAAGCGGCAGACTATACTTGCCCGAAACTCCAGATCGAAAGCACCCTCGGGGAGAGGTAGTACCTTTGTGAGAGGACCCAACCTCTCACACTGGTCCTCACCCGAGGGTTCAACCGACATCAGCCAAGAGACCATCACGACGCAACTGGTGACACCGGCCGAGTACCCGAAGCAGTTTCTCCTTCAACACGCCTAGACATGTGAGAACGAATCACCTACAGTCAACGAGGGTCGAAAGGGGCTTGTCCCCCATACCGTCCCTGCGCGCCTTCGGCGCTCGAAATCATTCCTTTCTCTCTAATCACTGATCAGTCATAATTTAATCCGATGGCTCTATGGGGCCGTCGGATTAAATTATTACTGATTCTTCCCACCAATGCGATACAGACTCCTCCAGTTCACTGTGTACAATGATGCATAAGGCGTCACTGTGGGATGAATTAACACCAACACCTCGATCAAAAAATCAAATAAAAATAAGGCGACACCAATCTGCGCGTCTGTATTAAATGTGTTTACCCAATGGCTCGTTCGGAAGATCAATTTAATACCAAACAATGCACTTCAGGGCGTTAGTGTTGAATGTCTACACCCAAAGATCTTGTTCGGAAGATAACATAAAGAGTCAATACTAATTAGAATGTTTATATTGCTCCATTCAACGTTAGTCGCGTAGTAATTCCAGCATTTGCGGTGGGATTTGGGGTATTCTGTAGAGAAAAAGTCTCCACGCAATTCTGTGGTCCTGTATGCAATATCAGTCACCGGACCGGCACCCCAGCTGTAAGGCATTTTCTCTTGATACTCTGCCTAACAGAATCCGGTGGCGGCGTTCGCAAATGTTCTGTCGTATACTTAGTTTCAGCCCCCACCCCCTTGTTTATGTTTATTCTCTTCATAAATTATGATTATTGATCTAACGGCTCTAGCCCTAAAAATGAATACAAATAGTTCTAACTGCTGTCATTGAACAGTGTTAAAAGATAGTATGCGTGTATATTATAGTAACAACAAACACTTGGAATTGATTTACAACAATTGAAATGAATTATTTATCTCTTTACCGGAGTATGGATGTGGGGTGGACGTGTTAAGTTTTCATGAATATTTTCTAAACAGATTATAGGAATTTACGCACCATTAAAATCAATAAACATTTTTTTGAGTAGATTCCATTGCAGCTAAAGATTTATTTCGTGAGTATTTATTTATTTATTGGTGTTTAAGGTCACATATTTCTGCACAATGGCTAATCATGACCACGACAGTTTTACGGGTGGAGGAAGCCGGAGTACCCGAAGAGAACCACCGAGCAACAGCGAGCAACTGTCTAGCCCCAACATACTAACTCCACACAAGCAGTCACAAGCAGGGTTAGCATTGGTTGAAGACAAGTGCACAATCAACGAGCAGCACGCCTTAATACACAACGCCGCCGTGCTCCACGTGGGCAATGAAGGTGACGTGTCTTGCCCAAGGACACAACGCGATTGCCACAGATGGGATTCGAACCGAGGACCTCCCAGCTTGCAGCCTGCAACTCTACCTACTGAGCCACCGCCCCACCCCCATTTCGTGAGTATATTTCATTGTAAATAACTAACTTTAACTTTAACTAACAGACCAGGTCTATTCAGAAAAACTATTCCATTTTTAATTTTGTTCAAGCATCGTTAAATATTTGTCTTAGATACAGGGTTAATTAATAATAATAATAATAATAATAATAATAATAATAATAATGATAATAATAATGTTGATTTAAAGCTTTTAAAACATGTCCATGTATATTTCTTTAAAACTTTCAATCAAACATAGAGGGGGTCAAAATATACGATCTGAAAACATTAGGAAGGGAACTCCCTCCCCCCACCCCTCCTCCACACCACCACCACTCCAGCCATCCTTTCCGTTTCCGCCGTGACTGCCTCTGTCCATATAGGTTTGTCTGTATGCCTGCTGTGTGTAGATTTCTTACGAAGGACCTCTGTCCTGCATTCATTCTCATCATTTAACGATCTGGGCCTAATTGTTAGCCTGGGTCAGCATACAGTTTCGGAATTCCATAGCTGTTATTATCCTCTTCAATATTTCAACGACGCATCAGACAGAGATGAAACGAAGCCCGACAGAATGTTTTACACCATTGATGGTTAGCAACACAATTGCGGGAAAGCAATTATCACGCACGATGTATCATGTTAGTCTTTTGTAAAGTGATTTTTTGTATTGTCCTCGTGTTATATTACCTTTGTGAGAGTTAACCCTCTATATAAAGATTGTCGAAATATCATAATACCAAACTACAAATTTTTAAGCAGCCCAAATTGACTGAGCTCTGTCAAACAACACTGAAGTGGAGAAAATCTGAAGTTATCCAAGCGGGCTTGCCGAAAAGTTTACCCTATCTGTCTGCAGGTATCTAATACTAACGCTTTTCCGGCCACTGATTTGATGCGGTTCTCAAGAGAAGGCCTTGTTTCGCCACGTTCTCCCAAATGTCTCTTATCCCCACGCCTCTTCTCTCTTCCCAACACTCTGAGACGAACTGATCAATGACATCCCGTACCCTATTCTTCCCAATCTCACCTTTTAAGCATTCTAACCCACTCTTTTGTGTTACCCAATAACAACATATCCTCCATTCTCCCATCCCCTTCCCCAACACAACCCCGGTGAATCTTATTCTGTTAGACTGGTAGTTTCAACATTCTAATAGAAAGTGTTCAAGCGTCTCCACTACGCCTAAATTACACATTTGGCACTGGTTTGCCTTTCCCAGTTTTTCTCCAAAGCTTCAGCGACCGCGACCTCACCTTGAACAACAGTGACCCACCAGGGTATTTATTTATTTATTGGTGTTTTAAGGTCACATATTTATGTACAATGGCTAATCATGACCGTGACAGTTTTACGGGTGGAGGAAGCCGGAGTACCCGGAAAGAACCATCGAGCAACGGCGAGCAACTGTCAGGTCCCCAACATACTAACTCCACACAAGCAGGGTTAGCATTGGTTGAAGACAAGTGCACCATCGACGTGCAGTACGCCTCAGTACACAACGCCACCTTGCCCCCACGGGGGCAATGGAGATGAAGTGTCTTGCATAAGGACATAATGCGGTCGCCGCTGGTGGGATTCGAACCGAGGACCTCTCGGTTTGCAGCCTGCACCTCTACCTACTGAGCCACCGCGCTCCCTGCCATCAGGGTACTCTCCAAAACATGGCTTCTCTTTATCACGCAGGCCACCCAAAGACCTTTTTGAGTTAATTCCCTCTCGCCAATTCAAGCTACAGCCCGCCATGACTCTTTCTCTGGCGATTTTTTACCCTGGTTTGTGCCCATTTCTAAGTCCGAGATCTCCATTGAATAGTTCTCTAGTAACTCTCTCACCTGGTCTATCCATCCTGTAGTTATGTTTGGTTCCTAATATTCTAGAACATTCATTTTTACAATCGGCTGCCGGGGTGATTTACCAAATAGTTAAGACAGCAGTTTCATTAAATATATCCTGTCCTTTTTCCTTTCATCCGTTGTTTGCATTACTCTACCCCGTTATCCATAGAAACGAAATATTACACAAATCAATTTATTCCAATTCTGATTTACTTAAAAGTGGCCTATCAACAATAGAACTTTGTTCCCGTTATGGCAATACAAAGGAAACTCGGTTGCATCATTTTTTGGAATACAGTCACTGAAAGACTATTCTTGTAAACCTGTGTAATATGTTGAGTCATAGACATCCATGACTTATCTCGTCACGAAAATCGACATTCCATAAAGTTATCTTCCCTGAAATTATTGAATGGACGAGGAAGGTCCAATTGAGTAGCACGTAACTGTTGAGAAACACAAATGACATCAGTGGAAAATAAAGTGGAATTTCCTTTGTAACCTTTAATAAACGAAAACAACACACAGCTCTCAGAGCTGTCTGTTGTTTTCGTTTATTAGTCCCCTACGGGAACCGTAAGGGGACTATAGGATTGCACTCCGTTCGTCTGTCCATCCGTCTGTCTGTCCGTCTGTCCGGGCCAACATTTCGGGTTTAGGGGATATTATTATTAGGGGCTACCTCCAAATTAAGGTAGTGTTAAGGTTAGGAGTGGGGTGGGGTTAGGGGTAGCCCCAGAGTAGGGCTTAAGGTTGGGGAGGGTTAGGTCCCGGGGTTAGGGTTGAGGTCAGGGATGGGGTTTTAGTTTTAGTAGCCCCTAAACCGAAAAATAGCTCCTAATCCTACTGGTTTGGCTAGGATGGGGTTGGGTCAGGGGTGGGGTGGGGGTTAGGGTTAGGTGTAGCCCCAGAGTAGGGCTTAAGGTTGGGGTGGGGGGGCTAGGTCCCGGGGATGGGTGGAGGTTAGGGTCTGGGGTGGGCTTTTAGGGTTTAGGGTCAGGGTGGGGTAGGGTTAGGGTTATGGTGTGGTTTTGGGGTGGAGGGGTGGGGTTAGGGTTAAATATAAGTTCTAGGATGGAGGGGGTGGGGTTCTGTGTAAAATAAGGTTTTGGGCATACAAAATGTTTTTTGGTAGCCCATAGCCCATAAACCCGAAATGTTGGAGCGTCCGTCTGTCTGTTCGTCTGTCTGTTTTTTTATGTTACCACCTCTCCCTCCAACATGCTTTAAGCTACACCTTTCATATTTGGTACATGGATAAATGGTTCTGAGGGGATGATGCACGCTCAAATTTATTTTTTCAAAATCCAAGATGGCGGAATGGCGGCCATTTTTGTTGTGTTTTTAAGCTTTTTTTTCTCTATTTTCATGTTACCACCCCTCCCACCAACATCGTTCATGCTACACTTTGCATATTTGGCACATGGATAGAGGGTTGGGAGGGGATGATGCACGTTCAATATTTTGTCTTCAAACTCCAAGATGGCGGCATGGCGGCTATTTTTGTTGTGTTTTTTAAGCTTTTTTTCTCTATTTTATGTTACCACCCCTAACTCCAACAGGGTTCAAGCTACACTTTTATGTCCGGCACATGGATAGAGGGTTGTAATGGGAGGTTGCACGTTCACTTTTTTTTCTCAAAATTCAAGATGGCGCCATGGCAACCATTTCTGTTGTGTTTTATAAGCTTTTTTCTCTATTTTATGTTACCACTGCTCCCTCCAACATGGTTCAAGCTACACTTTTCATATATGGTACATGTCTGTCTGCCTGCCTGCCTGCCTGCCTGCCTGCCTGCCTGCCTGCCCGCCCGCCCGCCCGCCCGCCCGCCCGCCCGCCCGCCCGCCCGCCCGCCCGCCCGCCCGCCCGCCCGCCCGCCTGTCTGTCTGTCTGTTTTTATGTTACCACCTCTCCCTCTAACATGCTTCAAGCTACAGCTTTCATATTTGGTACATGGATAAATGGTTCTGAGGGGATGATGCACAGTCAATATTTATTTTTCAAAATCCAAGATGGCAGAATGGCGGCCATTTTTGTTGTGTTTTTAAGCTTTTTTCTCTATTTTATGTTACCACCCCTCCCTCCAACATGGTTCAAGCTACGCCTTTCATATATGGTATATGGATAAAGGTTTGTGAGGGGATTATGCACGTTCAATTTTTTTTTTCAAAATCCAAGATGCTCATATACTCTAATGTCTTCTGTGACAAAAAGACCTTATGTCACAAAAGTGCCGTAGGGTACTAATACCACCTCGGTGGTCAAACACTTGTTAAAAGTTACAAAAGGAAACATGTTTTTTTTGTGGCACGCTAATTAGAAACAAGTAACTATTCACTTTGACTATTTTTCAGAGAATGAACTTTTACACTTTTTATTTTTTCATAAAAAAACAATAGGCCATTCATTCCTCCTGGACTATTAAATTAATGGAAAGGATGGTTGTAGAGTGCAATTGGAGATTCTGGCTCAGCAAAAATGCATTCACAATGGGGATTTCCATTGATACATTTTCTGGCTCAGCTAAAGTCGGACTTAGTCAATTTTCGCCTGAGCTTGTATTTCGGCTAAGGTTAATCCAATGGGTGAAAATAAAAAAGAAAATAAACCCGATGTGAGCCAGAAAAAGACTATCTTTTTGCAATGTCAACTTCCTTAGGAAATTGTAAAAGTGTCAAGATCGCTGGCCCATATATTTGCAATAACCAACTTTTCTCCATGTCGCTCAGTGCAATTTTCTCATAGGGATTTGTAAGGCGCTGCCTTCATTCTCACCCTCGAAGTGAACCAGAACAGACGAAGCCAGAAAAGCTCCGTATCCACAGGTCACCATGCATTTTTTTTTCATTGGGATTTGTAATGCGTTGTAATCAATTTTCGCCATTCGATTTGAATGGGGTATGTTGTTGAAGAATTGCAACCACCGATCTGACTTTTTTTCTCTCTCTTATATATTCGCCTTGGAACCTATCAACCTATCAGACTTTCGCCTGCGTTTTGCAGTGTCTCATCAATGGATATAGTCGATGTCGACAGAGATCTATCGAATGAGAGGAAATAATTTTCTCCTTCACTCCAATTTAATCGATCGCGGTTCTGTCTGTTTTATAGTGTTTCATCAACAGACGTGGTTGTTTTACAGGGGTCTATCGACTGCTAGAGCATAATTCCACCTTGAATTCAATGGATCTTGGTTCTGTTTGTTTTTTGTAGTGTTTCATCAACAAATGTAGCCGATTCCACAGAGATCTATCGAATGTTAGTAAGTATATCTTTGTTGACATGGGCTTTTCAAACAATGCATAATGTATTTGCGGTATATTACAATAGCACCCGGCCCAATAGGCGTATATGTCACTTGAATTTATTTATAATTCAGATTTATAACTTCCACCTCTCAATCAACCCCCTCTCAACCACCCCTTTCCCGTGTCATATATCATTATGACGTTATATTTCTTTTTTTTAAAGAATATTTTATTTCTTGAAAGAGAAATGGGTTTGGCCAGCAGGCTGTGCCTATAAATAGCCTCACCCTACATCAATAAACGGTACATTAATAGAATGATGCAGGTGCAAATGGAGATAAGGACATGTATCCTTAAAAAGTATGGGTTATTTAATATAATCTGGACACGGACGGCTAAATGTTGGGCAGTATACGCTTATCTGTCTCATTTGGTAGAACAATAGCAAGTGTGACGTTGTGTTGATTTTTGTGAGTACTGCTAGTGAACATTTCCCGCAGACCCATGGAGTTAGACAGCACATACATATGCATACGCACATATAGAGGATATGGAATGAGTATTTTTCTCACATAATATTTATGAAACGAGTCTAAGAATTCTTCCAAAACATAGGTTATGACCCCTCATTGGAACGAGCTCGTCGAGCTCGTTCCAATGAGGGGTCATAACCTATGTTTTGGAAGCAAAAAGTGAAAATATAAAAAAAATTGAATGGCGTTTTTCTTGTGGGTAAAAGATTAATACAATATAACCCACCCTAAATAGAACAGATAACGTAAATTCTCCGTACTGAAATTATGCAAATGTGGCCCAGTTGTATTTTGTTTAGCCAATCAAATTGTCCAGCTTTGAAATTGACCAATGAAAGCTCCCAACTCTAATTATTCATATTATGAAAATATGGCCGAGTTGTATTTTGTTCAGCCAATCAAATTGTCTAGTTTTGAAATTGACCAATGAAATTGACGAAAGGCTTTATTTATCACTGATTAATATGAAAACAAAATATCAAATGTTTTAAAGTGAACAAAACGGAGGAGTTATATGATAAATGTATATATAGATATATACACACATGTGCATACGTACGCTCACATATATGTAAATATAAAAACATACATATGCATACATATACATCCTATGGTTCGTCAAAACGCTTCGTGTCCGTGAGGAATGTATGTACACTATTCACAATAATTTAATTTCCCAAAGAGTACGTCTGAAAATGATATGTTTAAGTCAATCAGGCTCTACACCAGAATATTCCACTTATCGGCGTAAAGCGGATACTGCGGGAGTAGTGTTCTGGGGTTTCATATACGTAACCGCTATTACATCTGGGGTTATCTATGAGGAATCTTTCGAATTTATGTGCTTTAAAACTACTACACCCCAAACGTAGTCTCCAGCAAAGAATTTGGTTTACTCTCGTGCCAACTCCATAGTACCATGGAACGCAAATGTCCCCACCTGTCAAACCTTTTTTGAAAGAAGAGTATAACGTCAAACAGTTGCGAGTAGAGGGGTCAAGAGCGTTCCATAATCGTACCGTCGCTGGCAAGAAAGAGCGGTAGTAACCCATTGTGCGACAGAGTATCTCAATGAGCATGACGTAACATTTGCGACTTGGTTTGGCACCAATAGAGATAAATACCTCGGGGTAAATCTATTATTCATTTTGTAAAACACTGAAAGTTTGTGACGTCTTCTGCGCTCACTCGATGTTATAAAATCCGTTTCCTCATACAAAAGTCGGTGATTAGTCCCTCTTGTTGCCTCACAAATAGTGCGCAACGCATCTAGTTGTAGGTTTTCAAGATGATCTAGTTTTCTTGCGGGGCGGTTATCCCAAATAACATCCGAGTTGTCAAAAAGTGGTAAAATGAAAGACTTGTATAGTATCACTAACGCTGTTCTACATATGCGATACTTGAGGCTGCGTAGGCAGTTTATCATTGGGCTTACTTTAAGTACTATGCTATTTACGTGGGCATCCCAAGTACGAGAACTATGGAAATAACGTCCAAGGTGTTTATGGGTACTTGTTTCAGACATAGGCGTACCAAACAGAGAAAGTGTCGGATAAACTTGGCTGGTATGTCTTCGGCTAATGCACATGCTCACTGTTTTCTCGGGACTGAATAAAACTTGCCATGTTTGTTACCATACACCTATCTTATTCAAGTCCTGGTCCAATATATTAGATGCCAATGTAGTATCCTCAGCAATAAGGTACAGTGATGTGTCATCTGCATACAGACGGATATTTGAAGTAATATCATTTACAATATCATTAATATATATATTGAAAAGCAGTGGTGCTAAAACTGATCCCCATGGAACACCAGCAGGGATGTATTTAATGCCGGACATTTTCCCATTAACAACTACCTGCTGGGTCCTATTCTCAAGGTAATTTTCAAACCACGACAATATATTACCCCTTATACAAATACCATATAATTTATGCACCAAACCTTTGTGTCAGAGCCTGTCAAATGCCTTACTTATATCGCAGAAAACCAACCTAACATCCTTACCGTGATCCAAGGCTCTGCATATAAATATGAAGTAACTGATATATTGTAGATTCACTAGGAATAAACCCTGAATGTAAGTCTGAAAAAGAGATTATTACATTTCAGGTAAGTAAACACGTCGGTAAAAACTGCTTTGTCAAAAAACCTTGCTTACACTACATGTCAATGAGACAGGTCTGTAAGTTATTTTAATATTTATGGATTCCTTTTTATGAATCGGCTGTACATGAGCATGTCTCCATGTAGCAGGGAAGTACTTCGTGGTCAAAGACAGGCTAAAATACAAGTTAATGGGTAGGCTAGTTGTGAGGAACATCTTTTCAGTACGATATTATTTATTAAGTCTGGACTAGTAGCCTTATTCGTGTCTAAATTAAATAATATGGTTTTGACATTCTCAAAGATAATTTCGAACAGTTCAATAGATAGGTCAGTGCATGGTATAGGGGGCAATATATCATCTTTGACAGTATCGTACTGACCTATAAAATGGTCATTTAGAAGATTTGCTATTTCCTGTGGGTCATCAGTCACAGCTTCACCTTCAAACAGTGGTGGAAATAATACATCCGAATTGCACTGTTGCTTAGTAAATTTTTTAACATTTTCCACCACTGTCTGGAAGCAATACCGTTAGTTGACACGAAGCTTTCAAGTTTGAGATCATATTCCTTCTTGGCAGCTCTAATGGAGTTGATGGGTTTATTTCTACTTTTCCGGAAAACTTCCCAGTCATGGGGGCGATTACTGATCTTAGCTACTCTATGAATTCTATTGCGTTTTATCATTAGTCTACGTATCTCACTGTTCAGGGTTTGTCGTTAGGCCGGATTCTAGTTTAGAAGGTGTAAACTTTTGAGTTGTTTCTGCTATATCGGTAGAGACCTTTGACACTACAATATCCACATTGCCAGATTCAAGGAAACTGTCCCATTCATAGCATTAAAAAAACTTTACCTAACGAATCGCCCGCATCCGCCCGCGTAATATGCAAATTAAGCGGTTGAAAAAATTAAATTTCTCAACATATTTAAAAAAAACATATCATGTGACCCCTCATTGGAACGAGCTCATTGAGCTCGTTCCAATGAGGGGACATATTATATGGTTTTGTTGAAATTTTTGGAAAAATTTTTAAAAATGATATTTAAAATAATAATTTTTTCTGCGTTGGGTAAAGGGTTAAAATTGGTTTCTTTATAATTATAAATATGTCGCTGATACGACTTAAGGATCGACCTCGTGGACTTTATGTGTACGTATGTAGCGTGGTGATCACTACAGATGGGTGGTATAACATCACACTGTGTCACTGACAATCGACAAGAAACTAAGTAGTGGTTTGGTCGATTCTGTGACACGAGAAGTCGTTTCTGGCTAACGAGAGTGATTCATCAATAAGATCCCAATAAAGAGAGAGCGCAGAAGGCTGCCTATAAAAGATACCTAGCAAACGTTTTTTTTTATTGGTATGCCGGATTTCCATCCATACGCCTTCTAGACCTGGAACATATAAATCAGGGTGTTTTTTGAAATAAATACTACATTTTATATAAATAACAATACCTCCACCCTGCTCTTGGAGACGATCTTTCCTAATTGGGGGGAAGTGATGTCCAGAAATATGGATACTTGAGTCATCAATGTCATTATTAAGTTTACATTCTGTTACGGCAATCAGGTCATCATCGCAAATATTCGCATATATTATATACTGAGTCAAAAAAGAAAGTATAATAAACTTTGAGGAGCAATTTTTTAGTATTATCGACTTTAATCCTAAACAAATTATTGTAAATTCATATTTTGAGTCTAGCTGTATGAATTTGCCTAATGTCGTGTTCTTACTGTTGCCAGTGTCACGTCAGGACGTCCATTTCAGACATGGGTTGAAATGAAGAGTTCACACATGCAGTCAATAGCGTGTATGTCCACCGTTTGCCTCTTGGGCGGCAAGACATCGACGGCGCATGGACTTGATAAGATTCTGGATGTTCCACTCCTGCCTTAGAACATTACGTAAATCGCCCCACGTCTGAAGATCATGAACTCTTACCCGACGGTCCAATTGGTCCCAAAGTTGTTCGATTGGCGACAAATCTGGCGAAAGTCGGGACCATGGAAGAAGTTTGATGTTCTGCTCCTCAAGAAAGTCACGACAGATACGCGCCACGTGACATCGGGCATTGTCTTGCTGGAATAACTGCAATCCGACGTTAGCGTTGAACAACGGGACAACAACAGCGTTAAGCATTTCGTCCCTATATCGCTGTCCATTTAGATTATCATCGATGATGATCAACTGCGTTCGATGGTGCAAGGAAACTCCTGATCAAATCATTACACTACCCCCACCGAAACAGTCGCATTCCCACACGAAAGCATCAGAAAACCGTTCTCCTCGTCGACGAAACACTCTTGCTCTACCATCAGCGCGCCGCAGACAAAATCCCGATTCATCACTTAAAAGAACTGCTCCAACGCTGCTGAATCCAGCGAACACGCTGACGTGCCCATTGCATTCTAACGGTACGATGACGGTGGATAAAGATTGGTCCGTGGTGTGGACGCCTACTTCGGATGCCGTGTTCAGCGAGCCTGTTGCGGACAGTTTGTGCACTGATTCTATTGTTAGTTCTACCAGGAGTAATTGCTGCTGTCCTCGTCGCCGGAAGGAAGCGATTCCGCAAGTGAGACAGGAACTGTCCAATAGTTTGAAATAAAACAACTTTATATAAACAATGTATATCAAACTTTCATATCTAGCACGTGAACAATTAACCCTTTACCCAACGATTCGGCCGCATCCGCCCGCGTAATATGTAAATTCAGCAGTTGAAAAAATATTATTTTTCAAACAATTTCAACAAAACCATATTATGTAACCCCTCGTTGGAACGAGCTCGTCGAGCTCGTCCCAACGAGGGGTCGCATGATACGGTTTTGTTGAAATTTGTTGAAACATTTAACAAAATGATATTTAAAATAAAACATTTTGATATCATCTGCGTTGCGTAAGGGTTAAATCCCCCCCCCCCCCCCCCCTACACACACACACGAATATCATATGACTAGGATTTGTTTAGTCGTTATGAAATTTATACGAGTACATTTACTTATTCCTTAACTGGTAGAGGGCTAGATTAATTTGAGTCTTCTGAATTTGTTATTCAAAGTTTGTTTTATTACAAAGTCTGTTTCCTCACAAACCATTGGAGAGTATTATCCAAACTGTGTTTTATTACATAGTTAATGTTGAAAGTTTTTTCTATTACCAACCATTGGAGAGTGCCTATATGTACCCTCCAAAGGTCTGCAACAAAACAACTTTTGGTGTTTAAGGTCACATACTTATGCACAATAGCTAATCGTGACCGTGACAGTTTTAGGAGTGGAGGAAGCCGGAGTACCCGAGAGAACTACCGAGCATCAAAGAGAAACTGTCAGCTCATCAACATTAGAACTCTGTTCAAGCTCCGCTCAAACAGGGTTGCAGCGGTTGAAGACATGTGCACCATCGACGCGCAATACGCCTTAGTACACGGCGTCATCGTGCCCCCATGCAGGCAACCTGGATAAAGTGCCTTGCCCAAGGACACAACGCGGGTTATCCCGTACGGGTATCGAACTCGGGAGCTCTAGCATAGAAGTCCAACAATATAAACAAAATATATCAAATAAAATATATCAAAATATCATATGACTAGGATTTGTTTAGTCCTCATAATAATTAAACAAGTACACTTATTTATTTCATAACTGGTTGATTGCTAGATTATATTTGGTAGACTGAATTGTTATTCAAAGTTTGTTTTATTACAAAGTTGTTTCATCACAAACCGTTGGAGAGTGTCAACATGCACCCCCCAATAATTTGCAATAAAACAATTCCATATAACAAAATATTATTACCATTTGACGGAATATGACACATGCGCAGTGTAACACGGTTCACGTATGAGCACGTGAATTGATAAATCAGCCCCCCCCCCCCATACCACCACCACTCACACACACACAAATATATGATTAGGACTTGTTTAGTCCTCATGATAATTATACAATTACACCTACTTATTTCTTCACTGGTTGAATATTGTTGGTGGTCTGAGTTTGATATTCATAGTTTCTTTTTTTCAAAGTTGGTTTCATCACAAACCACTGGAGAGTGTCCAAGGCACTCTTCAATAGTTTGAACAAAACAAATTTATATAAACGAAATATTATAAACATAGTGACCGTTGTTCAGTGTGTTATGGTAGATTAACACCCGAAGAAAATAAATTATAGCCCGAGACGTAGTCGAGGGCGTTAATTTTTTTTTCTCAGGGGGCTAAATTACCATAACACACTGAACAACGGTCACTATGTTTTTTATAAAATTGAATGACCATTGAAAGGAATGTTTCTTTCAGAGTTATAAATGAATCAAAAACAAACAGGCAGACTAAGACACTGATTCAGTTCACATACGTCGAATGTTTCAAATTCAGTTGATTTCCCCTTTGTGCCCAAAAACTCCCTGAACAACTTTACACTTCTGTCAATACTTCGCTTAGTTGATGAACTTTGACCTTAAAAGTGCCTCGATATTTACATCAGTAATATTTGCGAAAGCCATGTTTGTTGTTGTCGTCTGAGTTGAGGCGAAAGAAAAACTTCGGAAACAGCGTATGTTATTTTCTCTCTTTCGGCAATGTTCGGATGTAGCGTGTGATATTACAAAAACACCGCGTCATAGCGTGTGTTGTTACAAACAATAACAACCGTCGCGATGGACTATCACACGTTGTCAAGAATGGGCGGTGTCAACAGGCATGATTACGCAAATTAGCAAATTGTATCTGTCCAATCAGACGTCGTCTTTTGTTCAGTTTTATTAGCATGACTGTTGTTACTTCCGACACAGATGTTGCTGTTATAGCCATCTCCGTGTTTACTGACCTTCAGATTAATTCAATGTGGTTAGCTTTTGGGAAGGGACAACACTTCCGCTGGCTCCCAGTACACGACATTACCAAACCAATTGGGTCTCGGTCAAGTTCTTTACCTTTCTTTCATGCTTTTACAGGGTGTGATACAGTGTGTCTTCCTTTGTGGGAAAAGGAAAGACATTTGCTTGGCGGACATGGAATGTGTATGAGGCTGCAACAGAGGTTTTCTGTCGACTCAGTTCACCACAGAATGCTGCACTCACATCACCAATAGTGCAGATTTCTTCACTTCCGGTGGCCATCTTGAAAATAATAAGATATTTCGTGGTCAATTATCCTAAAGTATTCTTTTTACCAAAAGTGACTTCCATACCAAATTTCATGCTTGTATCACAAACTGAACTATTTTTATAGCAATCCGCCCCACTATTAGTCCCTATGGAAATTATTCAAGTACATTTACTTAATTCTTGACTGGTGGAGAGCTAGATTATTTTGAGTGGTCTGAATTTGTTATTCAAAGTTCGTTTTATTACAAAGTCTATTTCCCCACAAACCATCGGAGAGTGCCCACATGCACTCCCCGATCATTTGCAATAAAACAACTCTATATAAACAAATAATTATTAGCATTTCACTAAATATGAAACATGTGCAGTATAACATGGTTCACGTGGACAAAATTATACAAGTACACTTAATTATTTCTAAACTGGTAGAGGTCTAGATTATTTTTGGTGGTCTGAATTTGTTATTCAAAGTTTAATTTATAACAAAGTCTGTTTCCCCACAAACCATTGGGGAGTGCACACTGGCACTCTCCAATAATATGCAACAAAAATACTTTATATATACAAAGTATATAGAGGATATGCAATGAGTGTCTTTCTCATATAATATTTATGAAACGAGTCTAAGAATTTTCCGTGTTGGCGAGCCTCGTGGTCTTCAATACGTACCTCACGGGGAAATAAGGCCCTCTTATTACACAGGTTCGCTCCACTTTGGTCTGGGGCTGCTTATTTATGTATATCACAGGTAGCATGCCCATGGGGACTGGTTATCCCCCTATCCTCCACATGGGGACCCGCCTCGTAGGGCGTGGTCAAATGTAATCATAAGGCTCCTCTAATCCCCAAGGTATCTGAGAAAAACACTCATTTCATATTCTATTTATCATATGATACACACACGCACAAATTAACCACTTAGTATGACTTTTTAACCCATCACCTGACTTGAGTTGCAGACGGCACTTGGGAAAAACATCCTCGTATAACTAAAAATTTTCATTTTTTGCTTCCAAAACATAGGTTATGACGTCGAGCTCGTTCCAATGAGGGGTCATAAACTATGTTTTGGAAGCAAAAAGTGAAAATATAAAAAAAAATGAATGGCGTTTTTCTTGTAGGTAAAAGATTAATACAATATAACCCACCCTAGATATGACAGATAACGTAAATTCTCCCTACTGAAATTATGCAAATATGACCCAGTTGTATTTTGTTTAGCCAATCAAATTGCCCAGTTTTGAAATTGACCAATGGAAGCTCCCAACTCTAATTATGCAAATTATGAAAATGTGGCCCGTTGTATTTTGTTCAGCCAATCAAATTGTCTAGTTTTGAAATTGACCAATAAAATTGACGGAAGGCTTTATTTATCACTGATTAATATAAAAACAAAATTTCAAATGTTTTAAAGTGAACAAAATGGACGAGTCATGTGATAAATCAAAATATTATATGACTAGGAATTGTTTAGTCTTCGTGATTATTATTTAAGTGGACTTACCTATTTCTTAACTGGTAGATGGCTAGATTATTTTGAGTGGTCTGAATTTGTTGTTCAAAGTTTGTTACAGTTATATTTCGAATATGATCTGATCGCATCTCCCCGAGGGGGTGGGGCTGAGAGGTAAGCAATCAAACATTTTCGTTTTAGAAAGTTAGGCATGTCATATATCAGTTTAAAGTTTTTGACTTGAATATTTCGAATATGAAGTATCTGACCCTCCCAGAGGGGGTGGAGCTGAGAGACATCAAAAACTTAAGTGTTAGAAAGGTAGTCATGTCATATATCATTTTAAACGTCTTGACATGAATATTTCGAGTATGGAGTATCCGACCCTCCTCGGGGTGGAAGTGGGGGTAAGGTCGTCAAAACCTTAGGTGATACGAATGACACACTCTGCAACATGTGACATGTAACTGTTTTAGCTTTTTTAAAGTGTTTCATCAAAGCATTTCATTGATTTGGCGGTGATGTCTCATATGTGAAACAGTCCAAATTGGCAGAATCTGCAAAAAACATGCATTTTTCCGCCAGTGTTTTCCAGTGTCTCTTGCGGTTGATTTGGTGGTGATCTCTCAGATGAGACGCATTTGTAACCGGGTGATATCTTGGTTTAATCCAATCAGTCTGTGACAGACGAATACAGCTTTATGTAGTGTGCCTGTTCGACGGATGTGGTCGATTAGACAGATTCGAAGGAGATCTATCGAATGAGAGAGGAGACTTTCTACTGCGTGGAATGCTGCTGTGTAGCTTGATACCACGCTCAAAGGTAGAGGATCCAAATGGGATAAGTGAAAGTATTATGATACATTAAACTATCTAATATACATAGAGATCCACCTGCTATTGGCTACAACATTTCAGGAGAGTGAAACATGCCAAACTTTGAGCAAGTGATTCATGAACATACTGAGATAGAGGGATCCGACTGCTATCACCACGACATTCAGGAGAGTGAATACTTTCGAACAAGTAATTCGTTGACTGGTAGAGTGCTGGAAGCCCATATTTGGGCCTTATTGTGAAGTGTTGGTACCACAATTTAAAAGTTTCATATTCCGTGGATGTGCTTCATATTATCTTTGAAGTGATATTATTTTATCTGTTAGGATTTTCCTTGTAACAATTTATGGGAGAGTGCCTATTGGCACTCTCCCATAAATTGTTACATGGCAAAGATGCACAAAGAAATTTTGAGGACCAAAGATAGTTTAGCACTCTACCAGTTAACATACTGTGATAGAGAGATCCAACTGCTATAACTACATCATTTCAGGAGAGTTAAACATGCCAAACTTTCGAGCAAGTGATTCGTGAGCGTATTGAGGTTATTATTATCCCTGGTGGGTGAGGGTGTGAGATGGGGAAATCTCACTCGGGGGCAAGATATTTGGACCGGACACGAGGCTTGTCCCGAGTGTGAGATTTCCCCATCTCAAACCCGCCCCCATCAGAGATAATTTTTCTCCCCCCCCCCACTCACCAAAACAGTCTGACGTCATCAAAAGTAATTCAGGGGCACGTGCAGCTATATCGAACAATTTTCTTGTCCATTTCTGAGGAAAATTGATTTGCTTATCGAAAGGAGTGCCCAAAAGTTACGTATATATCACAAATATATACCACAAAATTGAATCCCAACGTCGGCAAGACAACGTTTAAAGATTTGTAGTGAAATGAACATTGACAAATTCTGATGACGTCATATTATGAATTCTACAGTGTATTCGCATAACATTTCGACGGGAATTTCGAGCCACTCGCTCTACTCATAATGGCGTTCATCCACAAATTGAGATAAAAGAGTCAAGTGTCTTTTGGTTTTGCTGTCTGTGTTTTTATTTCTATTTTCTTCGACAAATGTTCGTCTGCTAATATTTCCGAAACTTGACACCATGTTGTTTGTTTACATGAGAACGTGCGATGATTGAACAGCCCTGTGCTCATTAAATATGCTAATAAGCCAATATAGGTTGGCCACGTGGATGAGGTGAGATAGCTGTCACGTGGGTGGGGCGAGACAGTCATATCTCTTCTAGCTGTCTCACACAACTTTATATATGTCTCAATACCTCAGTGGTGGGAGAAAGAGGGATCCGGCTACTATCATCACGACATTTCAGGAGAATGGAATATGACAAACATTCATATAAGAGATTTCTGAATATATTGTGATAGCGTAGAGATCTGACTGCTATTATCACCCCATTTCAGGAGAGTGAAACAACGATAAACTTTCGGGTAAGGATTAACGAATGCACTACGACGGAGCAAACTATTGATAAAACCTCTTTTTTCAATGCAAATTTCTCATAGGAATGTATAAAATTGCCGCGACTTCAACACCCGTCAGAGTGAAAGTACGGCAAGAAATTCGTGAATGTACTGAAACAGAGTTCTAACTGATATGACTTCCCCATGTCAGGAGAGTGGAACATAACAGGTCCAAAGATAACATCCGTGGTACTGTTATCAGGAATGAACTGCCCTAAACACTATAGACGGGAATTAGTAGGTTTAAGATATGTGTATTAAGCTGTTTCGTACTTCCACACGTCGATATGAAACCAGCTAAGTCACTAGTTGTCTCCATATGGACTTGTCACTGTACGTAATGGTCTAGCGTCCGTGTTCTAAAACTTCTGGTGCACAGGGGGGACAATTCCCGATAATCAGCTGCACAGAGGCAACCATAGACGAAAAGCTTTTTCTACCCAGAAAAAATAAAAAGAGTCCCACATGTCCATTCCATGGCGTGTATAAAACATAACACAGATGGATGAACGTGTGCAGGGCCTGGGATGGGGTGGGGAGCTGGGGTGATAACCCGGAGCCTGGAACTTTGGGAGCCCGGAGTGTTGGGGGTTCGAGTTTGGTCCAGGGGTTCAGGATTCTTGGGTTAGGCCTGCCACCCTCCCCCCGCATACACACACACAAACGCCCTCAGTACAGTCATGACCGGAAAGACTGTATTTTATTTTGCTGTTTAGTACATCCTTTCAAAGGACGTACCAAACCAAAAAATTAAGATACGGGCTTTCAGGCCATGTTTGGACTAACCCTCCACCCAAATGTTCTGACTCCTGTACCAATAGTGAAGAAGGGGGACTGTATCATGAATGGAGCTCTGCACTTGACTAACGCTTGCACTTTTGGATTCCATGATTCTTGAAATAAAAGAAAATATTAAATCAACTTGACGTAATGTTATCACTTCAAGAATTGTGAAGTCGAAAGCTATAACTCTAGGTCACCGGATACACACTGATGAACTCTTGGAAATTTGAAACATGCTGCTATAAAAACGTCATTTCGATGGCAAGAAAATAACGTGATTTTTCATCCCCAAAGTCGCCCGAAGTCTCTATTTAATAACTGATTTTAAAATTTTCTTGAGGAGGAGACCTCCCCCCCCCCAACCTCTCTATCGTAGCTCGAGCCTTCCGCATCTGCATAAGTATTCCGACACTTTTGAAAGGATGCCCGTCACATAATTAACCCTGGGGGCCGAATGTTTTTGACATTTTAGTCTGATAGGCCGAGTGATACAGTAACTGTTGTCATTTTATCATTATTATGTATGAACGTATGCAGTTGTCACAAAAATAAAAGATTACTTACTTACACAGGAAATGTTGTTATTCAATTCGATGTGGAATTTTTTTGTCTGAGTCGTTTCGAAATTATGTTAATCCTTTACCCAACGAATCGGCCGCATCCGTCCGCGTAATATGCAAATTCAGCAGTTGAAAAAATATTACTTTTCAAAAAATTTCAACAAAACCATATCATGTGACTCCTCTTTGGAACGAGCTCGTCGAGCTCGTTCCAAAGAGGGGTCACATGATATGGTTTTGTTGAAATTTTTTTTAAAAATTTAAAAAATGATATTTAAAATAATAAATTTTGATATCGTCTGTGTTGGTAAAGGGTTAACCTACGCCTGAAGAGTTCGTGGTGCGGGAGAAATGAACGTTTATTCCATAGTAGGACCCGGGGCATCACGATTTTTCGCTCTACTCGAATCGAATGGGGCAAAATGTTCGAAATCGAATCGAATCTCGAATCGAATCAACGTTCCAACTTTCCAATTGCTGCGATACACCGGCTAACTTACTTAGTACTATGTATCTCCCATGTATACCCAGTATCAGTATGCTGAAATCTTGTCCAGGCTCTGGTGATCACCGACTGGTTAGACTATTTCGCACCATCAAACCGCACGTGCAAGCAAATGGGTTTATCACTTGTTCCTGAAAAGTTAAGCAATTTATTCATAACGCAATCAACGATTTTCCGCGTAGAAATTTCAGAATGGACCATTGCATGAGCCCGATGTATAATGTACTTTCATTAATATTAGAACCGTATAGGATGGGTTCTGGTGCAATGACATTCAAACGTATTGCTGGTGATAGTTTCGTAATGGTCTATTTGATGGTGATGATGTGATAAATAGAGGATATGGAATGAGTGTTTTTCTCATATAATATTTATGAAACGAGTCTAAGAATTTTCCGTTTTGGCAAGCCTCTGGCGAGCTCGAAAGGAAAATTCGGACGAGTTTCATAAATATTATATGAGAAAAAACACTCATTTCATATTCTATTTATCATTTGACACACACATGCACAAATTAGCCACTTAGTATGACTTTTTAACCTATCACCTAACTTGAGTTGCAGACGGCACTTGGAAAAAAGCATCCTCGTATAACTAAAAATTTTCATTTTTTTCTTCCAAAACATAGGTTATGACCCCTCATTGGAACGAGCTCGTCGAGCTCGTTCCAATGAGGGGTCATAACCTATGTTTTGGAAGCAAAAAGTGAAAATATAAAAAAAACGAATGGCATTTTTCTTGTAGGTAAAAGATTAATACAATATAACCAATCCACCCTAAATACGATAGATAACGAAAATTCTCCCTACTGAAATTATGCAAATGTGACCCAGTTGTATTTTGTTTAGCCAATCAAATTGTCCAGTTTTGAAATTGACCAATGAAATCTCCCAACTCTAATTATGCAAATTATGAAAATGTGGCCCAGTTGAATTTTGTTCAGCCAATCAAATTGTCTAGTTTTGAAATTGACCAATGAAATTGGCGGAAGGCTTTATTTATCACTGATTAATATGAAAACAAAATATCAAATGTTTTAAAGTGAACAAAAGGACGAGTCATGTGATAAATATATTTATGGATAAGTGAACTCGAAAGTTTACTCTAGTTGTCACATTCGAATTATCGGTCATTACACATTATAGTTCATGTTGCGTGTATGCTTTAAGGAGAGCGGGTGGGAGTGTGGGTGAGTGGGTGGGTGGGGGTTTTGGGTGGTTGGTCTGGTGGGTTGGTTGATGGTGGTTTAGCTGGGGAAGAGTGTGTGCGTATTTGTGGAAAGGAAACGGCCTAGACAATCTGGGTTGTCTTACCATCATGTTTCTGCAACCGCAACTGAATGGATCTCTTCCGTTTGCAACTTTGGTTTAGGCCAGGGACTTGAATGGTTGGAACAAATTTTCTTAATTTTACAGAGCCATCCACGGATCATGAAAGCCGCTTTCCCATTTTTTTTATTTCATTCTCGTGATCGTGAACCTGGTGTATTACTCGGCGAATCATACGTAATGTTTTACCTTTATACGGGGGTTGAGAGGTCATTGCCCGAGTGGAATCTGCACCACTACACCTAATCCATGATATTACGGTCTCTGAACAAGGGCCCCGCGAACGTTTGAGATTGGATTTTCGAATCTTTTCATTAGTTCGATTCGATTCTAAGCCATCTCGATTATTCGATATAAATTGAATAGGAGAGAAGTTTGTTTTATTCCATGCCGTTTTTACTGTCGTCTTTCTGAAGATGACAACACATTTTGTCATTTCCTGGGAAGCGAAATGGGTCGTATAGAGCCTAAACAGATGAGACAAATTGTCGCCTGTGTGCTAGAATGTCCTATGTCCCCTATGGGACATAGGACATTCTAGCATTCAGGCGACGAAATGTAACCGGGTGCTACTGTAACTGTTGTTTTTTTATGATTATTATGTATAAACGTACGCAGTTATCACAAAAGTAAAAGATTACTTACTTTCAAAGGAAATGTTATTCAATTTGATGTGGAATTGTTTTGTCTGCGTCGATTCGAAATTATGTTAAACTAAGCCTGAATAGCTTGTGGTGAGGGAGAAATGAACGTTTATTTCATAGTAGGACCCGGGGCATCATGATGTTTCGCTCTAATCGAATCTCGAATCAAATCGGGCAAAAGATTCGAAATCTAATCGAATCTCAAATGGAATCAACGTTCCAACGTCCCTATTGCTTCGATACTACGGTTATCTTACTTGGTACTATCTATCTCCCGTGTGTATCAGTATGCGGACCGGTTAGACTATTTCGCACCATCAAACCGCACGTGCAAGCAAATGGATTTATCAGGAATGGTGGGAAATTTATTCATAGCGCAATCAACGGCATAGGGGGCGCGGTGGCTCAGTTGGTAGAGGTGCAGGCTGCAAGCCGAGAGGTCCTCGGTTCGAATCCCACCTGCGGCAACCGCGTTGTGTCCTTGGGCAAGACACTTCACCCCCATTGCCCACGTGTGGGCACGGTGACGCTGTGTACTAAGGCGTACTGCACGTCGATGGTGCACCTGTCTTCAACCAATGCTAACCCTGCTTGCGTGGAGTTGGTATGTTGGGGAGCTGACAGTTGCTCGCCGTTGCTCGGTGGTTCTCTCCGGGTACTTCGGCTTTCTCCACCCATAAAACTGTCACGGTCATGGTTAGCCATTGTGCAGAAATATGTGACCCTAAAACACCAATAAATAAATAAATAAATCAATCAACGGCATTCCGTGTAGAAATTTCAGCATGCACCATCCATTGCATGGGCCCGCTGTACAACGTACTTTTCATTGGCCCCCGACATTTTGTCGACTGACAGTTGTAATCAGCTGCGGTGCGTGCGTGCGTGCGTCCGCCCGTCCGTCCGTCCATCCGGAGTAATAACTAAAGTTTGGGTCATCAAATCAAAATCAAATTTGTTATAAACGTCCCCCACCCTAATGAGATGGAGAGTTTTGAATCGGGGTTCGATCTGATAATTTTTGTCGGAGTTATACCCCTTTTCGACCCTTTTCGGAGTTTTGAAAATTTGTTGCCCGGATGATAACTTTAGTTATAGTTAGAGTTATCAAATCGAAAATTAGTTGTCCGTACGATAACTTTAGTTTGGCTGATCATATGGAAACCAAATTTGATGTATGGTGTATCAAGTTCGAATTTGGGGTCGGCTCAACACATTTTGGGTGAGTTATGTCCCTTTATCCATTTTTTCGACTTCGAAAATTTGTTGTCCGGATGATAGCTTTGGTGATCGTATCAAAACCATTTTTGATACATTAGTTTGCCTCAACAATGCGCGTGTCGAGTTCGAATTTGGGTTCAGTCCGACGAATTCTGGTTGAATTATGGTCCTTTTTCCATTTTGTGGACTTTGAAAATTATATGTCCGGCGGATAACTTTAGTTTGAGTTATTGAATCAACATCAAATTTTATACATAGGTTTGTCTCATGAATATGCAGGTCAAGTTCATTTTGGCTGAGTTATGGCACATTTTGTAGCGAATTGCAGCCTACGATGGGGTTAATAGCCCGGAAAATAAACTCTACTAAGACAATTGTTAGTTAGAATGAATAAATACAAAACGAGAGAATTAATTGAGAATTAAACTTCGTAATTTGCAGATTGATGGGGAATATATGAAACAGGACAGAGTAGTAGATGATTTGCCTGGCTGTAAAGAGGCTAAAATCTAAACTTATGTAGTAATTAATGAGAAATTAATAATTTTAATTGCATAGGCGAGTGTTTATGGAAGTGTTCATTGGAATGTCATGTATTCTCCCGAACATTGGAGACTGATATCTGAATTGTTTATAATCGCTAACTGCTAGAGACAATGGGGAGGTGGATTACCCTTTGAGTTGATATGGTAGACCCACCGCTGGCTTCAGATACTTCAACATTGTTCTGTTCTTATCTAAGACACGTGGCCTGTGTCATGCTGGCGAGTGGAAGATGTAATCCACTGGTCGGTCGGGTACAAATTAGTCGCATTCTGATTTTCCAACGTGCAGAGAGGAACGGAGCGTTGGCATGGGCTTGAGTGAAAAACCCGCTCCGATAAATCTTCGTTAAATAGTTAAGTCGCGTCGCTGTCGGATTTTTGTGTTGAAACTATTGTAACCCAAGAAGTCCTGGTGTACCCGTATAGAAGCTGACATCCGACTGGTGTGGTGTAATATTAAACGATGTCGTTGCATTTTAAGCTCTGAGAGCTTACTCGAACGTTACTTAATAAACGACGGAAGAAACTGAATGCACGAGTTCCAGTGTGTTTGTTGACTTCCCAATTGTTCAGCAATAGCTGCCATTTCAGAATAAAATATTTGCCACAAACACAAAATTTCCACCCTTGCTGTAAAACAAAGGAGTCACCCTCCGAAAACGCTATTAGAGTCCTAACCTAGACGATCGTTAAGGCCTTGTAACAACGATCTTCTTTGGCGCCTCGACCAGGATTTTGAACTGGTGATGCCACGGATCTGATTCCAGCGATACTACGCATTGAGAGACGGGACAACTCGTCGGAACTTAGATTCAACGCGTCGGAACTTCGTGACAACGCATCGGCGGAACAGTGGAGAACTGTCTATTCCTAAAATTTACACTGTAAGTACAACATTTTATTCATTCGCTTCACATTTCGTTACCGAAAAGTCTGTTAACTCTGTATTAGATCTGTTACCCTGTAAAAGCTTTACATTGGGAAATATGGCGACCTGCGAAGAAAAAGTATGGTATATGTAATTACTAAGAGCCCCGCTACTCTAAGGTATAGTAAACAGCTACCAGACAAACAAAACGTGCGATATCAGAGAACCAGAGACATGACAAATCATGATAAGACCTATCTGCTACCGGTGTGGAAAGGTGAGGCACCCGGGGGACCAGTGCCGCGTGCGAATGGCGAAGCAAGTGCTGGCCGTAACAGAGCAACAGCCAGTACAAGAGTCAATGACTAATATTAGGTGCCTTCGTTGTGGTAGATTAGGGCATATGGTCCGTTCTTGCCAAGTAAGTCCAGAGCATTTAAACGGGCAAAACTCTACTTATGCGGGGCAGTAGGGAGAGGGTAAGGGATTAAAACTAATAAACAGGCTTCAGAACTTTGTAAAAAGTACGTAACTACACAAGTGAGAGATGAAATTGGCAGAAATAAATTAAATGTGAGAATAGGAGATAAGGATAAAAATAGAAATTACGCTAGAGAGAAATCGGTCTACAAATCGTCGCGTGAGTGCTAGAATGTTCTATGTCCCATTGGGGACATAGAACATTCTAGCACTCAGGCGACGAAATGTTTAAATGTAGGACACAAGCAGAGCAAATGTAAATTACAAGACCAATACCGGGTCTGGACCTGCGTCGCTGCATGCAATTGAATCAGCAAACAGGAAGTGGCTGCACGGCAGATCTGAAACTTGCATACACGATACAACTGATCATTATCAGGCTCCAGATGAAATATAAAATCAATCCCTTGCATAGAAGCCGAGAAAAGTTTGACGAAAAATTTCAATGTTCAGTGGGTACAGTAAAACTTCAAAGTATCGGCAAACAGGAAGTGGCTGCACGGCAGATCTGAAAATTGCTTACACGATACAACGCATCATTATGAAGCAGCAGACCAAACCTACAATCAATCCCTTGCATAGAAGCTGAGAAAACCTTGACGGAAAATGTCAATGTTCAGTGGGTACAGTAAGATTTCAAAGTATCGGCAAACAGGAAGTGGCTGCACGGCAGATATGAAAATTGCTTACACGATACAACTCATCATTATGAAGCAGCAGACCAAATATAAAATCAAGCCCTTGCATAGAAGCCGAGAAACCCATGACGGAAAATTTCAATGTTCAGTGGGTACAGTAAAATTTCAAGGTATCGGCAAACAGGAAGTGGCTGCACGGCAGATCGGAAAATTGCTTACACGATACAACTCATCATTATGAAGCAGCAGACCAAATATAAAATCATTCCCTTTCATAGAAGCCAAGAAAATTTTGACGGAAAAAGTGTTTCGGTCGGATGGACGGACGGACTGACGGACGGACGGAGTCGAGCGGTTACTAGACCTGCTTCGCCGATGGCGACGCAGGTAAAAACACAGAAAAGCAAGTTTGAATAAAACCAATCAAAGGGAGGCGAATCTACAAAATAAACCGACTTCAAATGACTTGAAGGCTCCTCAAGCAAGAAATAATTCTGTGGTGCAGGAAATAAATAAAATAAATAAAGAGCAACTTACTGAACCCAAGGAAAGTAACCTTTGGCGGTCTGATCAAAAGTATGAGAAATACAGATTATCATGATTATTTGCATGTCCTGTGATTTGTATCAGATTCGAGGTGGTGTCCAGAATGGGATCTCAACGAGCCGGCTTTGCCGGCGAGTTGTGATCCCATTTTTGGACACCACCTCGAATCTGATACAAATCACAGGACATGCACATTATCATGATAATCCATTTATCTAACAATTCTGTCACATAAGCAGATTAAATCTTAACACTTTACCCAACGTAACGTTCAAAATCGGCGAATCCTATTCTGGAAAATCGCCAATTAATTTTCATTATTTTTTCATTTTTGTCTCAAAAACATAGGTTATGACCCCTCGTCGGAACGAGCTCGTCGAGCTCGTTCCAGTGAGTGATCATAACCAATGTTTTTGAGAAAAAAAATGAAAAAAAATAGTTATTCAAGAATTTTTTTTTGCAAGTGTCGCCTGCATTTCATGATAGGTAAAGGGTTAAATTATTTTCGAACATTTTTGGGACATAATGTTCGGTCGACCACTGAAACGCTCATAGAATGTATCTATGTGCCTGTTATGATAGCCCGTAGCGCTACCAGAAACGAGTCGTCTGTATGATACAGAATCAGAATGAGTCGTCTTATGATACGGAATCGGAAAACATTATGTGATACGTACCGTTTCTAGCGATTTTCAGGCCAAAATCTATATGATTGTTAGATAAATGGGGGAGCTCAGACCACTACACACAATCCAAGAAAACTTTTACTGGACAAGAGCGAAAATTAGCTCCAGAAAAGAGCTTAACGAGCTCACAAGTAAATACAGTGAAAAAGGAAACAGAAATTAGAAAAACAACTGGGAAACATTCCAGAAAGAATCATGGAACTGTAGGATTAAATTTCGGCACAGCTTCTTTAGATAGTGTGGTGATTCACGTGGGGAGACAACGGGTCGGAGCTCTGCTCGACTCGCGAGTTCAAACCTCGTGCATCAGTACAAAAGTTTTGAAAAATATGCATAATCGCCCTCGATTAGTAGGCGATAGAAATAAATTGACTAGCATAACAGAAGTGGTTGGCACAAGTATTAAGCCCAGGGGATTGGTACGGTTGTATTTCTCCATTAATAAGATATCCCCAGTCCCAGGAAGTCTTGGTATTAGACGAATTGAATAGGAGTCTGATTTTAAGGTTGGATTGAATATCAGAAAATAATGTTAACATCTATTGGGGATTGAGAAAAATGAAATTGAATGGACAATTAATTCCACCTGTTAAAGACTTGCATGTGTCATGTTTAACGCGTCTAGTGAATAACATTGAGTTGAAACCACAAAGTACTTGTGTTTATACAGCTAAGGCTGTAGGAGTAAGATCAACTTTTGACACTGAATTTTTAGAACATCGTGGTTTAAAGCAAGATTATATTGCAGAGCAACCAGGGTTAATGGTAAGTAACAGTATTGTGAGTAATAACTGTGGTAATATACCTTTTATGCTGATTAACAGTACTAATAAGCATCATACGTTGAAACGAGGTTGTATTGTGGGAAAAGTTCAACGTTTAGCTGCCGAGAAAGACTTAGTAGACATTAAACAGGAAGTGAAGAAACTTAGTACAGTTGAGAACAAAGATAAAGAGGCAGTTGCCATCTCATTTGCCTTGGACAAACTCAACAATTATCTACAGGGTGCACAGTTTGTAATCAAGACAGACCACGCGCCCTTGCGATACCTGTTGACGAGTCCACAAAATAATGTCAAAGTTCAACGTTGAACTTTAAAAATAGCTACTTCTAATTACAAAATTGAATATTTACCCGGGAGACAAAATACTTGTGCAGATATGCTATCCAGGTTACCTGAGGTATTGGCGATTGTCGACCCAAATTACAATATGGATGATGTAGATACAGAGGGTGATTAATAGTGATAAAATCGATCCGAAGCGATTTGTCCACGTGTCAGTACCCAAGCAAAGTTCAGGTTCAGCAATGGAGCCCGAAAATATCAATTATCGAGATTTATCTATGAAATTAGAGCAGGAAAAAGATAGTAAACTTATGGAAATCAAAAAGAAATATCTCAGTAGTAATACCACAACCAACATCAGTAGTAGATATATGTTGATAGAAGAAGTGTTGCATTATAGTAGTGCTACAGATGATAACCCACGAGTGAGGATATGTATACCTGATCATTTAACAGGTCAAGTGTTGAGACAATATTTATTTATTTATTTATTGATGTTTAAGGTCACATATTTATGCACAATGGCTAATCGTGACCGTGACAGTTTTACGGGTGGAGGAAGCCGGACTACCCGGAGAGAACCACCGAGCAACGACGAGCAGCTGCCAGCTCCCCAACATCGTAACTCCGCACTGCAGCACAGGCAGGGTTAGATTGGTTGAAGACATGCGTACCATCGACGTGCAGTACGCCTTAGTACACGGTGTCATCGTGCCCCCACATGGGCAATGGGGGTGAAGTGTCTTGCCCAAGGACACAACGCGGTTGCCGCAGGTGGGATTCGAACCGAGGACATCTCGGCTTGCAGCCTGCACCTCTACCTACTGAGCCACCGCGCCCCCGTTTTGACAATACCTTGACGACTTAGGATATTTAGGGATTGATAAAGTATACTTATAATATTAGTAGAAAATATTTCTGGCCACATTTATATAAACATATATAGAGGATATGGAATGAGTGTTTTTCTCATATACTATTTATGAAACGAGTCTAAGAATTTTCCGTTTTGGCGAGCCTCTGGCGAGCCTAAACGGAACATTCGGACGAGTTTCATAAATATTACATGAGAAAAACACTCATTTTATAGCCTATTTATCATATGACACAAACACGCACAAATTAGCCACTTAGTATGACTGTTTAACCCATCACCTAACTTGAGTTGCAGACGGCACTTGGAAAAAACATTCTCGTATTACTAAAAAATTTCATTTTTTGCTTCCAAAACATAGGTTATGACCCCTCATTGGAACGAGCTCGTCGAGCTCGTTCCAATGAGGGGTCGGTCATAACCTATATTTTGGAAGTAAAAAGTGAAAATATAAAAAAGAAAATGAATGGCGTTTTTCTTGTAGGTAAAAGATTAATACAATATAACCCACCCTAAATAGGACAGATAACGTAAATTCTCCCTACTGAAATTATGCAAATGTGACCCAGTTGTATTTTGTTTAGCCAATCAAATTGTCCAGTTTTGAAATTGACCAATGAAAGCTCCCAACTCTAATTATGCAAATTATGAAAATGTGGCTCAGTTGTATTTTGTTCAGCCAATCACATTGTCTAGTTTTGAAATTGACCAATGAAATTGACGGAAGGCTTTAATTATCACTGATTAATATGAAAGCAAAATATCAAATGTTTTAAAGTGAACAAAACGTCGTTGCTCGGTGGTTCTCTCCGTGTACTCCGGCTTCCTCCGCCCGTAAAACTGTCACCGACATGATATGACCTTGGCTGTTAATGTGTCGTTAAACCCTAGTTAAAAAAAATGAGTTCCTCTGATTAGAAATAAAAGACAGATAAGAGAGCACTCCTCGTCTGAAGAAGAGCGTGTACCTCTGGAAGAGTTAAGGCGTCGGTTGCAACGCTATAGAGAAAATAAGAAAGCCACTCAGGCACTTCTATCGGTTGAATATTCACTGTAAGACGGAGAAGTCTAAAAGTAAAGATATTGGGGCTTTAATTAGTAATATTAGAAATATCTTACATAATAACGGCGAAGAGGAAACAACTCAGGCAGAAGAGGTCACCGATGTGTTTCCCTGGAGTGCCGTCGATTAAAAAGTACAACAGTTCTGCACGAGCGGAGACGGGGTTGCTAGATTGGGTGACGAAATTATATTGACTTATTGACTTATGATTTGCTGGAAACTGAAAATTCAGTCAGGTCGCTGTTGGCGTTACGAACCAACAAAGCGGTTTCGCTGGGTTTAGAGTACTTCCAGGCATTCACGGGTGCACGGTGAATTATGGAATGATCGATTTGTATTGGCGTGGGCCTCGCCCACCATGTTAACCATGCTTTCCTTCTCGTTGTAGGAGCATGATGTTGCACTTGTGTTTCATTGGAATTTTGTTATTGGTAGCCATAAATGGGACTACTGGAACTGTAATAATTAGAAACAATGTGATATTCACAAAGGTGAAGGAAGTTTATATGGTCAATAGTGACTGGTTGACCGTCTACGTACAAGAGTTAAAATAATTTATACAGTTTATGGAACACTTGGGGGATCAAGTGTCAAACACAAATCGTTACTATGACTTAAGTAATGCACATTTTGAGCGAGTCTGTACAATGTGTGGCTGTGCGAATGATACACTTAATGTTGCATTACAATCGATGATAACGGATATATACCAAGAGATAAGGTTCGCTAATGATCGCTATACGCGAGTGAAACAGGACCTGAACGATTATCGCAAATTAAGCGAGAATTCACCCTCGACGTTGCGTAAGAAACGTGGACTATTTTATTTTATTGGAGAGGGGTTACGTTTTCTATTTGGCACTGTCACCGAATCTGATCCAAGAGGTATTATGAGAAACCTTGACCGATTGTCGGGAAATCAAGAGATAACGCATCATGTGCAAAGGAGGAGTTTAACTAAGATTAAAATGATCTACGCAGCAGTAAAAAAATAGGGAATTCATATTAGATTTGTCTCGGTTGACGAGATAAATTAGTCATTATAGTAAAGATACCCTTGGTGAACACTAATTTTCAATTCGAGATCTTTCGAGTTCAGGCATTTCCTGTATCTTTGAAAAATGCCACCACGAACGTCTCACGTGACGCGAGTAAGTTGGTTGCAATATATCAATTAGAAGCAGATACGTTAATCATAGATAAACAAAGGATTCGGTACATACCTGAAATTGGTCATGGTAAGTGTGTAGATGATACGAAACTGCTTTGTCCTTTGGTGGGAGCTGTACGGACCATACATACAACATCGAGTTGCATGTTAGCATTATTTCTAAACATGCGAGATGAGATTGTGAAGCCATGCAAAGCTGCAGTTAAATTACATATCGACTTGCCTTTTGCGACATACATCGAAGAAGGGTTATAGTACGTTAAGACTGATGTACCGTTGCGGTTCTCGATAACTTGTCCAAAACCCAAGACCTAAAACCACGTAAAATAATGCCACCCATAGGGCTATTTGAAATGAAGCCTTTGTGTATGGCAACAAGTGGACAACTGGTGCTGCATAGTTATTTCCACGGTCGCGACAATTCCACCTATCAGTTAATGTCCAGTACTGTTTTACCTAACTTTTCGTTTTAACTGCGACAGGTGTGGAAACCTGTCATGGATAGAGTTAATTTAGTAGTAGTAGTAGTAGTATATGTTTATTTAAGTGACATGTGCAAAGTCATCTCGAGAATTTATCTATGAATGAACTAGTGCCTGAACTTGATTCAAAGCAATTGATACCTGAGGGACCGTTCACTTTTACTAAGTGGGCATATTTCATCGGGGCTGTATTGATAATTTATGTACTTGTGAAATGTATTCGAAAACGAGGTCATGTCCGAATACTTAATTGGATCTTGCATGCGAAACGTAAAAGTCGCAGAGGCCAATATGATTTTTCGGAGGGCAAGTGTGAAGTGTTGAATGATGTTGTGCCAGGTAGGAGAAAAAGAGAGCATTTACCCCATGTTCGTATACATATATAGTCAATCTACCAAACGACAGTTTTATCTGCAGAACCTTCAGCTCCGCCAGCAGATGCACCATTAGGAAATAACTCCAAAATATATTTTGGTACTAATGAGACAAACTATTCAACGAGTAGCGAAGAAATCACCTGTGTTAAGGAAGAGACTGTATCCGAGAGGGCAATATAATACTGAAAATGATACCGTAAGTGCCACAATGGATAACAAGGGAGACAATTCTGATGAATCAGGAGACACTTCCTCTCCTGTTTTAGTGACAATGAGTATTTTAATAGAGAGATTAATTGTAAACAAAATAGTAAGAAAAACAATGGCTGCGGCCGACTCAGACTCTGATCTTGACATAGACAATGATGAGGCATATCAAGCCGGTTATGAGAGTCGCTTGCGACGCCTGCGTAGACAAACAATTATTTTCATATGTGGAGGATGCGACACGGCAGATATTTCTGTTGTGAACATTGTGTTGTTCATTGCGCACCCAGGAGGCAGCACTATTCCGTAGTGCGACCAAATACAAATGAGTTGGATGTTGTATAGTATATAATGTTGGCCCTTTAACAACTGAGACCACATTTGGATGCATGTTTGCTGATTTTATGCATAATCGTATGTTTATTAAGATAGAACGGTATATGGTTTATTACTGCCTAACGACGAATACCAGGTTTTTAAATTTTGAGGCACGATCAACTTTTATTGAGATTCAAAACAGCCCAGATTTAATCGATTAAAGATGTCGGGAGGGACCGGGTGCGCGCGGTTTTGAGGTTGACGTAATGGAATGTTCGGTTGCATCTTGTAGTTATGAGTGTATACCCATAGCTGAGCCGGATGTGGACGAAGGCAACTACCAGCTTTCTAATATAAACCTATTCCGACAACGGTGGAGGATACCACGGAGATCCTCCTTTAACCCATTTAGAAGATTCCTCAACACCCGATGAAGGACCAGGCCTAACTTAAATTCCTTTGGGTTGCCCACAGGGTGCCAGAGGTATGTGGTGTGTTGTCATCGTCATTCAGCTTATGATGGATTTTCCACTTTCATTTTTATTCAAGTCCAGGAAGAATTTATAGAACTTAAAATGTAACGGGTGTACCACCCGATGAGTAAGTGCATAAATTAAATAGGTCCAGAAAGTATTCCGTCAATGTCACTACTAACCTCTTCATGAGACTGTATTGAAGAGTGGAGGTGTGGTGCAGCGATGTTGAGGGAACACGGGTCACGTGTGATTGTCTTCCTTGGTCATTTGACCATTCGATCTAAGTTCGAAATTGTTGACGTCCGAAATCACTAAGGAATTTAGACAATTTGAACGTAGGAGATCTGGCAGGGTTTAGATAAGTACTCACCAGAGACCCTACATTACAAGACAATCGGAAAGCTAGTACGAGTGTGGCTTGATTGTTAGAAAAGGAAAAGGTACCAGAAGCACGTACACCCACGGGAGCGGAACGGGGGGGGGGGCGTGTCTCGCAGGGCAGTGTGTATACAGTACGTGGAGAGTACATTGATTGGGGTTTTTCTCGATATGTACAAAATTTGAAAGTTATAGCTTGGGTGATAACTTCACTCCGCGGGTGATTTAATTACAATCCACTCTCCGCGTACTGTATCTCGCAGGGCACTGTGGACAAATATAGATAAATATATAGGGGCATAGTTCGTTGATTTATTTCCGGTTTCCACCACATATTTGATATATACTTGATATAGTTGAGGCTGTTGCCATGTATGTGAAGGGTACACATTTCATATTGTATGGTTTGTTTTTCTTTTATTATAGAGTTATCATAACGAGGTCACGGACAGTCATTACCATGCACCAGGCACCCGAGGTGACCCTTTACTTGCCATTGTGACGAGATGACATTCTATTTACCTCTCTGTATACTCCATTTCGGCTTTAAATCCTCTCATCCAGATCAAAATCCCTTTGGGTTTTGATGTTAGGTAGTGTAGGTTTATGTAACGAAATGCAGCCTACGAGAGGGTTAATAGCCCGGAAAATAAACTCTAGTAAGACAATTGTTAGTTAGAATGAATAAATATAAACCGAGAGAATTAATTTGAGAATTAAACTTCGTAATTTTCAGTTTAAACAAGTATTATAATTGATGGTAAATATATGAAACAGAGTAGAAGACGATTGTCTGGCGATTAAGAGGCTAAAATCCAAACCTGTGTTAATGAGAAATTAATAAAACCGGGCAGTTTGATAGACGAGTGTCTGTGAAAGAGTTCATTGGAAGGTCATGTATTCTCCCGAACATTGGAGATAGCCTGATATTTGAATAGTTAAAAATCGCTAACTGCTAGAGACAATGGGGAGGTTGATTACCCTTTGAGTTGAGATCGTAGACCCCCCGCTGGCTTCAGATACTTCAACATTGTTCCGTTCTTATCTAAGAAACGTAGCCTTTTTCATGCTGGCGAGTGGAAGATATAATCCACTGGTCGGTCGGGTAAAAATTAGTCGCATTCTGATTTCCCAACTGCAGAAAGGAATGGAGCGTTGGCATGGGCTTGAGTGAAAAACCTGCTCCGATAAAACTTCGTTAAATAGTTAAGTCGCGTCGCTGTCAGATTTTGTGTTGAAACTATTGGAACCCAAGAAGTCCTGGTGTACCGGTACAGAAGCAGACGTCCGATGGTGTGGTGTAATATTAAACGATGTCGTTGCATTTTAAGCTCTGAGAGCTTACTTGAACTTTACTTAATAAACGACGGAAGAAACTGAATCCACGAATTAGAGTGTGTTTGTTGACTTCCAAATTGTTCAGCAGTGGCTGCCATTTCAGAATAGAAAATGTTTGCCACAAACACAAAATTCCTACCCTTGCTGTAAAACAAAGGAGTCACCCTCAGAAGACGCTATTAGAGTCCTAACCTAGACGATCGTTAAGGACTTGTAACATTTTTCCATTTTTTTTTACTTTGAAAATTTGTTGTCTGGAAATATGTCCAATGTAAGAACATGCTGTCGGGGGACATAGCCCACTCGTAGCAGTGCACTTGTTAATATTAGAACCGTATAGGACGGGTTCTGGAGCACTGACATTCAAAGTACTCGAAGCTATTGTTTTGAATGTATCACTCACTACCTAAATAAATGTTGACATTTCCTGTTCTTAATATACTAGTGGTGACAACTCACCTTGCAGTTATCTTTCCAACGGAAAGAGGTTCAAGCGAGAATTGACCAGGTTTCGTCAATGTAGACGACAAATAACCCCATATTGACCACCGAGTGGAAGAATGCGCCATCTGCAATGCTAAAGCATTGCAGATGGCACCTTGTTCCACTCAAGGGGCGATATATGTACAAACTGGACGTAACGCGATCTCCGCTGTCGATTCATATGACATTTTAAGGACTTTTCCGACTAAATTTGTCTTATCCAGTTCGTCTCTCCACGGTCTATCTTGTTTCTCAGAAAACTACAAAACGAGTTGTCATCTTCAGAAATACGACAATACAGAAAGGCGTGAAACCAAAAACTCTCTGCGATTTATTTTTTTCGAATAATCGAGATGGTTTCGAATCGAATCGAATTAATGAAAAGATTCGAAACCGAATTGAATCTCGAACGTTCGCCGGGCTCTAGTTCATAAACCGAATTGAATCTCGAACATTCGCCGGGGTGTAGTTCATAGACCGTAATATCAGGGGGTAAGATTCGGCAGATTCCACTCGGGCAATGACCTCTCAACACCCGTATAAAAGTGAAAAATGACGTATGATTCGACGGGTCCTGCACCAGGTTTACCGTAACGTGAATAAAATAAAAACAAATGGGAAACCTGCTTTCATTATCCATGGATGGCTCTGTGAAATTAAGAAAATGGGTTCCAACCATTCAAGTCTCTGGCATAAACCAAAGTTGCAAACGGAATAGATCCATTCAGTTGTAGTTGCAGAAACATGATGGTAAGGCAACCCAGATTGTCTCGGCCGTTTCCTTTCAATAAATAAGCACACTCTTGTCTAGCTAGGCCACCACAACACACCGCCCCCCCCCCCCCCCCGCCTCCCACCCAACCCATTTGCTCTCCTTAAAGTGAACTCTATAGAGGATATCTAGTGTTTTTGAGTGGACACCAAACATTATCTCATGAGTGACCGAGACAAACGTTTATTTTTCGCGAGCGCATGTGCGATCGAAAATAACCATTTGTCTCGGCCATGAGTTAGATAATTTTCGGTATCCACTCAAAAAAACTAGATTTTCTTCTTTTTTTATTATACGTTTTTTTATAAGAATCTGATCATGCCTATCGACAATTCCACTCGTTTCAACCTTGAATTGATGCACGAAAGTAAACAGCTAATGCGCATTGATACGCGGAAGTAATTTGATCGATACTCGGAACAAGTAGCGCTTTCGGATTTGCTATCGGGTTTCATGCACCAAATCAAGGTGAATTCGCTTTGAATTATTGCTGGAAATGATTGGTATCCACTCAAAAACACTAGATTTTCTTTTCTTTTCATTTAGAATAAAATGATCATTTCCAGTGATAATTTGACTCGCATTCACCTTGAAGTGATGCTTTGAAAGCCGCCATTTTGATTGATACCGTGAAAGTGGAAATATCTATATCTTCACAGTAGGGGATACGATTTCTATCTTTCCTCAAGTTTTTCGATAATCTATCGTTTAGCGTAAGTTAAACTGTGTTATGGCCGATAATTCGGATGTGACAACTGGAGGTAACTTTCGAGTTCACTTTTCCATAACTATTTTTTTCACATGATCACCATCAAATAGACCATTACGAAATTATCATCCGCAACACGTTAGTGATTCGAGAATGGGGGTGCACAAGTCCGGTCTGGTACAGGTCCAGGGCTGAGCGGGATACTGCATTGGATCGGGCCACCCTTGCTGTACCGGCACGCGGGCAAGTTGGGTGGGTGCGGTTGGTCCAAGGAGGACCAAAGCGAAATTGTAATGTGTCCAAGTACCGCTTGTTGAGGTCACAACGCTAACATATCTGGACTTAACTTAACCTGTGAAATAACTAGAGATCAGTTCTGGGACATTTTTCCCCAGGGCGATTATAGACCAAAAAGTCGGGGAGGGGGGGGGGATGTTTATAGTCCCAAGCTCATAAATCACAAATTATAGACACAAAGTAATAAACACAAACTAACAGACACAATGGCTGTCCTGTGGGAATTCCTATATTAAATTTTGCAGCACTTGTACATATAGGGGAAGCGTGGGAAAATGCCCCATTTTGGTAAAAATGGAACCACGTTCGTGGACCGCCTTCAACCGATCCAGTTAAAAAAAACGCAATGCCAACCCGTGTATCGGATCGGATTGGATCTCTGTTCCTTGACCAGGTCTCGGTACCGCCCCACAACTCGTCTAATAAAAATGTGGTGATAGAAGTCGGCTTGATGTCGTAACATTGTTGTGAATAAGTTGGTTTCGGAAATAGAGTTACAAGTTGAAGTGAAATTTCTGAACCTCGTTCACTAAAACGTCGGCCCAGATCGATATACTGACGGACCTCGGTTCAGACCTTTCACATCAAATCGTAACTCATTGGAGATCATAGATTTAAAAAGAACAATGAACTCGAAAGGTGTCAAATATTCTTACACAAGAAGACATCCTAACATACAAACTGAATAATACTCACACATCTAGCCCCCGAAAGTCATTGGGTATGTGCCATATCAAGAAGGAAGAGGAAAGAACCCTAGCACGAATAACGACCGGTTTACCAGGAAGGCCTGGGAAGTGCCATGTCCGGCAATCTGGGAGGCATCTTTTGCCAAACTTTTGGGGCAATCGATGGTGGCGCTCCGCTTAGATGGTGTTACCGATCCGGGCCCCCTAGCACGACGACCCTGCGGTTTACCACGACACTAAACGAACCGGACCAACCAGGGCGGCGGGCATTTATACATCAGAGGCGGACTGGTCGTATGGACCCCCTGGTAATTTCCCGTAGGGTCACTATTGAGAGCCCCAATGGCCCCCGAACTTTACGCATCCCAACACCTGTAGACGCATGAAATTTCGTGAAAATTACAAAAAAACAAAATGAATCTGATTGCAAAGTCTGCCGGTTTATCGAAATGCCTTCTATGTGGACTGCCATTGGCAGTCCACAAAGAGGGCATTTCGATATACCAGCAGTGTTCTTTAGGTTCGAAAAATCAACCTTTTCTCCCATTGGGCCGAATTATCATCGGTTGATGAGTCGGGGCTCCCTTCGGTGCTACCATTTTTGCCAAATTAGCAACAAATATGATAGAAAGGTGCCATCGAAAATGTTCTCTATGTGGACTGCCATTGATGGCTCAGATACAAGGAAGCAGCGTTCTTTCGATTTGAAAAATCAAAATTTTGTACGAGGCCGGGCCCCCCATTGGTACGATTCCCGGCAACTTTTTTGGCCCAGTCCGCTACTGTTATACGTCGACCGCTTCAGGTTATAAGGCAGAACAAGCCGTTAAAAGGCAGCATGTTTAGTTTATTTGAAGATTCAACACAATTCTAAAACAATCATCATAACTTGCAAGAGCAACAAAACACTATATACATTGATGAAGATTCTCTACACGCTATACAAGAGGTAATTTAAGCAGAGAAAGACAGAAAATAATATATTTATTTACTGGTGTTTAAAGTCACATGTTTCTTCGCAATGGCTAATCGTGACTGCAACGTGGATATAAAGCCAAGTCTAGCCAATCATTTATACCCATGTTGCCCATTTTAGAGGATTTCCACCTCAGGCTTTGGTAACCGGGTTCTATTTATCCTGTAAAACAGAGCTTTTATGACATATCATGCAGACATTGTCCTTTCCATTAGCATAATGGTCCACAAGGTGAGATTTGCTGTTTTTCATCGGAAGCATAAAAACTTGTAAATTACTGTAAAGCACAATTCGCTAAACAAAGAGCCAAAGTTGACTTTTAGTGTCTATCAGTGTGATACTGATAGATATTCTTAACCCTTTACCTAACATGAAAAGCAGACGACACTTGCAAAAAAAATTCTTGAATAACTAATCTTTTTCATTTTTTGTCTCAAAAACATAGGTTATGACCCCTCGTTGGAACGAGCTCGACGAGCTCGTTCCAACGAGGGGTCATAACCTATGTTTTTGAGACAAAAAATGAAAATATTTTGAAAATTAATTGGCGATTCTTGAGAATATCGCTGGCCGGTTTTGGCCGTTACGTTGGGTAAAGGGTTAACGACGTATTATCTGTGATGTGGTTGTTTCTAATTACCTTGCCATAAAAAGCAAAGTTTCATTTTGTAACTTTTAATAAATGAAAACAACAGACAGCTGCGAGAGCTGTTTGCTGTTTTTATTTATTCAATGAAACAAACGGAAACATGGCTTTATTATCTTCTGGTGTCATAGGTGCTTCACAGCAATTACTTGTATCTTAATTAGACCGTCCTCGCTCGTCTAATAATTTCAAGGGAGATGACTTTATCAAAATTCGATTTTCGTGGCAATATAAGTCAGGGGAGGAGCCTCAGTAAACCTCGGTTCAGGTCGTTCTCGGTGAACACGGTTCAAAATTCTCATGTCAAATCGTGACTCATTAAAGAGACCCTATATTTAGTCATTCCCTCGTGTCTCCATGATAACTAACAGTTGTATTTTCCAATTACCATGCGTAAAATTTCGAAAGACCGCAACACATATTTTTAAACCAATCGAAAGGACAATATTTGTAGTTTATCAAAAAATAAACGCACTGTCGATTCGTTTTTTTAACATTTCTAAATTCATACAGTACAGATAATTGCTGAAACACAGAGATATTCTGTGTGTTGTATCTGTTGCATAAAAACAACTTCTGAGAACAAAACCCAAGGATCGCTCACAAACTTTCAGCTCATGGACGACTGGGTTGTATGAGGTGGCCTTTGACTTAAAAAATAACTTCTGTCTTTTGCTCCTATTTAAGCTATAGTAAATAATGTTAATCTTAAAAACTCCCCCCCCCCCCCACCTCCCGTGGTTGATTAATAGCTCACCCCTCTTATGCTCCAAATGAAAAATTCCAGTGTGACTGGTGAATTATATCTATGCATTATTTCAGAAATAAGACGCATGAAAGGCTAAATTATACTGCAAACATTTGACTTATGAGATAAAAAAGCATCATAGTTCAGTTTCGGTTCTTCTTAACCCCACGAGAAAATGCAACGGCACCTATAAGATCGGTATATACGGTAATACCGTATGTATGTGATCCAAAAGCAGTAGCAGCGAAGCGCTCTTTTCTCCCTCTCTGTATCCGAGTCTGTATCTGTAATAAAACAGAGAAGTTGTCAGATGTACATTAATTCTATATTTATCAGTATCAGGATCTCAAAAGTTTTCGACATTGTGGAATGAGATTTAGGTTTTTTAGACAGTGTTCTCGTGTCGTTTACTGTCGGTACGATCTTCAAATCTAACTCAAATTACATTTATAATTTTTTACCTAACGAGTCGGCCTCATCCTTCCGCCTAATTTGCAAATTAATTAACTTGAAAGAAGAAATTTTCAAAAGATTTGAACAAAACCATATCATGTGACCCCCTCATTGGATCGAGCTCGTTCCAATGAGGGGTCACTTCAGATTTTGGGAGTTTTTTTCTCTTTTTGTAATTTTCAACAAATTTTAAAAATAAAAATATAATTAAAATAATACATTTTCATATTGTGTGCATTGGTTATCCCTTTACCCAACGAATCGCCCGCATCCGCCCGCGTAATATGCA
This sequence comes from Pictodentalium vernedei, assembly GCA_031216915.1. NCBI lineage: Eukaryota > Metazoa > Mollusca > Scaphopoda > Dentaliida > Dentaliidae > Pictodentalium > Pictodentalium vernedei. The sequence continues at coordinate 88,011,589 of CM062292.1, forward strand.
GATTCAGCAGCTGAAAAAAAATTATTTTTCGAAACATTTCAACAAAACCATATCATGTGACCCCTCTTTGGAACGAGCTCGTCGGCCTCCTCGTTTCAATGAGGGTGTCACATGATATGGTTTTGTTGAAATTTGTCGAAAAAAAATAAAAAACGATATTTAAATTAAACAATTTTGATATCGTCTGCGTTGGGTAAAGGTTTAACTGGCTACAATGGTCAGCATTTTTTTAACTTCGCAGCTTCAAGAGAAAATGTTGGTATTCGAGCGACAACAGAATTTTCAGATAGACAAGCATGGTTATGGGGGAGAATCCACCCCAACTAGCCTCGGGTCTGGTCTTTATGTTGCGTAATCCCAGTCTACAGCATTTTACACCGAACAGCGAAGAGGCAACCCACATCAAGCATGGAGAAATGGCTGAATGGCCTGTTGCTATACCACCCAGAGCACAAAACCTTGGAAGAGTTTACCGTATTTCGAAATATAGCTGGACAATTATGGTAAATTGTTATCCAGTCACGTACAAATCCGACACTTGGATAGTGGTTTATTAGTGGAGGGTGATGGTGTATTTCCACGCGATGGATATATTCCTGTTATCAAAGTGCAAGACGAACAATCAAACTCTAAGCTCGTAGCCCAAAGGGTTGTACCTTGACTGGTGCATCTTGTGCCTTTAACAAAACTGTGAATAATTCATACTGGAAAATCTACCCACCGTGATTTGTCAGGAATCCCCCCCCCCCCGCCCCCGCCACACACTCACACACACACACAGTGGCGGCGGCAGAAATTTTTTTGTGGGGGGGGGGGGGGGAGGGAGCAACTAGGGGGGCAGACTCCCATGAAGGGGGGCAAATACGTAAAGGATCATATCATTATTTTGTTATGAGGTAGTCCAAACTTGGACCCAAAGTCCGTAATATACTTTTTTGGTTTGGTACGTCCTGTGGACGTACCAAACCAAAAAATTATATTACGGACTTTAGGTCCAAGTTTCGACTAAATGTAATGGTAATTAGCGGTCCTCCTTTCAAAAAATCCTGGATCCGCGTCTGGTGGGTCTGTGCGTGAGAGAGAGAGAGAGAGAGAGAGAGAGAGAGAGAGAGACTCATAATGCCCGTCTGTCATAATGCGAAATCCATGAATTTTTTTAGACAAGGGATATGGATAGACATGCCTTTGTTGGCTCGTGACTTAATTATAACTTATAAGTAACTGCATCCGAGTCTTTAAATCTCTACTGCCTGGATGTGTTCATCAGCTAGCCTGAGGCTTTGGGCTAAGTGTGTATGGGAAATTATTGGGAATAAAAAAAGAGAGGGGTGTGTGTGTGAGAGAGAGAGAGTGACTGAATGTGTTTGTGTGTGAGGGTGGATGGAAATGCATGCGAGATGGTTGGGGGGGGCAACTGGGGGGCAAAGCCTTCGTTTGGGGGGGGGGGGGGGCAAATGCCCCCCCCCCCCCCCCCCCGTAGCGCCGCCACTGCACACACACACATGTAAAAGTGCTGGAAACGTTTGTACGTTTGTATTACTTGCCGAAAATGGTATTCCACTCCCAGCATCGAATTCAACTCTGCAACGACGGACTACTTTTCTTTTTCTTTTTTTTTTTTTTTTGTTTTTGACCTTTTTTGAAAGTAATCACGGAATCGATTATAAATGGTTATTTTGGGAAAACAAAAAAACAAATAAGGAGAAAATGAAATAAATTCAAAAGTTCAAAGCTTGGATTCGAGTACGATTTATCTTCTCTTGGGTCGCGCGGATTATTTCACGAGGCGTGTGTCCCACTCGATGGTAAAATTCATACTCGAATCTGAGCAGTGAACTACAGTTAAAACTAGAAGTCCTGTCATGAAATGCGCACAAATAGCACGTCGATCTTCGCGTTAATCTACGCGTTATGACCACAGTAAGGTTATCAAATTCTGTACATATGGCCTGTGCACAAGCAATGTTTCAGCCAATGGACCTTCGGGTAACCCGGAGGTCCATTGGCAGAAACATTGTCTGTGTTTGCTATGAGTAACCAGGAGAATCTGCCATGCTTTGGATGCCATTCGATATGGCAATTGTGCGCAATTCTAACGGGCAATTAAGCCTAGATAAGCGCACAATTCGTGACAAGACTTCTAGTTTTAACTGTATTGTCTATTTATTTATCCACGATTAAATTACCAAGACTCTTTGAGTTTAACTATAATCTCAGCTGTCTACATCATCTAGGCACGTCTTAGACGAAAGGAGGCCTTCCTTGGTAATACAGTTGAAAGATTAGTCAATCGGGATTTGAGCCATTGCAGTCGAAGCAAACCAGGTTTGCACCTCCCCACTCTCACATACATACGTACACAATCGGTCACGAACCCTGATCACAAACACACTCGAAGAGGGAAGACTTTGCCACTTTATTTATAATGCGAGAACTGTCCATTTTGTCTGTAAAGAATAGATATCGAAGCCGACCATGCGACTTTATTACGTAACAACCAACTCGGCAACATAGCCACAATGCCTATTGAGAAAAATGCCTTCTCAATGGTTGTACACAAATAAATCTTGGAGGATTCTCAGTAATGGGAATAAAAAAAAATCAGAGAAGGAATAAATTGCCCTTACAGCTGAAGATAGCAGAACTAGGGAGGATGCTGCATGATTACATGACGAGTTTTGAAAATGGCAATTTTCAAATGAGTCAACGTAAAAACATTTCTGTTTTATACCGGCAACAGAAAGTTAAAGAAAATAATTGCACGTATGCCTATGGATTTCGCCTTCAACAATTTAGGTCTATTTGTCATCCTTCAGCCATCTCAAAACCAGCGGATTTCGCTCCGCTGCCACACCTACCCATCCCCACCCCCACCCCCCACCCCCACGACATCCACAATTTTCCAGACAAATGTCAACTTTATATTCATTCATGTCTGAATTCCCTAAATATTGGTTCATGTTATTTCATCCTGATATTTCTTGGGTCATTTTGCAAGGGTTATTCCTTTGGTTTGGGGAAAAGGAGACCTTTAAAAAGTACCCGGGGGCTCGAAGTTGGCATGAAAAGTTATTTGTTTACCGATGGAAGACTCCTGGTTGCCCTCCCATAGGTAATAGACAGTCATAACCCAGCACGAGGTGAAATTCAGTGGGAGAAATTGGCAGCAGAAAATTATTTTGTCTCCCTCACTTCAATTGGACTGGCCACGCCTCTACTTCCAACCAGATGATTGTAGAAGAATTAGACCAAACGCCGACAGTGGTTCATTTGTTAAACTTCTGGAATAAAAGTATACATAAGAAGTAAGGGATGACACTATGGGGACCTGATAGACATTTGCTCGCCAGAGAAAATTTACGGTCGTGTGTACTATAAAAAATTGTGCGTGAGTACTATGGGAACCTGATTTAGCACTGAAAATTCCCAGACATGTCTATGGGAATTTTCAGTGTTAAATCAGGTCCCCGTAGTGCACACGATCGTGAATTTTCTCTGGCGAACAAATATGTCTATGGGAATTTCAGTGTTAAATCATGTCCCCATAGTGTCATTCCTTACTACTATCATATGCCGTGGTTCCCTGCAGCAACGCCAGAATTCAATCAGTGCTTATATTTTAGGTAAACAAGCCCTGTTTTCCGGTAAAATAGGACCCGGTCGCCAATGCTTGGGGTGGAATCCTCTGAAATGGGCAGTATGGGTTTGCACAATTGGAAGGACTTGACTTTATATTAATGTTGCGGTCACGATTAGCCATTGTGCAGAAATAACCAAATGCTCCGTGGCACAAAAGGACATTTAAAAATGTTTCGACGGTATAGTATATCGAGTGCAGCCCGAATCCAACACGCACACACACACACACACAAACATTGCAGGTTTTAATTAACCCTTTACCCAACGTAACGGCCAAAACCGGCCAGCGCTATTCTCAAAAATCGCCAATTTTCAAAATATTTTCATTTTTTGTCTCAAAAACATAGGTTATGACCCCTCGTTGGAACGAGCTCGTCGAGCTCGTTCCAACGAGGGGTCATAACCTATGTTTTTGAGACAAAAAAATGAAAAAAATTAGTTATTCAAGAATTTTTTTTGCAAGTGTCGTCTGCTTTTCATGTCAGGTTCTGCTGCATCAAGATCTCAGTAGGAAGAGGTAGTTGGGCTTATAAACATCTAATTTCAAAATATTTCCAACCGGTTGAGTCAAGACATGCCCATTGAGTCTCATGGACGTGACAACCGTTACTTATTCCCAGTTCTGAATAAAGAACTGGGAACAAGTAACCGATTTCATCTGTTGATAACGAATATTGAATAAGGAACTGGGAATAAGTAACGTTTGCCACGTCCCCTTGAGTCTTGATTATATGCACTACTATTTCCACTGCCGCCCGCTCACTCACAACTTTTTAAGCCTCATAGTCGTTCTACCGTTTACCTTGATGTTTTGTCACTAGCGACGATAGTTGTGATGCGAGTGCCGTGAAGAGGGAGGTTGGGGCGACAGCAGTTTCTCAACAGTTCATTGCCAATGGTAAAAATAGTTCGTAACGGCCAGGCTTTATTTTAAACATATATATTTGTGAGCAAGTGCAAAGTTGAATGTTAGTATAAACGTAATGACCTTGGAGTAGTGTGTAATGGACTTTATCGGCATTCCCAATGTTTGGTTACGTGAGGTGAACACACATCACATTTGTCTCCAAAAACAATAGACACGTGTGGAGCGAAATTGGGAATCAGCGATGGTGGTTACCGTCAATCGATTCAAATTTCGTATTATGAATGTTATCTATTATATAAATGGAAAGTCTGTGATACACTGACTCGGTGATTTTCGTAATTTCGTTTAGTTAAAAACTGAAGGTTTGATTATCTCCCTTGATATGCAATGCAATACAATCTTTCATTTATCTCCCTTGATATGCAATGCAATAGGTATTGCGGAACTAAATACTGAAATCAGAGTGAACCACCTTAAAATGTTTCACTCGGAAATGATGCAATCTCTAAAAATAAACAGCCTTGGGAAAATATATTGTTTCAATAAACGTTTGAAAGATTCTATTGACATCTTGCATTATTGTTGAATATTCCTGATAAAAAAAGGGTGATTTGATGACTTTTGGACCTAAAAAATATAATTTACATTTTGTGTGTTTTTGTAGGGAATTCCCTGAAAAATATGTGCACGTGACCGGTACTTCCCTTTGTGTCAGTTTTTCTCTCTTATTTGTTGCATGCCCCCCTGTTTTCAGTTCAGAAAAAGTTGTCTGAAGGGCTATACTTGACAGAGATATTTGAATGCCAAAATTAAAGTGATGCGATCATATTGTTTTCCGCCTGAACGTTATAATTTTCGCCTATGGGAACATATTTAGTTCTGTGATGTGGGATCAATGGAACCGTTAGTGGGTTTATATATATAATAAATTACAGTAGAATGCATCTCTCGATACAATGCTCATTTTCTTGATCTCATCGCGATCCGATGGCGACTCACATACATATGTGCGTCGAGATTTTTGGAATAAAAAATTTTGCGAATTCAAGCCCGACAGAAAGAAACAGACACAAATGGGGTCTGATATTCAGGGATGGCGCAATTCTTAATCATCGGGTGAGATTCTACAGTGTTGCGAGGGGGTGGGGGAGTGGTCAGAGAATTTCGAACAGATCGCGACCCAGTCGAAACACTCGCTTCACTGTTGTAATCAAGGTACTGTACTGCTATATTGAGTTTCATTGAAAATGTGAGAATGTTTCCTTATCAAATCTCCTACGTATTTTGGGATCAAGAATTATGGTGAAGTACAATGCGAAGGGTGTTTCAGGGATTCAAGCCCTCGAAGAGGGAGTTTTCATTGGCATCTGCCACCAAACAAAACCATACTGAACAATGTAATCTACTCATCTTGTTTCATTCAATAGACACGGTGAAGGTAACATATAGTCAAGAACATGTCCCCGCCCCTATGAATTTATTTATTTATTTATTTATTTATTTATTTATTTATTTATTTATTTATTTATTTATTTATTTATTTGTTTGTTTTTTTTATTTATTGGGGGGATAACGACAATTTCGACAGCCAGGGTAGGCTTGGGGAGAGGAAGCCGGGGAACCAAGAGAGAACCACTTGCCAGCGGTGGAAAACTGCCCAACGTACAGTTAAAACTAGAAGTCCTGTCACGAAATGCGCACAAATAGCACGTTGATATGCGCGTTAATGTACGCGTTATGGCCCAAGTAAAGCTATCAAATTCTGTACATATGGCCTGTGCACAAGCAATGTTTCAGCCAATGGACCTCCGGGTAACCCGGAGGTCCATTGGCAGAAACATTGCATGTGTTTGCTATGAGTAACCAGGAGAACCTGCCGTGCTTTGGATGCCATTCGATATGGCAATTGCGCGCAATTCCAACGCGCAATTAAGCCTAAATAAGCACACAGTTCATGACAAGACTTCTAGTTTTAACTGTAGTAACTCTGCACAGGCAGGGTTATCACTGGCAAATACAACATCGGCGTGCATTACGATTCAGTACTCAACACTACCTTGCCCCTACGCGGGAAATCGGGATAAAGTGCCTTACCAAAGTTACCGCTAGCTGAGATCGAACGGTGAACCTTTTGTTTTTCACCGTCAGTCAACGCTTCTAATATTTATTCAGCCACTTTGTGTATAATGAGTACATGGGTTTAGCTAATACGTACCACTTTTTAGCGACTTCACAGCCCAGAAGATTTGGCTGTCAGCACATGCTTCTCGTATCTCCAGTGGAAAAATGCTCCTGTCTTTGACATCCCTCTTCTCATACGTGTACAATACGTTCTCGCTGCCGTCTTTCTCCTTGAAAATAACGAATCAAATACAGATTAGATATTTTCACACTGACCTTATGAAGAGATTACTTTTTGTGTAAATGTCTATTTATTCTGAAACCACAACTTTTGCAGTCCGTCCGTTCGTCCGTCCGTCCGTCCGTAGGTCCGTCCGTCCGTCCGCGCTATAATACGGGAGTTACAATGTGGTTTTTTTTGTCCGGACAGGCATTATGAACTTACCGAAATATTATGAGCTTATTTGGTATATTATGAGCTTAATTACTAAGATATTAGACTTATGCGGCAAACTGAGATTTTGGGGGGTTTATATTAAGGGTTAGGGTCAGTTAAGGGTTGGGTTTAGTGTTCGTTTTTATCAAGCATTACGTTGGGGGTGTAACCATGCCTACACCACCCCCCCCCCCCCCCCCCCCCAAAATCGAGGTTTTAACCGTTGTCCGAACGAATTAAAATGATAAATTTTTCCGTCCGTCCGTCCAGGCCACTGCAGATGGCTCTGCGAGGTGACCGTCCGTGTACAGTCGTTACTTGTGAGGTTGGGGGATAAAACCGTTAGTACACCAGTCATTTGTGAGGTTTTTTTCAACTTGCGAGGCGCGAAAACCCCACTTGTGAGTTGCGCAATTTTCCCCATACCAAACACTAAAATCACCTCACAAGTACATCTGCGGTAGAACGTCCGTCCGTCCGTCCGTCCGTTCGTCCGCGTGTCCGTCCGTCCGACCGTCCGACCGTCCATCTCTGTTGATAGTCACTTTCTTAGGCGGTAGGAGGTGTGTTCCAACACAAAAAAATTCCCTTTCTGTGTGTATTGTGTATTATTTCCGTGCGATGCAAAAAATTATGACGGGGATAACCCTAAGAGGAGGAAGTCCGTCAAGTTAGCCTTCAGCACCCCTCTCTCTCTCTCTCTCTCTCTCTCCTCTCGCTCTCTCTCCTCTCTCTCGCTTCTCTCTCTCTCTCTCTCTCTCTCTCTCTCTCTCTCTCTCTCTCTCCTCCTCTCTCTCTCTCTCTCTCTCTCTCTCCTCTCTCTCGTCTCTCTCTCTCTCTCTCTCTCTCTCTCTCTCTCTCTCTCTCTCGGATTCATCTGTCGCCAAAGTTTGTCATATCGTGCTTACTTCCCGTATCAGATCTTTCTCTTCCTAGCTGCTCTCACACACACTACTTGTTTTTTCTTCATTTTGCGATACCTCTAATCACACGCCTGGTGTGTTTTGCATACTGCCTTACCTCTTCATCTGGCTTCGTAGCGTTGGTAAGATCTGCAGTCTGTACCTCCTCAGACCCATCTTCCTGAAATACGCAATATATCAAGAGATATAAAGATGTAATGCAAGAGAGAAAAATATCACACAAAACACAACGGATAGCCCGCTACTGCTTTAGACGCTGATAGCTCGTCAGAAAAGAAGGGTTGGAGGCGTAGAAAACTCAAAACGTAACATTAACGCGTGCATATAGAACTGGATATGGCACGGCATGACACTACGTGACGTAGTACCGAAACAGTACTTCCAGTAAGTGAAATCCAATAATTCCATATGACAAGGTAGGCAGTTCATCTACAGCTAGAGTCAGAATATGTTGTTGGAGAATAGACAAATGAACAGAATGGCATACGTGTGTGAATGGGCTAATCGATATGGCACGAGTGCCATATCGGTTGACCCATTCACACGCGTGTGTCGTTCTGTGTTTATTACATGCCTTCGCGTCTATAAAAAACAGTTATTAGAAGGACACTCCGCCATTCATTTGACAACTATCAACGAAAAGAACACATTTCATCGCTAACCAAATTTGCGAGGGCAACCCGTGTAACTGTTTCGTCCCAAAGGTTCCAATGTCTTATATGTGCCTTTGACACATACAACGCATTAAAACTTAGGGGACGATTTTCAGCTATCGTTAGCCATTAAAATTGCATTTGCGTGGCACAATTTGTAGACAATTCGAGTAAAATTACGCTTCTATTTAACAGTAGTCCGATAACGATTTCCGTTCCAAACAAATGTGCGGAACAGATTTTCATTTTTCGCATGGTTCAGTGTTGTTGTAGATGTGGATTTCATAGAACAGATGTGTAGAATTTTTTTTACGTTTTTCTACGTTCAAGGTGTCGATCATTAGAGGTGTCAGAGCTCAGTGAAACTACAATACAATACAATATTTTAATCACACAAAACACGTACATATAGTGTAGTTACAAATATAAATGTATTTAGATGTTTTCCCAAAAAAATATTAATGGCTGTCTCCCGCCGTCTCCTAGTTGGAAGTGCGAGGGTGTGGCAGTAGATGTGGTAAATTAGTTTCAATTGCCTCTCAAGAGATGCAAGACATAACAAAGACCGATATACTTTATGAAATGTTTGGGGGAGATTCAGGCAAGGAGAGCATTACAGATCTGTTCACGCTTTAAAGACGGTATACACCGTCTTCTTATCTCACTGTGTTTATCTGAGCTGCTGTTATTAATGGCATACTCACGCAAGAGATCACTGACTCTAGTGTTACAATCAGGACACTATGGATTGAAACATGTCGGGGTGTATTATAAGTTTAAAAAGCATGTAACATTATGGAGCGTTTGAATTTAGAACGACTCGGTTCAGATTTGATGCCATTGCTTAGGGCATTCCATAGTTTAAGAATGAGTGTTTTGGTAAATTTGCAGAGAAGCAAAGCTTTTCGGCAAGTTTCCAGTGTGTCAATCACGAATGAACAGTAAAATGTGTAGCCTGTAAAGATCATCAAACTTGAGAATTTCATCTTTGAGGAATAAGGGGTTCGTGTGGGAGTTGACTTTTTTATATTTTTTACACGCAGAGCTCTCTTTTGTAATGTAAAGAGCATTTTGTGGCTGTTGCATGACCCCGGACTTGAATTGCATACAGCAAGTGACTCTGAACCAAAGTGAAGTAGAGGGATTTAAGGGCTGGATGGGGGAGGATTTTTTTTACCCTATTTATTGTGTATATCGCTCTGGAAATCTTCGATGCTATATATGAAACATGGCTATCGAATTTGATACTTTCATCAAAACATACTCCTAAGAATTGTATTGTCTTTGTGTCCGATGTATTTGATATCTGGGTTTATCTGAGTTATTAAGAAGAAGGCGGCGCTGGGCTCGGAATACTTTGTATGAGGTGGGTGAATAATTATGTACTGTGTGGGTGTATGTGTGTATGTTGGACAAAAATGTCCAAGACGCATTGGCCATACAATGGATGGGCCCGGTGGGAGAAAAATACAGCCACAAAAAATGCCATTTCGTTCATTCTTTCATCTTTATGAGAGCGATGGGACGTGTTCTAGAGTGTGTGGGTGTGCAGGGGTATATACTGTACCATCTAAACATTTGAGAACGTTGTTTTATGTCACGTCACATAATTATTATGATCTGAAATTAGCAAAAATGCGACTACTCGCTAGAGAGATCAGTACCCCAGTAGATAGAGCATTGGACCTTGACCTTTTTTCAAACCAGCGTGCATAAATGTTTGCGTGAACAAAAATTTGAGGGGCGCGGTGGCTCAGTAGGTAGAGATGAAGGCTGCAAGCCGAGAGGTCCTCGGTTCGAATCCCACCTGCGGCAACCGCGTTGTGTCCTTGGGCAAGACACTTCTCCCCGATTGCCCATGTGGGGGCACGATGACGCCGTGTACTAAGGCGTACTGCACGTCGATGGTACGCATGTCTTCAACCAATCTAACCCTGCCTGTGCTGCAGTGCGGAGTTACGATGTTGGGGAGCTGGCAGCTGCTCGTCGTTGCTCGGTGGTTCTCTTCGGGTACTCCGGCTTCCTCCATCCGTAAAACTGTCACGGTCATGATTAGCCATTGTGCATAAATATGTGACCTTAAACATCAATAAATAAATAATAAATAACAAAAATTTGATAGCGGACGAGCAGGCGATATAAAGAGAAAAAAATCTGAAGCGAGGCTGGGTAATAATTTCTACCAACAGCTCGAGGATTAAATTATTACTGAACAAACCAGGATGGTTTCGTGCATTTCGCCCTTGACAGTATTAACCCTTTACCTAACGTAACGACCAAAACCGGCCAGCGCTATTCTCAAAAATCGCTAATTAATTTTCATTATTTTTTTCATTTTTTGTCTCAAAAACATAGGTTATGACCCCTCGTTGGAACGAGCTCGTCGAGCTCGTTCCAACGAGGGGTCATAACCTATGTTTTTGAGACAAAAAATAAAAAAAATTAATTATTCAACAATTATTTTGCAAATGTCGTCTGCATTTCAGGTAAGGTAAAGGGTTAACTGAAATGATACCTCCCAGGGAGCCAGTGTTGAAAGTGCTAAACCAAAACCTCAACGGTGCAATCCTGACCTGCGGTATCTACGTCGTGTCATTTGACAAGACTTTTTTTTAATCCAGATTGCCTTCGTTGGGGTGCGGTGGAACTGTGTTCTATTCGTTTCTCTAAAAACCCTCATTCCATATTTCTAAAAAAATACCCATCTGCACGTGCATTAATGTGCTAGTAAGGATATGCATATAGATGATTAATAGCTTCTCTTACCCATCTTAATTTTAAAGACTCAATTTAACCCTTTACCTAACATGAGTCGTAGTAAATTATGCCTCATTGAGGGATTTTTAATGGTCCTTATAACCTCAAAATTCAATGAGGCTATGAGGGATAATAAATGAGGACTCATTGAGGGCTTTTACATTACCCTCATGGCCTCATACGACCAAAAAGGGATTCCATAGCCACAGGTGTTTTGCAAAATTATGGGATTCCATGGGATATGGCGATTGGATATAGTCTTTTGTTATACACAAGGGAGATAACCCTGCATACAGATTATGGGAAATCAAGCAATCTGATTGATTAGTTATAATCTAGATAAATGAAACAACAAGAGTACTTAGAATAGGGTCAGAACTAACAAGAATAGACCAGAAATTGCTAAATATAGCAATAATAAGGTAAACTGTTCCGGTTGATAGGCTCTTCTACGCTACTGGGGTATACTCTAGAATAAAGGAAAATGGCCAGATAAACGATAACTATTGCATATATAGACAGAAGCAGAGAATTCTGGAAGAATTCGAAATAATACAAGTTGTCGGGTTGTTTGTGGTAATTATCCAGGGAAGTCGTTCCAGAAAATACTCCGATTCAATCGAACATACCCTCCGAACATACCCCTGTCCTATTGTAGGCCTTAGGTAACATAGCAATCACGTGCTACCATAGAAACCAAGATGGCGGCCTCCAGTATACAAAATGGACGACGGAAACACGTATCACCCTAACAATACGCGCTGCGCATGCGCACTAACACCACGTATCACTATGGGATGACGTCACAACATGGCCGCTCACGCGGGTTACCATGACAACACAACATGGCGCCACTAGGTCACGTGACATGACGTCACTTCCGAGGTCATCCACCGAGGTCATCCAAATGAGGGGTGAAAAGCCCGAGACATACTACTTACACAAAACACTGCGATGATCACATTTCCAGGTTCTCTTCTGTTGTCAGTGCTAAGTGTTATACCCCCACCCACCCCCACACACACACACACCTTCCGTGGTAACCCGGAAAGTGAAAACGTGTTTGTTTACTATGGTAAACTAGTTCTGTTTTACTGGTAAAATAAAACCCAGTCACCGATGCCCCGGTGCTTTGGGTGGAAGTCCTCTAAAATGGGCAACGTGGGTATAAACGATTAACTAAGCTTGACTTGATCGCTGATTCGGTATTGTTCACAATTGTGTAACCTTAGAAATAAATAAATAAATAAATAAATAAATAAATAAATAACGCACTTACATTGTTCAGGGCTTTCTTCATGTCATTGGGACTCTGAAGACGTGATCGTTCAAGTGGGGTAACAACACAGACACTCTCACCATCCACAATCATCTTGTACATCGATATTCTCTGTAATAAAAACAATGATCATACAATACCATAGCCTCAAAATTATCCCATTATATCCTCAGATCATTTCCACAGAGTTAGAAAACTGGGGAGTCAGACAGTTGCTCGCGTCTTCTCAATGGTTCTCTCCATGTACTCCGCCCCCCCCCCCCCTCCCCCCACTCGTAAAACTGTCCGACACAAGGTGACCCTGGCCATAGAAAGTGTTAAAAATAACACCAAATGAGAGATGATGCATTTGTGTTAGTCACTGTGCGTCCTGTAATTATATTGAGACATCAAGAAACATTCTGAAATGCTTGGTCGATCAGACAGTCTCGTTAAAAATAACTGAGGCACACCACAGGTGCAGATTTCCAAAATCTATTTACCTTATCGAAATTATGTATGACTCGAAGTTTCTTGTCCTCGAGGTTCAAATCCTCGGTCTGTTTCTCTGTGTCCACTGCAACCTTTTCTAAAGCCGGTTCTTTGCTTGACTTCACGAAGACAGTTTTCTCCTGCAATTAAAGAGGTCATCATGCCATTGGCAAAACTTGCTTCATTTTCCTTGTGAACATGATATACACAGAGATGAATGTGAATTAAACCATTTCTCTGCTTCTAAAAATCCAACTTTTAATATTCATATTTATCATATGACTCGTCCGTTTTGTTCACTTTAAAACATTTGATATTTTGTTGTCATATTAATCATTGACAAATAAAGCCTTCCGTCCATTCCATTGGTCAATTTCAAAACTAGACAATTTGATTGGCTGAACAAAATACAACTGGGCCACATTTTCATAATTTGCATAATTAGAGTTGGGAGATTTCATTGATCAATTTCAAAACTGGACAATTTGATTGGCTAAACAAAAAGCAACTGGGTCTCATTTGCATAATTTCAGTTGGGAGAATTTACGTTATCTGTCTTGTTTAGGGTGGGTTATATTATATTAATCTTTTACCTACAAGAAAAACGCCATTCATTTTTTTATACTGTCACTTTTTGCTTCCAAAATATAGGTTATGACCCCTCATTGGAACGAGCTCGATGAGACGCGCCAGAACGGAAAATTCTTAGACTCGTTTCATAAATATTATATGAAAAAAGCACTCATTCCATATCCTCCATATAACAGAGTAAGTTATTCTCCATCGTCGCAATTGTGATTTGTAGGAGAATGACAGTGTATACAGTATCGTTTTAAACCATCACCAAGAACAAGGATGTAATTAAGAGGGGTGGATGTCGCATATTAGATAGAGTGGCACTCAGAACGGAGGCGGTGGAACGGAATGTACCATGTACCAAATATTCACTGCTGTTCAGTAAAACTGAGAAAAATAATAGCAGTCTTAATAATCTGACGATCATGGTATAAATAAAATATGTCCATAGTAGCTTGGTGTACCAAATGTTCACCACTCGTAGTGAAGTGGTGTTAACCGCTCTCGCCGAAGGCTCGCGTTAACCACTTCACCACGAGTGGTGAACATATGGTACACCAAGCTACTATGGGTATATTCTATGTATAAATGCCACTAAATGACGATATTATCGTCGTTTGTTATTTATATGCCCAATTGATCTATTCGGTTGGTTGTACATCTCATGATGACACGTTGATCATGTTACTGTGTGTTTGTGATCAGTATATTTTTGGCTGAACTTCTTTCTGTTCGATCTTGCGACATTACCACTATTTTCACCCTCTTACTGTCCATCTTTCTCTTTTTTCTCTTTTCTTTCTCTGTCTCGCCTCTACTGTTTTTCCAACAGAAGAGTGGAGTGCTGGGATATTCACCCATGGCTTGGAAACAGTGGAACATTTTTTTTGGGGGGGGGGGGGGTGGGGGGGGGAAATACTGTTACAGTAATGTGAACTCTAGAATCGATCGAGAAGTGTGGGATTTGAAAGTCATTCGGTTCATCGCCGAATGATTGGGTCTATCCTTTACATCACATTTCTTTTATCATTTTTGTTTCAAGGCAATATAGATTGGGCTCGATGCTAATGAGGCCGTCGGTGCCACCCACCCACCCACCACACCTATAAAATCTTTTAAATTTGAGAGGGGTGTTCGAAATTATAATTATTTTTGTTTTATTATTTTGGGCAATTCCAGTTTGTTTATGTGAACTTTGACGCTTCTAAAATAAATGTCATTTTTCGAGAAGAAATCCTGGAGCTGTATGTTTTTGACCCGGAAAACGCACGAAAAACAGTTAACCCTTTACCCAACGTAACGGCCAAAACCGGCCAGCGCTATTCTAAAAAATCGCCAATTAATTTTCATTATTTTTTCATTTTTTTGTCTCAAAAACATAGGTTATGACCCCTCGTTGGAACGAGCTCGTCGAGCTCGTTCCAATGAGGGGTCATAACCTATGTTTTTGAGACAAAAAATGAAAAAATTTAGTTGTTCAAGAATTTTTTTTGCAAGTGTCGTCTGCTTTTCATGTTAGGTAAAGGGTTAAAACAAATACAAGATCATGGCTGAATGCATCATTGAAGATCCGCCATATTTTGTTTTTAGAGGCCACGTTGTACTGTAAAACGTGAAAATTGATTTTTTGGGCTGTTTGTGTTCTAAAAAACCCGCGTGATTTTCTGATACTACCGAATGGAAACTAGAAATAGGTCTTTAATATGAATCTGTATGTTTATATGAGTTTTTGCGAATTTCAAATGATCAGAACATTCGGTTTTAATAAATTTAATCACACTCGTGCATATATCAGATCAATAACCTATTATCTATACTGTACGACTGTCGTGGATCGGCCACTTTCCACGGGTGGACAATATTTCCTTGCACGCAATAATATTAGATTCCGTCAGTTAAAATTTTACTGATTACGATTTTTATTACCTGGTAAACACATGCGTGGACATCACTGTCCAAACGTGGATTACGACCAGTCCACGGCGACTGTATTATAAGTATATTATAGCTTTACCCAACGCAGACGATATCAAAATATATTATTTTAAATATAATTTTTTCAAATTTTTCCAAAAATTTCAACAAAACCATATCATGTGACCCCTCTTTGGAACGAGCTCGGCGAGCTCGTTCCAACGAGGAGTCACATTATATGGTTTTGTTGAATTTTTTTTGGAAAATAATATTTTTTCAACTACTGAATTTGCATTTTACGCGGGTGGATGCGGCTGATTCGTTGGGTAATGGGTAGAGGGTTAAACTGTCAATATTAACGCTACAGTTTTGAACATCAATAAAATAGTTTACTTGCAGTAAAAATACATACCACTCTATTTTTATCGATCACATGTCCCGTGAGGTAAATCGTGGCGACTATTCCTCCGATGATCAAAAAGGTCATCATAACAACAACAGCTCCAACAATCTTCCATTTTCTCAAGTCAACAGGCTTTCTCTCGTTATCTGGAGTCGTCTGCAAGGAACAAAAATAAAATTGAAGTCTATCAGCAAAATCAAAATGAAACTAGACTTTATGATTCTGGAGAATAATGGCTTTTCCAGATGAGATTTCATGACTTTTCATGCCCCCAGTGTGTCTGGTCTGTTGTTTTAAATTGTCTCACTGAAGTTCCTTTATTGATGTTATGAGAAAGGTGGGTATAGTAGTCTCAAATGACTCGGTTTGACAAAAAAAAAATGTTTAGGTGAAAACAGTCATTAATGGTGGAGAGGGTTAATATCAATATCGTCGTCCGACAAGTCAATGAGCGACAAAAGGAGTTATGATTGTTTGACCCATACTCACTGAGTGCTGTGGCTATTTGAAAATGGTCCATTTTATCAAAATTTTGATGTTTGACAAGCAGCAAAGGGTTAACAAATGCTTACTGGAATATTTTGTACATGTAGCTTGTAATGTCACACTAAGAATGGCCCATTTTTTCTCGAAAATCTACGAGATGCTTTTGGGGAAATACTCGGATAACATGAATTTTTAACCTTTTTATCGGCTTTGTGAATCCGAGACCTGCGAATAGTCAATTTTTCTTGAAAACCTACAAGTCGTTTTTAGAGAAATCCACAGAAAATGGGAATTTTAAGCTTTTAAGGGGTATCTCTCTTTAGCCTGCCCAAGATTTGTTAAGACTTCGACTTTTGAATACCCTTACTACTTACAAAAATGTTTCCGCTCGATAAAAGAAGGCACTTTCTTTTCTTTGTGGCGTACCTATTGGGTGCTTTTGGTGTCCAAAACAGCCAAATGTATCACAATTTTTACTTTTAGCAGCCCGAGGGGGGGGGGGGGGGGGGTGGTGGTAACGAATGCTGACCGGAAAATGTAATCATTCAACTTGTAATGTCACACCAAGACCTGGGAGTGACCAATGTTTCTTGAAAATCTACCAGACTCATTTAGAGAAATCCCCGGAAAATATGATTTTTGAGCTTTTGGGGGGTGGGGGGGGGGGGGGGGTATTGCTGTTTGATCAGCCCAAAACGGGTTAACGCTTGTTTTTTTTTTTAATAGCCTTATTACTTACAAAAATGATCCACGGTGAATCCCACTTTCAATAAAGGAAGTCATGTTTACCTCTCGTGAATCGTTTGGATGCTTCAGGAACCCGAAAGCAGCACATTTCATCAAAATTCCGATGTTTTGGCAGCCTCTGGAGGGTTAACATATGCATCGCCTAATATCCCTTGTAGATGAATGGTCGTGTCAGAGATAGGTCTAACAATGGTGAATGTTTAAAAAACATTTGCAAGACGTGTTTCGAGAAAGTGCCTATAACCCCTAATTTTAACAGTTTTTTGCCAATTCTGGCGAAATAAGGGTTAAATCGAAAATTCCGCTTAGGGTCATATTTAGATTTTGTGCCCCTCTATGTGTGTACAAAATTTTGTGAAAATCGATTCGAAAGTGGTTTCTGAATCGTACGGACAAAATGTGTGAAAGAAAAAATAGACTTTAGGATTCTGGAGAATCATGACTTTTCCAGGTGAGATTCCACGATTTTTCATGACCCCAGAGTGTCTGATGAATTGTTTTTAACTGTCTCACTGAAGTTCCTTTATTGACGTTATGAGAAAGGTGGGTACAGTAGTCTCAAATGACTCAGTTTGATAAAAAAAAATGTTGAGGTGAAAATCATCATTATTGGTGGAGAGGGTTAATATCAATATCGTCGTCCCACAAGTTAATGACCGACAAAAGGAGTTATGTTTGTTTGACGCATACCCACTGAGTGTTGTGGCTATTTGAAAATAGCCCATTTCATATCAAATATATCCAAAATATTGATGTCTGGCAGGTTTTAGAGGGTTAACAAGTGCTAACATGAATATTTTTCCATGCAACTTGTAATGTCACACCAAGAACTGCGAATGGCCATTTTTTCTTTAAAATCTTCCAAGATGTTTTCCGAGAAATCCAGGGAGAACTTCGTTTTTAAGCAACTGATGGGTATCATTGTTTATCCAGCCCAAAACGGTTGTTTTGGAATACCCTTATAACTTACAAAAATAATTCTCAGTGAATTCTACTTCCACTTATGTTGATCTCTTCTCTTAACTTTGGGTGCTGTGGGTACGCAAACACAGCCCATTTTATCAAAAGTTTGATGTTTGAGAACCTGCATAGGGTTAACAAATGCTTACTGGAATATTTTGTACATGCAGCTTGTAATGTCACACTAAGATCTGAGAATGGCCAATTTTTCTTGAAAATCTACGAGATGGTTTTAGAGAAATCCTAGGTTTTAACCTTTTGAGGGGTATCGCTCTGTAACCAGTCCCAAACGGTTTTGTGAATACCTTCATTACTTACAAAAGTGATCCTCGGTGAATTTAACTTCTAATGAAGGAGGGCATGTTTATCTCGCAGGTACACATTGGGTGTTTTGGGTGCCCAAGGCCAGCCCATTTTCTCAAATGTCTATGCTTGGCGGCCTCTGATGGTTAATAAATGTTTACATGGATATTTTGTCCATGCAACTTGTAATGTCGCTCCAAGACCTGAGAATGATCAATGTTTCGTGAAAACTTACTAGATTTTTTTGAGAAATCCACAGAAAACGGGAATTTTAAGCTTTTAATGGGTACATCTCCTTAACCAGTTAAGACCTCGATTTTTTAATACCCTTACTACTTACAAATTTTTTCCCTATCAGTTTTGTGTCCGCTAAAAGAAGTTACGTTTCTCTGTGGCATTCCCATTTGATGTTGTTGGTGTCCAAAAACAAACTATTTTTTTCAAAATTTTGCCATTTAGCAACCCATGGAGGGTTAACAAATGCTTACCGGAATATTTTGTCCATGCAGCTGGTAATGTGACACCAAAATCTATCAATGGCCAATTTCTCTTGGAAACATTTTTTTTTAAGCTTTTGGTGTGTGTCACTGTTAGCCACCCCAAAAGGGGTTAACGTTGGGTTTTTAGAATACCCGTATTACTTATAAAAATGGTCCTCAGTGAATTCCACTTCCAACAAAGGAGATTATGTTTATCTCTCGGGTATACACTGGGTGCTGTGCGTGTTCGAAAACAGCCCATTTCTACAAAATTGCTATACTTGGCAGACTGTGGAAGGTTAATAAACGCTCACCGGAGTATTTTGTCCATGCACCTTGTAATGTCACACAAAGGCCTGCGAATAGTCAATTTTTTCTTGAAAACCTATAAGTTGCTTTTAGAGAAATTCACAGAAAATGGAAATTTTAAGCTTTTAAGGGGTATCTCTCTTTAGCCTGCCCAAAATGGGTTAAGACTTAAACTTTTGAATACCCTTACTACTTACAAAAATGTTTCCGTATAAATTTTGCGCTCAATAAAAGAAGGCACATTTCCTTGTGGCGTACGGGTGCTGTTGGTGTCCAAAAACAGCCCATTCTATCACAATGTTTACTTTAGCAGCTCGTGGAGGGTTAACAAATGCTCACCGGAGTATTTTGTCTTTGCAGCTTCTATTGTCACACCTAGACCTGCGCGTGGCCAATTTTTCTTGAAAATCTACAAGACTCGTTTAGAAAACTTGTTGACGCTTTGTTTTTTGAATACCCTTATTTCCTGCAAAAATGATCCACGATCAATCTTACTTCCAATAAACGAAGTTATGTTTATCTCTCGTGTATCGTTTGGGTGCTGTGGTGGCCTGAAAACAGCCCATTTCATCAAAATTTCGATGTTTGGCAGTCTGTGGAGGGTTACCATATGTATCGCCGAAAAAAACTCTTGTGTATGAATGGTCCTGTCACAGACAGGTCTAAAAATGATGAATGTTTAAAAACAATCTACAAGACGCGGTTCTAGAAAGTGTCTATAAACCTTAATTCTGCCAGTTTTTTTCCAATTGTGGCGAAATAGGGGTTAAATCGAAAATTCCGCTTCGGTACAGTTTTTAGATTTTGTGCTCCTCTGTGCTTGTGCAAAATTGTGTGAAAATCGGTTCGAAAATGGCTTCGGAATAGATTGTACGGACAAAATGTGTGGAAAAAAAAATTAATAATAATAATCCGTAGACTAACAAGAGTCTTTTCCAGATGGAAAAGCCTAAAAATAATAATCCGTAAAAAACAATAGTCTTTTCCAGAGGGAAAAGCCTAATAATCCGTTGAAAAACAAGAGTCTTTTCCAGATGGAAAAGCCTAAAAATAATAATCCGTAAAAAACAATAGTCTTTTCCAGAGGGAAAAGCCTAATAATCCGTTGAAAAACAATAGCCTTTTCCAGGGGGGAAAGCCTCATAAATAATGACAATTATCATCTTATTTACTTCTCGGCCAGACATTTACGCATAATTCTACAAGTTGTTTATTTGAACAGTCACAATAAAAATATCCCAGTGAGCGGACACACAATTTCAACCAGATCAGAGTCATCATAACCGTAATTACAGTTAAAACTAGAAATCCTGTCACCAATAGTGCGCTTATCTAGGCTTAATTGCGCGTTGGAATTGCGCGCAATTGCCATATCGAATGGCATCGAAAGCACGGCAGGTTCCCCTGGTTACTCATAGCAAACACATGCAATGTTTCTGCCAATGGACCTCCGGGTTACCCGGAGGTCCATTGGCTGAAACACTGCTTGTGCACAAGCCATATGTACAGAATTTGATAGCTTTACTTGGGCCATAACGGGTACATTAACGCGCACATCACCGTGGTATTTGTGCGCATTTCATGACAGGACTTTTAGTTTTAACTGTATGTACAAGGTTGTGTACAACCTCATCGGTGTCAACGCAATACTCCAGCTCACTTCACCCGTAAAACTGTCAGATATTAGGTGACCATTGGCTGTCGAAAGTGCAGTTAAACCTCAATAAATAAAAATCTAGAGGAAGAGATACGTTTTAAAATTTCTGACGCGCATGCATTTCCTTCTTTACACGTACCATCAACACCTGGAGTGTCATTAAACCAGATTTACGGCGGGATACAGCCATCGACCAATTCAATACAGGGCTAAGGTCAATCGCCCTCCCTGCCCTGGCCATTCAGATTGAAATAAATTACTTTGTTTTTAATTGTGAACACTGATGCTCTTAACTACAGAATTCAGTGGCGTAGCCAGAGGGGTGGGGGGGGGGCTGGGGTAGTGATGGGCATATGCCCCCATCCCACACACAAAAAAACAATCAGTCATGCCCCCCACCCCCAGGTGATGTGGCCTAATTATTGATGCCTTCCACAGCTTATAAATTATCGACACTAACGGACTCTGAGTCAAGAAAATTGCGTTTTTTGTCTTTTTTCCCGGGGGAGCCCCCCCCCCCCCCCCCCCTCCAGCGTGAGGGGATGTTCCTCTTGTGAACGACCCTGTCTCGCCACTACATGACTCGGATGATGCTGTGCATCCTTTTCTGTATGACACCACAGCCTAGTAGTTCTGCGATCTGAACGTAGCGGCTACCTAGGCTGCTAGGGGAGATATTCCTCTTCAAAATGATACCAAGAAACCTCCGTTACAGGTTTCTTCCGGGTAGACCTCGAAAATGACATACCATGACCAGAAAAATTTACGTCAGACATAAGATGAAAAATTTCACCAGCCGCCCTATACACAAATACAGTCAATGCTAGAAACCCCTACAAGACGCACACAGATAATCTAGAACTCAAACTATCAGATGATTATGCCAGATTTGAATTTATTTATTTATTTATTTATTAGGGTTTGACGACACGTTCGACAGCCAGGGTCACATCGTGTCGGACAGTTTTAAGGGTGGAGGAAACCGGAGTGCCCGGAGAGAACCACCGAGAAACGACGAGCAACTGCCAGACTCCCCAAGGTACTAACTCCACGCGAGCAGGGTTAGCATTGGTTGAAGACAAGTGCACCATCGACGTGCAGTACGCCTTAGTACACAGCGCCACCGTGCCCCCACGTATGCAATCGGGATAAAGTGCCTTGCCTAATGACACAACGCAGTTACCCCTGGGGCAGATCTGGGCGTTCATTCGAGTGGCGTTGCCATGAAAGGGAAGGGGCTTGATGAAAACTTACATCCTTTCAAGCTCCAAAAATGTCACAAAATAGTGTCATTTGGGGCATATTTTTCAAACATTTCCCGGGGATGGTCCAGCTCAAGAATTTATCTTAATTTTCACTTAATCAACCTGATTAGAATTTAGAAACTGATTACTTCTGCCCTCTTTCTTTTTCTAGCCATTATCATAGAAATTCGACATTCTGTCTTCTCTCGTCTCCGTACGGGATTCCACGAGATTGCGCGAGTTCACGGAGAGGTCGTGTGTTAGTTCACCTTCTTTCACACTGCACACAAAAGATTCAGGCCATCGATTAAATCTATTGTTTTTCATACTTGACAATGAAAACAACATTAAAATGTTTGTGGACTCTGTCAGCCTGTCCATAGCTGCACACATGACATGTCTGTGCGAAGAAAAGAATTGTTCGAGCAAAATTTGAATAGTCGGTATGCTCCGCTTTGTCCGATGGCCAACAATGACTCACAGATGTTGTTTGGCGAAAATCGGGCAAAGTACATCAAACACATTAATAAGACAGACAAAGTTGGTAGTGACGTCACAAACCGCTATCACAAATGCAGTAGTTTCCACTTCAAAGGCAACAGCAATTTCGCTGGCAAAGGTAGAGATCATTTTTTCGGAAGGCCGGCCACAGCACCAACCGAAAAAAGCCTTACCACAAAACCGACAAACGCTAATAAGCAAGCCACATACCTGTACCAGTTCTCCCGCCTCGACGGTGACGACTTCACCCGCCAACTGGACAACGTACACGGAAACAACAAAACAGGTAAGCACCTATTTTCTTTCTTGGTATTTATTTATCAATGGTCTCATATCCAAGTTGCTAGGCCTAGTGAATAATTTCAGAGTCGGTCAGTTGAAGTTCCATGTCCACAAATGGCGGAAAATCACAGCTGACCATTGGATATTGAACAATATTTCAGGCATTAACAATGAGTTGTCGGGACTGCCGACTCAGTGCTCTCTACCACGCACAATTAACTTCAGTCTTCAAGAACATGAGATTATTTCTCAAGAGATTAAGAAACTTTTGGCGAAAGGCGTTATAAAATCAGCAACGTCCGATTGCATTTGGAGAATATATTTCAATTGGCTTTATTCGACCTAAAAAAATAGGTCATTCAGACTCGTTTTCAACTTGAAACAATTTACTGAACATGTTGGCAAGAATCATTTCAAAATACAAAGTCTACAATCTGCCCTCAGTCGCATGACACGTGGCTGTTACATGGCATCTATTGATTGGAAAGATGCCTTTAATTCCTTACCAATAAAGGACCGCCACAAAAAATTTGTGAGAATTTGGGGAGAAGGAATAAAATACCAATTTTGTGTTCTCCCAAATGGGCTCTCTTCAGGACCTCGTATTTTCACAAAAAATTTTTAATGTGTTTTATGCTCATCTTCTGTCTCTTGGTCATTTAAATGCATCTTACATAGATAACTCCTGTCTGGTGGGTGAAGATTATGAAGACTGTTGCAATAACATTCGGGAAACTGTTAACCTGGGCCGCGGAGCAGGGCTTATAATTCACCCTGAGAAATCTCATTTGGACCCCTCACACGCATTTATATACTTGGGGTTCGTTTTGGATTCCAATACAATGACTGTCTCACCGACACCTGAGAAAGCTACTGAAATTCTAACGTTATGTATCCACTTGTTACGCAGGGATAAGGCTACAATTCAGAGTGTTGCTGAATTGGGAGGTAAAATGGTTGCAAGTTTTCCGGGGTTTCAGTTTGGAAAACTTTTTTATCGTAATTTAGCCAATGCTAATACTCATTCACTGAAACAAGCACGTGGTAATTTCAGCCAATTAATGAGCATCTCTGCAGCAGTCCAGGATGACCTGAGATACTGGATAGACCATATAACAAAATCCGATTCCTCCGTTTCCCATGGCACCCGGGATAATTCTGCAATCAATTGCTTCAAATCTTGCATGGGGTGGTGTTTTTGGAACACAAAAACAGGGGGAGCTGCTCCGAAGAGGAAACAATGCCTTCACATAAATGTTAAAGAACTTTTAGCAGTTTGCCTAACTTTGCAATCATTCTACAACACGTTCAGTAATACGCTTATTCAAATTCAGAGTGACAACACAACCACAGTGGCATATATCAATAACATGGGTGGAACCAAACATACTTCCAATCGTTTGGCTCCAAAAAATATGGCACTGGGATTTGAATAGAAAAGTGTGGTTATCGGCGACTCATATCTCAGGTGCTCTTAATATCGATGCGGATCACCAAGTCGACCTCATCGTGATAATACTGAATGGAAATTAAAGCCACTCATTTTTCACAAACTTACTCTAATATGGGGCATCCCCGAGATTGACCTTTTTGCATCCAGGCTAAATTATCAAGTGACGCAATATGCTGCCTGGCAACCATACCCAGGGGCAGTTGCCATTGATGCATTTTCCTCCCCATGTATCACACATTGGTCTACATATTTCCACCATTTGACTTGTTGGAACAAATTTTGCAACAAATAGACCAGGACGGAACGGAGGCTTTGGTTATAGCCCCTTTTTGGACCACACAATCATGGTTCTCAAAACTCACCAGAAAACTTATAGACTACACTTTTCTTTTACCTGGGGGAAATACACACTGACACTTCCCTACAAGAACGAACGTCACCCATTAACGAAGATGCGGCTGATGGCCAGAAAACCATCCAAAGTAAGAAGATTTCGACACGAGCTGCTGACATCCCCACATCGGTCAGTGGCAAATATTTTCTGGTTTAAGGGGTGTCAATACACTATCACCACCTTTTGATATGGTCTTGGAATTTCTTACCGTATTATTGGACTAATGTTTGCAATATAGTGCAATTAATACAGCTTGCATCGCGCTCTCAATCTTTTTACTAACTGATGAGGTGAAAACTCTTGGCAGTCACCTTTTAGTTATGCGTTTTCTTCGTGGAGTTTTCCAACTCAGACCAGCTGTTCCCAAAATATTTGGGATCTGGGACGTACATCCAGGTTTGAACTGGATGCAATCAATCATTGTTACTGACAGCACATCGCAAAAAGTGTTAACCATTACGTTAGCTATTCTTTTGGCCTTATTATAAGCACAGAGGGTTCAAACCTTTCAATCATTGTTACTGACAGCACAGCGCTAAAAGTGTTAACCATTAGGTTAGCTATTCTTTTGGCCTTATTATAAGCACAGATGGTTCAAACCTTACATTTATTGAACATAAGTAATATTATACAGTCTGACACTACTTGATACACATTACAGACTTAGTTAAACAAAGTCGGCCATGCAAACACATCAGACCCATAGAACTTCATCAGTTTCCGGATGATAAGGACATGTGTGTATACACCACATTACAAAAATATTTACTGGATACTTGTCAGCTGAGAAAGGATTTTTAACAACTGTTCATAAGCTATGTATAGCCACACAAACCAGTCACAAAATCGAACATTGCACGCTGGATCAAAACAGGTCCTGCAATGGCAAGAGTGGACATGTCATTGTTTACACCACATAGTACAGGGTCGGCCTCTTCCTCATCGGTGGCACACAATTTGGTGCCGGTGTAAAAGGAATGGAAGTCTGTAGGAACGTTAGTCCCTCTGGACTATTATTCCGCAGAATTATAGTCCTAGGTCTAACATTTCTAGGAACAGTAGTCCGGCGGACTACTATTCCTAGAAATGTTAGACCTAGGACTATAATTCCGCGGAATAATAGTCCAGAGGTACTAATTTTCCTACGGACTTCCATTCCTGTTACATCGGTTTCAACTATACTGTCTACTGTAGGCTGGTTCCGAGAAACCATCTTCACAAAGTTTTACAAAAAGCCTATTACCAAGCGAGGAGAATTTGCATCCCCCTTGCTATCAACATTCAAAGAAAATTAGGTAGGATATAATATACAGCGTCAGCAGATGCAAACCTATACATGGCACATGGAATTATTCTCAAACAGTGATATAATCATGTTAGGTTTTCTTGAGTTTTTCCATTTGTGTAACTTCAGTCAAACAGCGCTTTACCCTTCAGGTAAGTCTAGTTTAACGAGACAATTATACGGTACTGTAAGAAAAAGTGGAATTGTACAATAAGGGACACACACACGGTGTGTGCACAGTGGCCTATATCTATGTATGTATATTATATATATATGTAGGTATGGGTCTGTGTGTACATATCGAGTGTGTGTTTGCCCGCTTCAGTATTGAAAGTGCTAAAATACTCTGAGGTGGCCTTAAATTGTTACATTGATCATTAACTGATAGCGTTATGGATCAGTCATTCTTACTTCATTGACCACTATTGTGAGAGACATGTAGTTTCTCGTGCTCGGCGGTGTTGACTTCGCACGAAATAATTGCGTCTGCAATATTATATTATTCTGAATCGGAGTCTAGTGGATCAGAACCGTGTGGAGCTTCCTATAGGTGAGTCGAATATTTATTTCTCCGTAGTTGTACCCTGCCGGGGCCGGTCATATTTTATGTAATTTACCGATCCTCGCCGTAAGCCGAAATATGTTATAAAAGGCTATATTAAATTGGTTCTAGGATTATTCACGATTGATCCAGGGCATCTTATTGCTGTTGCGATAGGATGCTATGGCCTAATCGTGATCTTTCGGCTTGGGGCGAGTTTCGGTGGCCCAATGGATTGTACCCTCCCCCCCCCCCCCCTCTCCTTTTATGGCATTAGCTTGAATGTACAGACGTGAATACTGAGATAACGCTACCCTCAGTGAATATTTAGCAATATTTAGGAGGGTAGGTGGGTCACAAATAATGAAGTAACCCTTCTGCTGGGTGACATGTGAAAGTAAATATTTGGTATTGCCGTATCTTGGACTCCCCTTCTTTAGTTAAGGGTAGTAGTCATGTAGTCTGGTGTGCATATTTTAAGGCGGCATAAGTGCCAGATTGTAGGGTTTTTCCCCCTCTTTAGTAGGGGACATAACTATTTTATGAGGAATTATGATCTCACCTTGAAGGGTGAATGAAATGAGTTGGTCTGTACAACTTGAATGTAAATCTGAATGTACTGCTGAATTGTGGGAGGGTAGAGACGATTTGGGGATTTGTGAATAAATTTGCTAATAATTTAGTGGAATTGGGTTTTTTTTGTATTTTTAATTCCTATTCTGTTTCAGAGTCCTAGTCCTAGCATATATCTTAACACAAAACACGGTTTAAGGGTGGATTGGAATCATAGGAAGATGTTTGTTCCTTGGTTGACTGTTGTGGCGAGGTTCTCGGTAAGGGCTCACTTATTGTAAGTGAGTCCGGCCCGAGAACAGCGGCACAGCACGGGTGCCAGGGTAGTCTGGAATAATTTTGTAGAGGTTCTAGGTGATTGATTACGCTAACTAATTTTCGGTTTGAAATTGCGAACTTGTAACTAACCCCTCGACAACAAATCTGTGCTATGGCTAGACCTTGTTTGGCTTTGTGGCGTGGCTCTCGGCCGGAACTCACTTCATGTAAGTGAGTTCGGGGCCGAGAGACTCGACACAAAGTGAGAGCAGGGCGGGGTGGGTCGAGTTTCGCTACAGTACGGTCATCGTGGAAAGGTCAAAATGTACTCGTGGGCAATATTTTCAGGCATGCGTCAACAGTAAATCGCCGACATAAAAATAATGGAATCGCCCCCAATTTTTCAACGAATGAAGCGCGACCCATTGATGAGAAATGAGAAAAGCGTCCGTGGGCAATATTGGTGGTGCCATCTGTCGACTCTGTGAGTTGATTGCATATTCATGTTCTACACATCACAACCTTCATTTTGATGTATAATTTGTGTGTATTTAATTCGAATTTATGGAATATCAGAGGGGGAAATTTCAAAGTAAACAAATTTCTCTTATGATATAGCACCTTAACTGTCATCAGCAGCCGTCTTAAAACACGTGTTCAGGAAACGCCCATCTGTGAAGATTTCTGGTATCATTAGTCGTGAAAGAAAAAAAAATTTTATCAACCCAATGAAAAGCAAAAGTAGCGAATGACAGCTCGGGCGAGTCCTGCATTTGTTGTTCGAACACTCAAGGCACCGCTTACAATATTCTACGTTTCAGGATATTATTACAACTTTGCTGTTGAGGGCTATGAGGTCACTATTGTTGCACGTGCAAATCTGCGTTTTTTTCTGGCCCACACGAATGGTTTCCAAAAGGAGTTGGACTTACATGTAATGTCAAGACGTGTTTAAGATCAACTTATTTTACAAATTGCCGAGTGCAGGTGCAATTTCAATGAGTGATTACCGTAAGCTATATTTTGAAAGGAAAAAAAAAAATGAAATTCAGCAAATCTAGAGATTTTTTCATGAAACTTAAAACATTTTGTGTACTATACAGTACGTGGAGAGTGTATTATCACTAAATCACCCGCAGAGTGGAGATTTCATCCGAGGAATAATTGCAACTTTGTTGCAAGTCATAACCAGCACCAGCAAAGTTTCAGCCAATGGACCTCCGGGTTAAACCCGGAGGTCCATTGGCTGAAACATTGCCTGTGTGTCTTGTCGATATGTACAAAATTTGAACGTTATAGCTTGGGTGATAACTCCACTCTGCGGGTGATTTAGTTACAATCCACTCTCCACGTACTGTAATTCTGTATATTGTGTCTTTTTGTGTCTCATTTACTCAGTGTCCTGCTAGAAGCTCATATCTCGACTTTATTAGCCCGTCACCTACCACGAATACAGAGCTCTGCGACTCTCAAAGTTTGGGTCAAATCGAATCCCACATCGAATCAGACAGAGAATTTTGAATTGAATTTCAAATCGAATCTCACGACTTTTCTCGTTCTCAACATTGCACCTTCTTACAACGTAAACATTACCAGTGTCTACTCAAGTATTGCATTTAATTGCGACAAGTCGTCAGTAAAAAAACGGAATACTCCAGAATGAATTCAAAGTAGTTTCGGAAGCGGAACATTCTAGAATTCTTCTTCTACCAGCTGGTCTACTACACGGGAGACCACCTGATAGAAGAAGAGTTCATAAGGAAACACTTGATAGGTTTAAGAACATCTCGACGATTCGAAAATTTCCGACTCAGCACGACACGAAACGAATCGAATCATCGGAATGATATCGAATAGAATCAAATTTCGAAGCTTCGTCTGGCTCCACACGAATAGCGGACGGCACTTGCAAAAACTGTTATTGAAAAACAAATGTTCTTATTTTTACCTTGCGGACATAGTTCGTGACCAATTGGGGGTAATAAGCTAGATCTCTCAGCAGTCCTGCAACAGGGGGGGGGGGGGCAAGGCGGGGACGGAAACATTTTCGCCCCCACCCCGAAAAATTTCAGACACTGTTTTTCAATTTTCACCGTTTTGATCCATTTATCTACCAGTGAATTAACCCAGAGTTGTCAATTTACACCTGTAAGTACATTGAATATAATCCCATGACTTTATATTGTTATATTTGAGGTGTTTATTCAACACACAGATTATATACAACCATGACAATACGAAACGTTAACTGATTAACAGAAGAGATTATCGGTCTTTAATAGCAGGTTAAATTTCAAGTGATGAGTGGTTACTTGTAATTGAAAGTAGGAAAAATGCTCTCGCAAACAGAGGCTTTCCATGGGACAAAGACAGGAAATTGCTCTTTTTAATGCCAAATTTCAAATTTTTTACACGCCGGGTGGAACCATGATCGCGGCACATGTGCTTGGCAAAAGTATCCAAATTAGTGGATGGGGTGGATAAAATGATTCTGAATGGTCCTTCAAAAGTTAGTGGACAGAAATAAAAAATTGCAAATAATGAATCTTGTTATTTGAGCAGAAAAAATTAAACTTTTTGGGGTATGCTGTACCAGGTATTGATCCTTCAGAAGACAGGAAATTGTTCCTTATAATGCCAAATTTTAAAATTTTTCCATGCCAGGTTGAACCATGGTCGACCCGGCAGACATGTGCTTGGCACGGTGTATCCAAATTAGTGGAATGTATTCACAATTGTGTGTGTGGGGGGAGGGGGGGGGGATAATTCTGGATGGTCGTTCAAAAGTTAGTGGACAGAAATAAAATTCAAATAATGAATCTTGTTATTTGTGCAGAAAAATAAAACTTTTTGGGGTATGTTGAAGTAGGAATTAATCCTTCAGAAGACAGGAAATTGCTCCTTTTAATGCAAAATTTTGGGGTATGTTGAAGTAGGAATTGATCCTTCAGAAGACAGGAAATTGCTCCTTTTAATGCCAAATTAAAAAAATTTCCTATGCCGGGTCGAACTATGGTCGACCCTGAGCACATGTGCCTGGCACGGTGTATCGAAACTAGTGGAACTTAGTCACTATGAGGGGAGGGGTGTGAGCGTGAAATGATTCAGGATGGTCATTCAAAAGTTAGTGGGCAGAAATAAAAAAAATCAAATAATGAATCTTGTTATTTGAGCAGAAAAAATCAAACTTTTTGGGGTATGTTGAAGTAGGAATTGATCCTTCAGAAGACAGGAAATTGCGCCTTTTAATGCAAATTTTTAAATTTTTCCCATGACTCGGTGCACATGTGCTTGGCACGGTGTGTCCAAATTAGTGGAATTTAGTCACTATGAGGGGGCGGGGGGGGGGGGGAATGATTCAGGATGGTCAATTCAAAAGTTAGTGGACAGAAATAAAAAAAATTCAAATAATGAATCTTGTTATTTGAGCAGAAAAAATAAAACTTTCTGGGATATGTTGAAGTAGGAATTGATCCTTCAAAAGACCGGAAATTGCTCCTTTTAATGCCAAATTTTAAAATTCTCCCAAGACTAATTTGGATACATGTTGCCAAGCAAGAAGTTCACTAATATGGATACATCTTGCTTGGCAAGATGTATCCAAATTAGTGAACTTTAGTCACTTTGAGGGGGAGGGGGGACAAAATGATTCTGGATGGAAAAATAATGCGATTATGTGGCCCGCCGCTCCCCTGGTGCCCGACCCTGTTTGCAGCCCTGTCTCGCAGACAGACAGACAGACAGACAGACAGACAGACAGACAATGGTAAAAAATATGAAATCTGGAGAATTATTTTTGTGAATCATGCTGGGTTTATAAGACCGTTACGTTAAGTAGAAGTTTAAAAAAGGTGCGATGCTCCGATAAAATTTCATCATTTTCTTTACATATGCTTTAAATTCAACAGTAATCAATAACAGTTCGTCAACACAAAGTTGTTATGTTACGCCCTCAAATAAATTATAGCAAAATGATTACTGTTGAATAAATTTAATTTCAGGAAATAATAAGTACACAGGACTGCAAATAAGGATCTATCGTAACCTGTTAGTGGGTTACGCTACTTAAAGTGGTGGTAACCTATAGGAAAACGTGTTGAAGTGCTTTTCCGTTTTCTCTGTTTTAACCCTTTACCCAACGTAACGGGCCAAAACCGGCCAGCGCTATTCTCAAAAATCGCCAATTAATTTTCATGATTTTTTCATTTTTTGTCTCAAAAACATAGGTTATGACCCCTCATTGGAACGAGCTCGTCGAGCTCGTTCCAATGAGGGGTCATAACCTATGTTTTTGAAACAAAAAATGAAAAAAAATTGTTATTCAAGAATTATTTTTGCAAGTGTCGTCTGCTTTTCGTGTTAGGTAAAGGGTTAAGTATGCCAGTCATATTGTTTACGTCTTGATAGAATTTCCGCCAAAATAAATAGCAAGAGCTAACGCGCGATCTCGCTTTGGCAAGATCGCGCGTTAGTTTTTGTTATTTATTTTGACGATCATTCTGTTAAGATGTAAACAAAAAATGCCACAGAAGAATCACCGCAAGCTATCACTGGTAACTAAGGGCCATCCTGACCGGGGGTGGGGTCGGGCCGGGGACCCGAATCAAGAGGATTCGGGCCCACCTGACCCGACCGTTCCGCTCCCGCCCACGGTCAGAATGGCTCTGAGGTCCATACCCAATCAAGATTACCCCTAACCGCGAGAAGCGCCAGTAGAAACAAGACCAAGGAGGTAACGAGCAGTAAACACCCGCGGGTGTGGCATATGAGCGCCATATGCTGCTCTCCTCTCATAATAACCCCCACCCACCCCTAAATCTCGACTTACTGAATCAAGATGACCCCCATAAACACAAGCAGGAATAAAACCGTGAGGTAACGAGCGGTAAACCCCCTCCGGTGTGGCATAATAGCGTCATAGACTGCTTTCCTCTCACAATAATCGAAAACAACACAAGTAGGAATAAAACCGCGGAGGTAAAGCGCAGTAAACTCTTTCGGGTGTGGCATTTGAATGTCGCAGACTGCTGTCCTCCAATAATATTAATCTCAGCACACTTATTCAAGATTACCCCTATAAACACAAGTAGAAATCAAACCGCGGAGATAACGATCAGTAAACACTTCCGGGTATGGCATATGTGAAGTCATAGACTGGTCTCCTCCTATAATCTAAATCTCAACTTACTTAACCCTTTACCCAACGCAGACGATATCAAAATTTATTATTTTAAATATCATTTTTTTTATTTTCTCAAAGAATTTCAACAAAACCATATCATGTGGCCCCTCGTTGGAACGAGCTCGACGAGCTCGTTCTAACGAAGGGTCACATGATATGGTTTTGTTGAAATTTTTGGTAAAATAATATGTTTTTCAACTGCTGAATTTGCGTATTACGCGTGCTGATGCGGGCGATTCGTTGGGTAAAGGGTTACTCAAGATGACCCCTATAAACACAAGTAGCAGTCAAACCGCGAAGGTAACGAGCAGTGAACACCCTCCTGTGTGGCATATGACAGCCACAGTCTGCTCTCATCCCATAATCTTAATCTCAACTTAATTAATCAAGATGACCCCTATAAACACACACAAGATGGAATCAAATCGCCTAGGTGACGAGCAGTAAACACCCTCGGGTGTGGAATATGAGCGCCATAGACTGCTTTCCTCCCATAATCTTATTCTCAACTTACTTAATCAAGATGACCCCTATAAACTCAAGTAAGAATCAAACCGCGGAGGTAAAGAGTAGTAGACACCCTCGGGTGTGGCAAATTAACGTCAGGCTGCTCTTCCCTCTTAGAACCCCACCACCCAGTCTCAACTAAACCTCAACCCAAAAACTCTTCAAAACTCTCAAGATTGGGTTATACGCTGCTTTCAAAATTGGTCAGATCATAACCAGTAGGGTTCTGGCAAGCAGCCAAAACATATGTACTTTATTGTATAGAACCTACTAATTCTATTCCTTCTATTTTAAGCAGGTTGTGATCCTACATTTCCCAATAACTGCTATGGGTTAACCCTTTACCTAACATGAAAAGCAGACGACACTTGCAAAAATAATTCTTGAATAACTAATTTTTTTCATTTTTTGTCTCAAAAACATAGGTTATGACCCCTCGTTGGAACGAGCTCGATGAGCTCGTTCCAACGAGGGGTCATAACCTATGTTTTTGAGACAAAAAATGAAAAAAATAATGAAAATTAATTGTCGATTTTTGAGAATAGCGCTGGCCGGTTTTGGCCGTTACGTTAGGTAAAGGGTTAACTCTAACCGCTATGCATCTTAGTAACCGCTATGAACTTTGAACAACTTTCACTCCATCCCTAGAAGTGGTCATCCACCCCCGGGGAGGCGAGCGTTGGTCCTGCGTCCCACCTCTAGCCCCTTTTTTTGTAAACGCCAACTGATAGTACGCCTTCAGGTCCCGGCCAAATAGGTTAGCATGCAGGCCTGCCCCCGCTCCAGGGAAATTCGGGTCTTTCTCTGGGTGGTCCCCGAAAGAGACCGTTGTTTTTCGTGTCATTCGATCAATTCCTGTGAATAGAAGTCCACACAGAAGCCAGCTCAACCTCCACCAATTGCCTGAGGCAGACTATACTTGCCAATGATGGCCCTACACGGCTAGATTACCCTGTAAGTGACAGACTATACTTGCCTGAAAGCACCGACACATCACTTTCGGGGAGAGGTAGAACCTTTGTCGAGAGGACCCCCTCTCACACTGGTCCTCACCCGAGGAAAACACGAAAAAACATCGAAGAACGCCACGAAAGACCAATCAAGAACACCAAGATCCCTGACATCTGCTGAGTACCCTCCCTTCTTCTCCTTTGACGCACCTGGACATGATGCACGAAACTTCATTCAACCGTTAATGAGGATCGAAAGGGGCTGGCCCTGTGCGAAACCATTAAATCTGCTTAAGATGTAAACGGCACACCACTCTGGTGATATTTGGATGCAATGCGCATCCTTTGAGTCGAGTTTGTTCCGAAAGATTGTCGCATCTGACTGGCAAAACATGCGGGATTAATTTACTCTTTACCCAACGCAGCGATATCAAAATTTATTATTTTAAATATCATTTTTTCAAATTTTTCAAAAAATTTCAACAAAACCGTATCATGTGATCCCTCGTTGGAACGAGCTCGACGAGCTCGTTCCAACGAGGGGTCACATGATGTGGTTTTGTTGAAATTTTTTAAAACAATATTTTTTCAACTGCTGAATTTGCATATTACGCGGGTGGATGCGGGTGATTCGTTGGGTAAAGGGTTAACCAACGGGGGGTCACATGATGTGGTTTTGTTGAAATTTTTGGGAACATAATATTTTTTCAACTGCTGAATTTGCATATTACGCTGGCGGATGCGGATGATTCGTTGGGTAAAGGGTTAAGAAGTTAATTTTTGTTGTGTGTTTTTTGGGGGGTGGGGGGGGGTTGTAACATATACCTCGTTTGCCGATTTTGAAATTGACGGTTCCTCCACAAAGCCTAAACGACCGTCCGCGTGTTAATTCCAGGCATGTGTACATTGAACTCTGTGAGATAGATGCTGACTTTCGACTATAACTAGACTACACCACAATTATCCCATTCATTCAAAATTACTGGCTAAAGCAGGATTAACCAAACAATAAAAATGCATAATGTGTTTACCTCGTCATTTGCAATAACTGCCGCCCACGCAGTGTGAAATGGCCTTGGCGCATAATGGATAGACGGACGATCGCTTGATAAAAATATTCTCCTTCTTTCGTCGGAAACAAGTTTTATGCGTAACGATCAACAACTTTCGACGCCTAACAAATTTTTCCAAGTATGTAATGTTGTTCACTGCTGTGTGACAGACATTTGACACAGGTTCAGTGCAAACTTATTTATTTATTTATTTATTTATTTATTTATTGGTGTTTAAGGTCACATATTTCTGCACAATGGCTCATCATGACCACGACAGTTTTACGGCTGGATGAAGCTGGAGTACTCTGAGAGAACCACCGAGCAACGGCGAGCAACTGTCAGCTCCCTTTCATACTAACTCCACACAAGCAGGGTAAGCATTGATTGAAGACAAATGCACCATCGACGTGCAGTGCGCCTACATACACAACGTTGCCGTGCCCCCGCGTGGGCAATGGGGCGAAGAGTCTTGCCCAAGGATCCAACGAAGTCGGCGCAGGTGGGATTCGAACAGAGGACCATTCGGCTTGCAACCTGCACCTCTACCTACTGTGCCACCGCGCCCCCAATTCAAACTTACAGTGGAGTCCAAATCGACGCGTGGGCAATATTTTCACATTAACAGTGAATCTCCGACATAAAACAATGGAATCGCCCTCAAATTTTCAGTGAATGAAGCTCCGGGTGGAGGTAATAAACTACGGATGCAAAGTATCCCATTGACAAAGTGGCATACAAAGATGCTGGCCTAGCTGATCTATGTTAGACTATTAGTCAGTTTAGAATCTCACAACCATCCCATCCCAATATTAAACAGGCAGTTATACCTTTTGCCGAAGAAAATGTTTGAAAAATAGATATCGGAAAGTGAACTGTTCCAACTATTCATTTAAGACAATTAGCAGATGACAACAGCAAAAAATAGTTTGTTTTTTTTAAATGATTAGAACTGTTCATGTTTGCCTTCACAACATAGATTATGACCCCTCATTGGGACGAGCTTGTTCCAGTAAGGTGACATAAGCTAATGTTTTAGAAATTATTGGAATAAATCAGGGAGTGTCATTTGCGATTTTTCTGAATAAACCACTGGTCTTTCCGTTATTTATTTATTTATTTATTTATTTATTTATTTATTTATTTATATTATATTTTTCGCCCCTCAGTTTGACGTTTCGAGCCCTGTTAAAAGCAAAGTAAAAAAATAGAAATGGTTCCGGTTTCCCGACAGACTCTAATTTCCATGCCTGGTCCTAATGAGCCCTTGACATATATCCATTTAAAATATTATCTGAAAATAGATTGTTTATTTATTGGACTTTAACGGGATTTTCGACAGCCAGGGTCACCTCGTGTCGGGCAGTTTTACGGGTCGGAAAAGCCGGAGTAGACGAAGAGAACCTCACCGTGCAACGGCAAGCAACTTTCAGACTCACCAACGTACTAACTCCACACAAGCAGGGTTAGCATTGGTTGAAGACAGGTGCAGCAGCGACGTGCATTACGCCTTAGTACACAGCGCCACTGTACCCATCGCGGGCAATTAGGATTAAGTGCCTTGCCCAAGACAGAACACAGATACCCCTGGCGGAGATCGAACTGTGAACCTTTCGGTTTGAATTTCAATGCCTAAGCACTGAGCCACCGTGCTCCCATCTGAAGCTGCATACGGGCATGGCTTCAGATATATGTACACCGCGAACATTGGCCATAGATTTCAACCCTTCCCCTAACCAGAATAGTAAACCTTTCTTGAATTTAATTTTTTTATGACTAAATATATTGTTTTTGGGTTGTTTTTTTTTTGCCTCAAAAACCATAGCTATGACCCTCTTATTGGAACGAGCTCAACGAGCTCGTTCCAATGAGGGGGTCATTCGTTATGTGTTGCACTCAAAAGTGAAAAACTTTTAATGGCGAGTTTGTCTTGAAAACTTAGCTTATAACCCCTCATTGGAACGAGCTAAACGAGCTCATTCAAATGAGGGTCATACGCTCTGTGTTTGAGACAAAGATGACAAAATATGAATGGCGTTTTTTTGTAGATATCACTGACAGTTTTTTTCGTTACATTGGTTAAAGGGTTAAGGGACTGTATGAGAAAATAAAATATTAAATTAAATAATAAACAAACTCGATTGAATGACGCCATTTTTCGATTGCATGTAACCTGTGCCATTTTTTCGCCTAATCAGATACCGGATCGTACGTTACGTGGAAATTGAAAAAAATGCCAAGTACGTTGAGTGGCAATTGAATAAATTTCTTACTGAAAATTAAGAACATATTTTGCAGGGTTTCCAATTGGTACAAAACGCATGGCAGAAAAGTCGATTTGGGGGAGAACACAATTATGTTTTTATCCAATTCTTTTGGTCTGGAGCTCCAGAGTCAGTTTAGTGAATGAGCCTAGTGTTTTTAGGGTTCTCCTTTTTCCCCTTTTCTTTTTTTAATGAAACATACACATCTAGGGGTATACGGTTAAATTGTTAGTGATGCCCCAACAAACGACGAAACCATTTGGAAACATTGTGTAGAGAGAGTTAAAACGATTTAAGAATGATGGACTACTTACCATTACTTCTGGAACTGTGAAATCCTTCACAGCGAGTTTGTCTGCGTCAGGTTGCATCTAGTCTGTTATATTGTCTGTCTGTACGAAAGTGTTGTCGAACTTTGGATGTTCCAGTGGGGCAGTCGGGCTTGTTTTTATAAGCATCCCCTATCCGGGATTGAACACAATTCTTTTTTCCATTGAAAAGAGTCGAGACCAATGGAATTAAAGCAACCAGCTGGGTGAATTTGATCCCGACCAATGAGATTAATGAAGATCAAATTTGATTTTATTCTTCCGCATTCTGTCCAAGTTACTTTGAACGCGAAGCAAGTAAACAAAGAGGTTTTCTTTTACATTTTTAGTAGAATTCATACAAGCCTTTTGACTGATCAAGAGGCTTACAGGACCATGAAAAAAATAATTTATTCAACTGGTTTATTTTTAAAATTTGTGATTGTTATTTAATGTGGAGGTGACTAAGATGATTGAAAAGAGCAGTTGAGTTTTCACGACAAGTCTATTGATACAGTTCAGATACGTATTTTTTTCCGTGGAAAACAATTTCTGCTTCACTGATATAAATGCCTATGTTTTTGAGACAAAAATAAAAATATAATGAAAATTAAGTGGCGATATTTGATATCATTGGCCGTTGCGTTGGGTAAAGGGTTACAATGAATAAATCTGAATACAGAAAGAAAGCGCCTACAGCAACTTTTAATGAACACATTGGCGGATTCAGCCGAGCGGACCCGTCAGATGCACCCCCCCCCCCCCCCACCCCCAAGAGCTTCTAATTTTCTCTGCATGTGCACGTGGGCACAACAGAGCATTTTGCCATTCTTCCAGTACATTAGGTAACCACATTACAGCCTTGTCATTCAGTTAGCCATAGAAAACAGAGGTCCCAAAAGAGTGGAGAGACAGCAAAGTGACATTTATTCACAAAAAGAGGGAAAATATGTTTTGGATAATTATCGAGGGATCTCTGTCAGTAGTAACATTGGAAAAGTTTTCTGTAAAGTCCTGTATGGGAGATTAGAGGAGGTGCTTGCTGAGGAGAAGGGGTTTTTTGGGAGAGATTTAGAATGGCTTCAGGAAGGGAAGGAGAGATACTGGCCATCTTTTTTCACGCTATCCCAAATGATAGAATCCGCGAAAGCAAAAAAGAAAAAGATGCTTATGGCCTTTCTAGATGTAAAGAAGGCATACGTTAGAGTATGGAGTGAAGGTAGGTGGCGAAAGCTTGAGACTCTGGGCTTGCGAGACGAGTTTCTTGGAATTCTGAAAGCATTATTTGAAGATGTACAGAGTGAACTTAGCCTGGGTAACATAACAACAAAATGTGTGCCTATGGAAATAGGCCTAAAACAGGGGTGTATCCTTTCGCCATTTCTTTTTGCATTGTACATCAACGGTTTAGGAGATGAACTCCTGCATAGCGACGAGGGGGTAGCAGTTGGGCACTTGAAGATCCCAGGGCTATTTTTTGCAGACGATATGTTGCTAGTTTCAGAAAGCGAAGAGGGGCTAGCGAAAATTCTGTGAATTGTTGGGAAATATGGGAGCAAATGGAGACACGAACTTAATGAAAGCAAGAGCAAAGTTATTCCTGTGGGCCACAAAGTGGACCCCACTCGAAGATGGAGAGTGAGGAAGTTCTGTACTCCTGAAGGTAGCAGCAAACTTCTTAGTGTAGGAGAGACAGGTGAGTACGCGTATCTTGGGGTAAATATAAACATCATGGGGAGAGGCATCTACCGAAGCCACACAAATAAATTGATTCTGAAGTGGAGGCGAATCCTTAACCAAATGAAACTTACAGGGAGAAACAGTTTCAGTAGGGTTTTTGTGGAGAAAACCATTTGGGAAATGCTGGATCTGCCAAGTATAACATATGGTACGAAAGTGCTACCCATAAACCAGACGGCTGCAAAGAGCTTGGAAACCCCGTAGAACGATGCAGGCCGATTGATAACGGGGTCGAGTAATGCCGCAGCGCTAGAAGCAATCAGGGGTGAGCTTGGGTGGATTAGGATCAAGGACAGGATAGACATACTGAATTACCTTAATTATTTGGTAAATCTCCCCGACAGCCGATGGTGTAAAGTAATGTTCCAGAGAATGTTCAACTCAAATATCAAGACAGGATGGATGGTCCAAGTGAGGGAGCTAATAGAGAACTACTCATTGGAGATCTAGGACCTAGACGTTGGGGCAAACCAAGGTAAAAAACTCGTCAGAGAAAGGGTCATGGAGGATGGTAACCTTAGTTGGCGAGAGGGGGTCAAATCAAAGAGGTCTTTGGTGGCCTGCGTGAAAAAGAGAAGCCTGGTTTTGAAGAGTACCTTGATGGCACCTTTGGGAGTGGAGGGGGGAGGTCACTGTTGTTCAAGTTGAGGTTGCGGTCCCCCTGGAGATGGGGGGGGGGGGGGATTGGGGAAAACAGAGAAAAGAAGTGCCAGATGTGTAATTAGGGCGTGGTTGAGACCCTGGAACACTTTCTTCAAGAATGCCCAAAATACCAAAAAATAATATTCTAAAAGAATAAGATTCACTGGGAGTATAATGGGGAAGTGGGATGGGAAAATGAAGGACATGTGGTCAGTGACAGACTCAAAGGAGAAGGTTAATATGCTAATCGGAGATATTGAGAAGAATGGGACAGGGGATGTCATCAAGCAGTTCGTCTCCGAGTGCTGGGAGGAGAGAAGAAGCGTGGGAATAGGGAGGCAGTTGGGAGTACAGGGGTAACCAAGGCCATCTCACCCGAGAACCGCGACAAATCAGCGGCCGGCCAAAGTATTATTATTATTATTATTATTATTATTATTATTATTATTATTATTATTATTATTATTATTATTATTATTATTATTATCATCATATTTGCAAACACACTGTAGTCTTAAGTCAAGGAAGTGGCCGTGCATGCACCACTCTCTAATATTAGTTGTCTTAAAACTCAACCTAAATCAACTGGGTTGAGTGAATATTGTCAAGGTGAAAGCTTGAATTTACGATTTTGTTGTTTAAAAGTGTATACATTTTTGATAATCTTTCTCACTCGGGCCAAATATAAAGCGTAAAGATATCTGTATGATGGCCCTCGAAAACCAAATTGTCACGTAACCAGACCAGCAATAATCCATGCGCTGCTAATTAAGCATGGAATTTTTCGTCCATTATCGTGTTTCTGGTTAACGCCATAATGTTATTATTATTATTTATTGATGTTTAAGGTCACTTATTTATGCACAATGGCTAATCATGACCGTGACAGTTTTACGGGTGGAGGAAGCCGGAGTACCCGGAGAGAACCACCGAGCAACGACGAGCAGCTGCCATCTTCCCAACATCGTAACTCCCCACTGCAGCACAGGCAGGGTCAGATTGGTTGAAGACATGCGTACCATCGAGGTGCAGTATGCCTTAGTACACGGCGTCATCGTGCCCCCACATGAGCAATGGGGTGAAGTGTCTTGCCCAAGGACACAACGCGGTTGCCGCAGGTGGGATTCGAACCGAGGACT
The DNA here is from genome assembly GCA_031216915.1 of Pictodentalium vernedei. Lineage (NCBI taxonomy): Eukaryota > Metazoa > Mollusca > Scaphopoda > Dentaliida > Dentaliidae > Pictodentalium > Pictodentalium vernedei. Next base: position 88,052,885 of record CM062292.1, read on the forward strand.
CTCGGCTTGCAGCCTGCACCTCTACCTACTGAGCCACCCCCCCCCCCAACGCCATAATGAGCTGTCTGATAAAAGATTGAAGTACTAAAGACCAGTTGTCTCCGACAGTCATTATCTAATTAATTATGTCCAGTTAATAGGTAATTGTTATAAAATCAATACATCCCACAGATTCTGAACACACACCCATATTACCCACCTGGCCTGTTACAAATGTCAGCATATAGCGAAGGTGCGATGCTTTCAAAGAAACATAAAAGCGAATACTAATTTAAGACTGATCAATAGTCGCCAAGTTCAAGAAGAGTAATTAAAATGGGAATTAATGTCCTTGCGAACTTATAAAATTCGGGGGTTTTCTCAAAATATTCATTCCAGTCTGAAGTCGAGTAAGACTGTGGGTTGTAGTCGAGGGGCTCGGGATGTCCCATACTATAGGTCAGAGGAGGTGCCGCATCGGTGCGTAAGGAAAGGCACGTTGTAATGTAGGGGAACCACAATACTCATATTTAGAGTAGGAACAGTCGCGGGCCACGTCGGTGGCCATGCGAGTGTAGGATTAGAAATAGAAGTGCGAGCTCCTTGAGATCACGAGCTTGGTATTTGGGTAAACGGTATTATCTGTTATAGAAGGCAAGCCATACGTAGGCAGAGTGGGCTTTGCCGGTATGAACATTATTCTGAGATAAATGGAGGGGAGCATTTAACCCCATACGTAGCGACTGCATGAGTGAAAAGCGTTCCGACAAGTTATTGCGACGGCAGTTGTAGATTGACATTCTGTCACAGGTTAGGGAAAGGCATCCCGTAGATTGGCAATACGTTAGTGGCCGTGCTACGGCAGCGGTAGTGTGATATTCCGTCACATGTTAGAGCAAAGGCGTCCGGTAAAGTGACAATACGTTAGTGGCCGTGCGACGTCAGTGAAAGGGTGAAGTTCCAGTTGTATGTTCGTGAAAAGGCAAACATCAGCGACAAGGGAGAAGAAAACAGCGACAACAAAGAATGAAGTCCCGCAAATGACTCAAAACCTGTGTGGGTGGGGTGTGATTGGCGTTTGTGTTTTTATGTAAGTTATAAATTACAATATTTTTCTATATGTATTAACTGATTGAGGGCAACTTTATTTTTGGTGGTCTGAATTTGTTAAGCAAAATTTGTTTTATTACAAATTATTGAAGAGTGCCCACAGGCACTCTTCAATAATTTGTGATAAAACAAGTTTATTTAAATAAAAAATTATTTGCATTTAACTGAATATGAAACAAAAGCAAGGAAGATGTTGGCTTTTCGTTTGGTACCCTCATTTTTCTGAAAGCCCTGATAGTGGCTTCCAGCACTCAACCAGTTAAAATTGTTAATTTCAGTGAACCCCTGTTGATTTATGCTTTTGAGGAAAAGTCATTGACCCTCTCCAGGATAAGAACCACCTCAACATTAACGAAACGGGGAGGTTTGTCACGGTGAGACATACGTCCATGCACGGATTCATGCGAGACCGCTTTAGTTTTGGCAGAATACTCGATGTGAATATATTGCTCCTAGCAGCGACAACGCCCGGTTTCCGACATTTGACGATGCTAATACCAGGATTGTCCTAAAAAGTAACAATTGAAAAGTTCAAATCAACAGGCTCACTCAATAACAATTTTAAAACATGTTTCAGTTTTAATGTTCATACAGGTTGCCGCATTGAAATTTTAATAATTTTTATAGTTTGTATAAGGGTTAATTATTGGTTAAAAATAGCTGTCCAATTCGATAGACGAATTGAACGTAACAGTGGTGGAAATTCTCACGAAATAATAGGTCATGGTGCAGGTTAGGGAATACATAACCCCTTAAGTCCGAAATATTTTTGTGTGAAATTTTCAGTGTTGAATTGACAAGAAATGTACGAAAGCGTATTGCTGCCACGCTAAAAAAAATTTGAAGTTTCGTAACTACGAAAACATTTTCGTAAGTACGAAAACTTTTTCGTAACTAAGAAAACATTTCCGTAAGTACGAAAACTTTTTCGTAAGTACGAAAACACTTTCGTAAGAACGAAAACTTTTTCGTAACTACGAAAACACTTTCGTAAGTACGAAAACACTTTCGTAAGTACGACAACGTTTTAGTAGGTACGAAAACACTTTCGTAAATACGAAAAAAATTTCGTAACTACGAAAACTCTTTCGTAAATACGAAACCACTTTCGTAAGCACGAAAACTTTTTCGTAAGTACGAAAACTGTTTCGTCACTACGAAAACAGTTTCGTAAGTATGAAAACTTATTCGTAACTACGACAACACTTTCGTAAGTACGAAAACGTTTTCGTAACTACGAAAACACTTCCGTAAGTACGAATACTCTTTCGTATATCTGAAAACTCTGTTTCTCACTGTCTAAAAGCCTTAATCTTGGGGAACATGAAGTGGAGCCGGGGACGGAAGTTACATTCCCGGTCCTAACATCCATAAATTGTTTATAATGTGATAATGCCTCCCCAATTTGTCTATTTCATCTCTAAATCTTTAGTTCGACAAAATCTTCTCAATACTGTATATAAAAAAACAACAATTGATCATATTTATTAACTCATTTCGCGATTCAATGGTTAACGCGTTGGGCGTCAGAGCAAATTAAAACAGTCGTGACGCAACTGGAACATTTGCCCTTAGGAAACACGTTTTGCGATCCCATTTGCCCATTTGCCCCCCCCCCCCCCCCCCCCGCGCACATTATACGGTGGTTGTATTAACATCCCCCGTTTACCTGATGGCCACAACTGGCCGGCGCTTCGCTATTAAGACAAATCGCGTTTCCAATAAAATAAAATATTTTTTCCATTCTTTGTTTCAATTTTTTTGCCAACAAAACAAATGAAGCGAATGATTTCCTCTGGAAAGCGTAGGTCGAGCTCGTTGTAATGAAGAGTCGTAAGTCATGTTCTTTTTGACAAAAATGAAAATGTGTAGTTATTCACGAAATTACGAAGTTATATTGTAAGTGTCATTTGGGGTAAATTGTTAAAGATGAATTTTAACTAGCCCTTTCTCGACCCCCTCCCCCCCCCCCTCAAGAACAATGGATAAACTGGCCCTCCCATGTCCTTCCCTAAACCGAAAAGAAGCAATTTTAACTAAACGCCCCTTCCCCGGTTCAATGGAAAAACTGGACATCACCTGTCCTCCCGTAAACCGATAAACCGAAACGAAGCAAATTCAATTGACCGCCCCACCCCTTTCCGCACGCTGCAATGAAGAAACTGGCTCTCTCCTGTCCCCCCCCCCCTAAACCGAAAAAAACAATTTTAACTAGCCGCTCCACTCCCCGCTGCAATGGAGAAACAAGCCCTCACCTCTCCTCCCGTAAGCCGAAAAGAAGTAATTTTAACCCTTTAACTAACATCAAAAGCTGATGACACTTGCCAAAAAGTTCTTGAATAAACTAATTTTCTTCATTTTTTTAATCTCCAAAACATAAATTGTGAGCCCTCATTGGAACGAGCTCCACACGAGCCCGTTCCAATGAGGGGTCATAACCTATGTTTTGGAGACAAAAAATGAAAAAATAATGAAAATTAATTGGCGATTTTTGAGAATAGCGTTGGTCGATTTTGGCCGTTACGTTGGGTAAAGTGTTAACTAACCGCCCCCTCCCCTGCTATAATGGAGAAACTGGCCCTCACTTGTACTGCTATAGGACGAAACAAATATTAGGTCCTATCGCCTCCAGTACTTTTTTTTTATTTTGTCATCGGCCAGTGATTTAATCCCAACTGCCCAAGTGGCAGGCGGTGGCGCAGTATTCGAAGGCTCACATCAAGTTTATGGCACACGTGCCCACAATGAATGCCAGAACTGTTTGTGCGCGTAGTAGATGCTTACTGCGATTAATCTTCACCAAATGGAATCTCTCGGCCGGCAAAATATATCAATATCAATAAAGTCACGAAAACAATGAAAAGCAGATGCCCATATGAAACTAACATTCAAAAAATGGAATAGGGCGGCACCAATAAGGTTGACTCCCTAGGGACAATTAATGCCTGTCCGACATTGTATTTGACTTGTTAAAAAAGTATCATTACACTTGAAAATTACAAATAAATAAACATCTTAATTGATACTCCACGTAGCAACGGTAATCGTTTATGAATCAAAAGCAGCTCGGAGAAAGGCCTGACATGTAGGGTAGGCTGGTCCCGCTACTACCACTGAGTAAAAATCCACCATTCCTTGAAAGCAGCATAGCACACGTGTACCTGGACCCATGGGCGATTGGTGGAGCCTTGACAGACTTTTGGTGGAGCGGATGTGAGACATTTTTTTTTTATACGTACTTCACATATAATATGCTATGGTGTGTATTGTGATGAGTCTCTGTATGGATATGCAGTAGAGGGTTGTGGCGGGAAGGGGGGTTTTCTTGAAAGTGTTCTCCATGGAACGGTTGGCGTTGCTAATGACTTGGTGAACGCCATAGTGCGCACGCTGCGTCATAGAAACGTTGACCTTGTGGATTTCCACTGGACAATCCGAAATTACATTGTTCGGGTCATAGTGTATTGGGCTTCTCGAACTGGACCGATATGGCAGTGTTGTATTGGGGATATATAGTACTATATGTGACTGTTAGTCTACAGTTAGAAGAACATTTGCTACTTTTAATGTATCAAAATGCTTTATTCCAGCATATGGGTACAAATGGTAAGTTATTCGGTGCATTGCTTGGTGGGCCGTCATGGTAGCATAGAATGAACGGTCTGTACTCCTGTTGGTCCATTATCACTCATTTGCTCTACTAACCCATCGAATGTGTTATATCCTCGGATTGTTGCTATTGCCGGTACGCAATATGGACTAGCGAGGACTTTTGGAGACTGATGACAATGGTTGTTTGGGACTTATGGGCACTGAAGACAGTGCTGGGCTGCGAACGTGTGAGGACAAAGTATAATTATCGTTTGGGGACGACTGTTGGGAACTGAATATAGCGGCAGTTTGGGGGCTGTTGGGGACTGGTAACAGTTGTGAGTTGGGAATGGAATAAAATGGTGGTTTGAGGACAGATGAAGACTTTGCTGGTGTGGTGCAGTTGGAGACTATTGGAGACCAAAGACAGTGATGATTTAAGGACTGTTCTGGACGGAAGACATTGGTGATTTGGGGACTGAAGACTGTAGAACTTTGGGGGGCTGAAGGCAGTGGTGTTTTGTGGACTGCTGGGGACTGAATATAGTGATTATTCGGAAACTGTTGGTCAGTCTGTTGTAGATCGATGTAGTTGTCAGTGTTGTAGTTGGTTTAGTGATTGTATTGGTGGATGTTGTGGTGTGCTTGGTATAGTAATGGTTCCTGCAGTAGTTGTACTGGTCAATGTTGTAGCTGGTAATCTTGTAATTGTAGCTTGCTTCGACACTGTGATGGTTGGTGTTGAAGTGGTTCGTATAATAGTGTCGACCTATTAGTTGTAGTGGTCGTTGTTGTGGTTGTGTGTGTTATAGTTGGTTTAGTCATTGTAGTGGTTTTGTTATTCTGATTGGGATAGCAGGGGACAATGAAGTGATAGCCGGGGTGGTTTTTGTAGTTGTTAGCGCTGTAGTCGTTTAGTCGTTGTAGCTGGTAGAGGTTGGGGTAGCGATTGTGGTGGTGGTTGACGTTGTAATGGTTAACGAAGTTGTTAGTGGCTGTGGTGGTTGGTGTTGAAGTTGGTTTAGACATTACAGTGGTTGTTGTATTGGTTGTTTTTGTACTCACTTGTATGATACTTGTTGTGTGGGAGTACTAGTTGTGATGATTGTGTCGTGGTGGTTGGTCGTGTTTGTGTAGTTGTTTGTGTTGTGAACGTTGTTGTTGTAGAAGTTGGTGTATTAGTTATTGGTTCAGTACTAGTTGTGGTGCTTGGTTCTGTAGTGGTTGATGGTGTAGTAAAGGTCAGGATACTAGTTTTGGAGTTGAAGTAGTTGTTGTGGTCGTGATTGGTATGGTCCTTGTTTGTGTTGTAGCAATATAGCAAGTGTGAGAGCAGTAGTGATTGATGGTGCCCACAAAACCACGTGCTAACAAAGAAACCAAGGTGTCAGGCCCACATAACCACGTGCCAACAGGGAAACAAAGGTGTCGGCACCCACTATACAAAATGGACGACGGAAACACATATCCCACTAACAAAACGCACTGCGCATGTGCACAAGCACCGCCCACGTATCACCATGGGAATGACGTTACAACATGGCCGCTCAAGCCGGCAACCATGACAACCAAACAAGACGTAACTGGGTCACGCGATATGACGTCTCCGGGGTCCGGGCAGGGACTTGGCGACAGGGTGGGGGGTATTACCCGCCCTCCCCAGTCTTGGCCAATAAGTTCCTACATTTGGAAATTCGGAGAGCAAGCCATGAGTAGATGGAAATTACATCTTTCTGGATTTTAGAGATTCTTTGGTGATGCTGATGTCTCCTTTACTTCCCAAAATTCCAACTCGGGTTCAACCGTGACCGCAGAGCCGTCATGTGACCTGGATTCCTTTAACACAGTCTACAAGTTATATTTATGAAGGGATTTCATTGTAACTTGGCGTGATGACTCGTTTTGGAATAATTTTACTTTAACGTGGTAACTTTGGTTGACATAAACTGTGAGGGCCACATTAACCTAGGTCTCAATTCTTTAGTACATTCTACACCTCAAATTATTCTTTTTTTAAACACAGCGTACAGGGAGCAGAAATTAACGTATTCTCAGTTATCGCAGTTCTTGTCGTATTTTATAATTCTGGTAGGTTAGAAGTACCGAGGACTAACTGTAGACAAACAGGCGTATATACCCCCAATACTACAGCGCTATATCGGCCCAACACTACAAGCCCGATATACACTGACCCGACCAACGTAATATCGGATTGTACAGTGGACAACACCAGCGGTCAATGTTTCTTTGAAGCCGCGTGCGCATCTTGATATCACCATGTCATTAGCAATGCCAACCGCTCCATGGAGAAAACTTTTAAGAAAACTCGAAAAAGTTTGAAAATGAAGCCATGAAAGGGGGGCTAAAATTGATTCTAGTAACTGAAATGCCAACACATTTATGATAGAATTATCAGGTTATTATTATTTGGTATTATTCTAGGAATTGAATATGTGCTAAACAAATGCTCAAGCTGAGAGCTTTGAGAAATTCACACATTGGCACTATCATGGAGTGTTGGAATAATATTGCATAGCAATTACTTGTTTGAACTAATTTAGAGTAGTTCTGTCATTTGAGGAATACACATGCCTTTGCGTAACTGTAACTGGTATGGAACCTGTAGTTGTTAAAAGATTGGTCAATTGATATATATAGGCTTTGAGGTTCTGAAACAATTGGAGCATTAAACTTGATTGCTACTATGTGTATCACACAAAAATTGAACCAAGAAGATAAAACACAACTCAAAATTTAGATGTTTCGACTAGCTAATTGTTCACTAAGGTGCTTATAGCATTCAAATTGAGCAAAATGTGTGGAATTCATCTACGATCATGTGCATTGATTGAATTCATGCGCCACTGCTTGAACATAGTTATATTTTGCTTGATTTGCTTGTACTACTTGTACTATACTACCACTAGTTACACTACTACCATGAAAGAAATCAACATGAACCTGTCTGGAGAATAAGGCTCGAACCTCGCAGCCTTCATGGTCAACCGATCTTGGCCAAAGAAGAATGTTTAACATCGGAACATCATAGCAAGTCATTTTATTAAGCTGCAATGGATATCCGTCATGTGTACACTGAATTGAACAATTTTGGGATTAGAACTCCTGCACCCAAAACAACTGACCATCGCAACAAAAGAGTTTCTCATTTAGATGTGACCCTGAACTTACACACCAAATTTTGTGGTGACCATAATTAAAGGCTATAGACAATGTTGAATAAATGAAAGTGTCAATGATACTGTAACTTAACTTGACTGTGTGTAATGTTTGGTGAAGAGGATAATGTTCAGTGTTTATGAAAGAATTATGAAATACGATAAGGATTGTGATAATGGAGAATATGTTAATTTCCGTTCCCTGTACGCTGTGTTTTCAATGAGAATAATTTGAGATGTAGACTGTACTAAAGAATTGAGGCCTGGGTTAATGTGGCGCTCACAGTTTAATGTTTGTCAACCGAAGCTACCAGGTTACAGCAAAATTATTCTGAGAGTATGCACGATTGAATAGGAGTAAATAAAACAAACAACCCGAAACCACCCAAAGGTACTTGCATTTCCCCATTTTGGTTTTATAAGAATAGTGCAATTAGGCGCGTATCTTTGTATAAGAGTACTGGTTCGGATTCCTGTTGAAACATCGGATAGAATTATCTAAATAGACCCGACGTGTTTCTTTCAGAATCCTCTGCTTCTATCTATGCTATAGTTTCTGCCCATTCCGACCTGTTCGACTATGATTGGTAGAAGACAACAGTATTGGGTGACAACAATCGAGGTAAATCATAGGAAAGATAGTTGAAGAAAAGATGGAAGCCAACAGTAAAACTACCAGAAGCAGCATAAGAGCTTGGAATTCCACCTAGGAATCTAACTTATAGAATCCCTTTTATGGACCTCCTCCCCCCCCCCCCTTGGGACTATTTTTGTAGTTAATGTTGGTATAGTGGCTGTATTGATTGTTGAAGTGTTCGATAAAGTAGTAGATGATGTTGTAGTTGTTGGTGTTGTAGATATTGTTATGACAGAACTGTTGTCGGTATCATAGTTTTGTCAAGGTTAGTGTGGTAGTAGATGATGTAGTAGGTGTTGTAGTTGCTTTAGATACAGTGATAGTTGATATTGAAGTAGTGGGTGTAGTAGTGGTTGTACTTGTAGTTTAGTTTGATGATATTGTCAAGGGTGGTGTTGTAGTGGACTGTTCAGTACAGTTAAAACTAGAAGTCCTGTCATGAAATGCGTACAAATAGCACGTTGATATGCGCGTTAATATACGCGTTATGGCCCAAGTAAACCTATCAAATTCTGTACGTATGGCCTGTGCACAAGCAATGTTTCAGCCAATGGACCTCCGAGTAACCCGGAGGTCCATTGGCAGAAACATTGCATGTGTTTGCTTTGAGTAACCAAGAGAAACTGCCGTGCTTTGGATGCCATTCGATATGGCAATTGCGCGCAATCCCAACGCGCAATTAAGCCTAGATAGGCACACTATTCGTGACAGGACTTCTAGTTTTAACTGTAGTTGTAGTGGGTGGTGTAGTGGTGGTTGTTGTGGACGTTGAGGTTATTGGTGGGTGTTCTCGTTGTGGTTTGTACAGTTGTAGTTATCATTAGGGAAGCCGAAGAACCGCCTGTGATACGTAATTACATATACAGTTCTTCAGGTCCACCGCTACTACACCAATGTTTACTGCACCATCAATCACTACTGCACCCACACTTGCTATATCAGTGTCTACAACACCAACAAGGACTATATCAATCACCACCATATCAACTACTTCAACTTCAAAACTAGTACACTGACCTTTACTACACCATTAACCACTACTGTGCCAATCACCACGACTACTACGGTACCAATAACTAATACACCAACTTCTACAACAACAACGTTTACAACACAAATAAAAACAAAGTGAGCGGGGCTCAAGAGAAATACCCAGACCCTCCTTTGCCGTTCAGCCATCTGAATGTGATGTACCCCCCCCCCCCCCTCCCGAGTAAGATGTACATCAAATTTGGTTGCAATCAGTTACCCAAACTCAAGTTAAGATTCGGACAATACAAAAAAACATGTTTCCTAAGTCAAAAAAGGACCATAACGCTGGTGAACATAAACGGACCATGTACATTTTCAAAATTACCTTCATTACCTCCCAAGCAAGCCCTATACCAAATTTGATTACGATCAATTCACCCAAACTCAAGTTAAAATTTGGACGCCAAAGTGTTTTGGACGGACGGATGGAGGGACGGACGGACGGATGTCTCGGCGCACGGACAGGACATCTCGGATGGACGAACATCACTCATTACTCTGGTTTCTCGAAAAAAATTTTCGGGAGACAATGAAGTTATAGCTTCCGACACAGCGATCGACATCTCAAATGCAACCAGTATGAAGTTATAGCTTCGTACACAAAAGAAAACTAAACTTATTGCACGGACACCAAAAATTTATTTATAGTAACGGTGACCTTGACCTTTGACCTGGTGATCTCAAACGCAGTCCCAATGATCGACATCTTAATTCCAATCACAATATGAAGTTATAGCTTCGTACACAAAAGAAAACTAAAGTTATTTGACGGAAACTAAAAATTCTATTTACAGTAACGGTGATCTTGACCTTTGACTTACAGATCCCAAGAGCAATCTTAATCATCATCCCATTACATGCGGCCTACTTGTGAAGTATGAGTACTGTGCAACCAACGGTACAAAAGTTATTGCCCGGAAATGTCCGGAGAGTGACGGACGGAAGAATAACCGGAAGGACGGACGGACGGACAGAAGTCCCAGCGGACGGGCAGACGGACGGAAGGATGAATGGAGAAAGTGATTACTGTATGCCCCCTCCCTTTTTAAAGAGGTATAACAACCACGATCAACCACTACGACACAATCACCAGAATTACTACATCAACACAAGTATTACACCAGTGAGTACAAAAACAACCAATACAACAACCACTGTAATGTCTAAACCAACTTCAACACCAACCACCGCAGACACTAACAACTTTGTTAACCATTACAACGTCAACTACCACCACAATCACTACCCCAACCTCTACTACTACACCAACTACAATACCACTACACCAGCCACTAAAATACCAACCACTACAAGACCACCCACTACAATAACTAAACGACTACAGCAGTAACAACTACAATAGCCACCTCGGCTACCACTTCCTCGTCCCCTGCTATCTCAATCAGAATAACAAAACCACTACAATGACTACACCACCTATAACACAAACAATCACAACAACGACCACTACAACTAATACATCGACCACTATTATACGAACCACTTCAACACCAACCATCACAGTGACGAAGCAAGCTACAATTACAAGACTAACAACTACAACATTGACCAGTACAACTACTGCAGGAACCATTACTATACCAAGCACACCACAACATCCACCAATACAATCACCAAACCAACTACAACACTGACAACTATAAAGATCTACAACAGACTGACCAACAGTTTCCGAATAACCACTATATTCAGTCCCCAGCAGTCCACAAAACACCACTGCATTCAGCCCGCAAAGCACTACGGTCTTTAGTCCCTAAATCACCAATGTCTTCAGTCCACAACAGTTCATAAATCATCACTGTCTTTGGTCTACAATAGTCAACTGTACCACACCAGCACAGTCTTCATCTGTCCACAAAACACCACTATATTCAATTCCCAACTCACAACTGTTTTCAGTCCCCAAAAGTCCCAATATTGCCACTATATTCAGACCCCAAAAGTCGTGTCCAAACCATAATTATACCTAGTCCTCAAACGTCTCCAGCCCAGCACTGTCTTCAGTGTCCATCAGTCCCCAAACCACCATTGTGATCAGTCACCAAGTCTCGCTAGTCCATATTTCGTACCGCCGATACCAACAATTTGATGATATAACACATTCGATGGTTAGTAGAGCAAATGAGTGACAATGGATCAACAGGAGTACAAACCGTTCATCTTATGATTTTGATACATTAAAAGTAGCAAATGTTCTTCTAACTGTAGACTAACAGTCATATATAGTACTATATACCCCCAATACAACACTGCCCTATCGGTCCAGTTCGAGCAGCCCGATACACTATAACCCGAACAACGTGATATCCGATTGTCCAGTAGACATCCACAGAGGTCAGCGTTTCTATGACGCCGCGTGTGCATCATGACGTCACCAATTCATTAGCAACGCCTGGCGTTCCATTGAGAACACTTTCAAGAAAACCTCCCTCCCCCCTACAACCCTCTACTTCATATCCATACACAGACAAATAACTAAACACACCATAGCATATTATATGTGAAGTTCGTATACCAAAAAACATGCCTCACGTCGGCTCCACCAAAAGTCTGACAAGGCTCCACCAATGGCCCAGGTAATAAAGTGCGATTCGTACACGTGTGTTATGCTACTTTCAGAGAATGGTAGATTTTCACTCAGTGGTAGTAGTGGGACCAGCCTACCCTATATGTCAGGCCTCTTTTCGAGCCGCTTTTGATTCATGGCTTTTATGGCTTTATTGATATTGATATATTTTGCCGGCCGAGAAATGCCAATTGGTGAAGATTAATGGTAGTAACCATCTACTACGCGTAAAACAGTTCTGGCGTTCATTGTGGGCACGTGTACCATAAACTTGATGTAAGCCTTCGAATACTGCGCCACCGCCCTGCTACTTAGGCAGTAGAAAAAAAATACGGGAGGCGATAGGACCTAAGATTGTTTTCGTCTTATAGCAGTAGAGGTGAGGGCCGGTTTCTCCATTGCAGCGAGGGGGGGGGGGGGGGGGGGGGGTCGGTTAGTTGAAATTGTTTCTTTTCGGTTTATCGGTTTACGGGAGGACAGATGAGGACCAGTTCCTCCATTGCAGCGGGGGTGGGGGATGGGCAGCGGGGGGGGGGGGGGTAGTTAAAACTGCTTCTTTTCGGTTTAGGGGAGGACAGGTGAGGGCTCCATTGCAGCGGGGGCTGTTAGTTAAAAATAATTCTTTTCAGTTTAGGGAAGGACAGATCAAGGCCAGTTTCTCCATTGCAGCTGGGGGGAGAGGGGTAGTTGAAATTCTTTCTTTTCGATCTATCGGTGTTCGGGAGGACAGGTGAGGGCCAGTTTCTCCATTGCAGCTTGGGGGGGGGGAGGGGCGGTTAGTTAAAATTGCTTCTTTTCGCTTTAGAGGGGGGAAGTGAGGGCCTGTTTATCCATTGTTATGGGGGTGGGGGGAGAAGGGGCTAGTTAAACTTCACTTTAACAGTTTACCCAAAATGACACTTACAATATAACTTCGTAACTTCGTGAATAACTACAAATTTTCATTTTTGTCACAAAGAACATAACTTACGACTCTTCATTACGACGGGCTCGATCAAAGCGTTCCATAGGAGATAAATTCGCTGCATTTGTTTTGCTGGCAAACATTGAAACAGAGAATGGAAAAATAATATATTATGTTGGAAACACGATTTGTTTTAATAGCGAAGCGCCGACCAGTTGTGGCCATCAAGTAAAGGGGAAATGTTAATACAACCACCGTATAATGTGCGCAGGGGGGGGGGGGGGGTGCAAATGGGATCGCAAAACCTGTTTCCTAAGGGCAAATGTTCCAGTTGCGTCACGACTGTTTTGATTTGCTCTGACGCCCAACGCGTTAACCATTGAATCGCGACGAGGATTCCATCATCGAGGGGAAAACAGGAAAGCAGTGGTTCTCACAAGGATTTGAGAAATGAGTTAATAAATATGATCAGTTGTTGGTTTTTTATATAAAATATTGAGACGATTTTGTCGATTTAAAGATTTAGAGATGGAAATAGACAAATTGGAGAAGCAGCAACCATTTTTCACATTACAAACAATTTATGGATGTAAGGACCGGGAATGTAACTTCCGTCCCCTGCTCCACTTCATGTTCCTCAAGACTGATGCTTTTCGAATATACGAAATAGTTTTCGTATATACGAAAGAGTTTTCGTTCTTACGAAAGTGTTTTCGTAGTTACGAAACAGTTTTAAGTGTTTTCGTAGTTACGAAAACGTCTTCGTACTTACGTTTCGAAACAGTTTTCGTACTTACGAAAGTGGTTTCGTACTTACGAAAAAGTTTTCGTTCTTACGAAAGTGCTTTTGTACTTACGAAAGTGTTTACGTAGTTACGACCAAGTTTTCGTACTTACGAAAGTGTTTTCGTACTTACGAAAAAGTTTTCGTACTTACGAAAATGTTTTCGTAGTTACCGAATAGTTTTCGTACTTACGAAAGTGTTTTTGTACTTACGAAAGTGTTTACGTAGTTACGACCAAGTTTTCGTACTTACGAAAATGTTTTCGTAGTTACGAAAAAGTTTTCGTACTCACGAAAGTGTTTTCGTAGGTACGAAACTTCAAATTTTTTTAGTGTGGCAGCAATACGCTTCCGTAGAAATGGATACCCCAAGCTTGGAACTGATGATTAGTATGGGAGAACGGTTGGGCTTCGCGGGTAGTGAGTTCAAAAATTTGTGAAAGATGATCAAAAGCGTGTTGTTGAAGCTAGAGCGTCAGGTTACGTTGAAGAAAGAGAAAGAAGCTGCGTTAGAGCCAAACAGGACTGAGAGAGAATCCGCGATAGAGCGAGAAAGGGCCGAGAGAATGGGGAGAGAGGCAGCACTAAGAGCTGCAAAGCGAGTGAATGAGATTCAGGTCGAGCGCGATATGTCTGAAAGGGCGCGTTAGGAGGCTGAAGGGACGCGTGAGGAAGCTGAAAGACAACATGAGAAGGAGATGGAAATATTAAGGACTAGGGCGCAGTTACCCGAAGCTAATGGTAGGCAGGTCAGAGAAAGTCTCAGGGGAAAAGAGAGAGCACCCAATCCCCAGTTACGCAAGTTCAATGAACACACCGACGATATTGACGCTGACCCGCAGGGGTTCGAAAGGTTTGCTTCGAGTCGGCTTTGGTCCGATGACTCCTGGAGGGGGGTGGGGGTCAGCCTTATTCCGCTGCTGGCGGACACATTGCTACATGTGTATGTGAGCATGCCCTCTGGCCAAGCTAATGACTACAGTGAGCTCAAAAAGCCTGCTATTCTCAAGAGGTACCAGCTCACCAAGGAAGGGTTCAGGACGACATTCAGAGAATGTAAAGCTGAGAAGGATGAAAGTGTGTACCAGTTCGTGTCTGGGCCACTCGATATTACGACAGAAGTGTCGAACTATCAGGAATAGAAGAGTCATTTCCCTCTCTGAAGGACCTATTTATCAGGAAACAATTTATGTCGTTGTGTGCCCCGAGATGTCATTGTTTGTTAAGGAGAGGAAACCGAGTAGCGTAAAGAGAATGAAAAGGGTGGCCTAGCAGTATTTGGAGGCACATGGTGGAGAACTGGCCCAGGGTAGGTCGGGCAAGAATGGCAGTAACATGGTTGCAAAGGCACCCGTTAGAAACCCCAAGCCCCGAGCCGGAAAGTTTCAGAGGGAATTTGAGAGGGCCAGGGCCCTGGGACACAACTTGCTTTGTGTGCAATAAGAAGGAGCACCTGGCAAAAGACTGTTGGAGAAGGATGGTTACGGGGAGACAAAGCGGGGGCCCCCAAAGAACTGGAGGGAAGGTCCCGCCCCTGGTTAGTAATGGGAGGAGGAGTAAATCGATAGAGCCTGGGGAGAAGAGGCAGACAGCGGTATTCTGCCAAACAATTAGGCCAGAGAGGAGCCCACTGCGCCAAGCTCTCTGGGAGCAAGTATTGCCCATAATTTTGGACTGTGTGAGGGAACTCCCTCCCTTGTTAAAAAGGAGGAGATGCCGGTGTACCCAGCGTATGTAGGTGACCGATAAGTTCGTATGCTACAGGACTCAGGGTACAATAGCGCGGCGGTAAGGAGGAAATTCGTTAGCGACGGACAGCTAACGGCGCGCGACCACATATGCGGGCTAATAGATGGAACCATTAAGAGGTTCCCCCTTAAGAGAGTGAGGGTGGATACCTCTTCTATAGCAGTGAAGTAGAGGCAATGGGTATTAAAGCACCTCGTCCCCTGAGTTCCAATGTGTTCTATGTGCCTACTGGCACATAGCACACATTGGAACTCAGGGCACGACCTGTCTATGACCTCGTTCTTGGGAACATACCCGTGGTCATAGAATCCCTATTCATTGAAATCAACATCCATAAATCTGAATTGTTGGTGTAGTATATAGACCAAACACAGCACCTAGGGTAGATATTGATAGTTTTCTCGCAATAATAACTGAAATACCTAAAAAAAATAGATGAAGAAAAATTACTCGGATACATAACTGGTGACATTAATATTGACCTCTTAAAAAACGAGTCTCATATGAAAACAGAAAATTATATTAATTTAATGTTTAGCCAGGGATATCTTCCGACAATTACAAAACTCACGAGACTGACCACCACCCACTCAGCAACACTTATAATAGATCACGTTTTCACAAATAATCTTTAAACACCCTCTGTGTCCGGAATAATATTAAACGATGTCTCTGATCATTTTGGTGTCTTTTATGCAGAAACCCTTCCCAAGAAATCCAGCAATAAAACCTTCATTTGGAAACGTAAATTTACTGCAGAAAACAAAGAATTGTTCACTTCACTTCTATCTCAATGTGACTTTTCATCAGTCTTAGAATCGAATTGTCCAAATTCTGCCTACAACGCTTTTATTGATATTTACCTGGAAATATTCGAATTGGCGTTCCCCTTAAAACGCGTTTGTAGGAACAATAAGCTCATGAAACAGAATCCTTGGATGACAAAGGGCTTAATTATATCTTCTAAATATAAAAACAAATTTTATCACAAAAAAATTTAAAAAAAACATGGAATCTAACCAAAAACATTATAAAAATTATCGCAAGATCTTTAATAAAGTGAAAAAGCAATGTAAAGCAATCTATTATAAAGATACTCTAAATAGCAATAAGTACAGCATTAAAAAAAAAACTGGCAAATACTAAATGAAGCCATCAAAAAATCTAGACAAGAAGTCAACTTATCCACTTCCTTTATGAAAGATAACAAAAACATTGATCACCCAAATGAAATAGCGTGTGAACTAACTACATTCTTTGCAAATATTGGCAAGATTATAAGTGAAAAAATACCTAAAACAAGTAAATCCTCTTACGACTACATGGATGAACGTTCATTTGGAAATTTTTACATCAACTCAGTGTGTGACATAGAAATTAGAAATATTGTAAAATCTTTAAAAACCAAAAATAGTCAAGACTTTAACAACATCAGTTCAGACATTGTCAAGCTTAGTATTAACTATGTTATTATCCCACTAACGCACATCATCAACTGCTCGTTTGCACACTGTACTGTCCCAGATAGAATGAAAATTGCCAAAGTCATTCCCTTATTCAAATCAGGTGATGAGCATAACTTTACTAATTATAGACCTATCAGCCTATTACCCACTTTCCCAAAAATCTTAGAAAAACTCATGTATGTACGACTCTTAGAGACATAGCACTATTCACCCTGCCATACAGCTGCTCAAAAGTGTGGCTGATGAAAATAATAAAAAAGTAAAAACTATACTCTTGCCCTATTTCTTGACCTTTCTAAAGCATTTGATACTATAGATCACTCCATCCGACTAAACAAACTAGAAAGATGCGGGATAATAGGACTATCGCATGTCGCATATGGTCGTCAACAATCCGACTTGGTCCCGATAACACACGGAGTTTCCCAAGGATCCATTCTCGGTCCGATGTTGTTTTTATTATATGTCAATGATATTTGTCATGTCACTTCTCTGAATCTGCCGTCATTTGCAGATGATACTACCATGCACTCCTCGGACCGCGACCCAATTCAATTAATTCCTTACCTAAACAGAGAGCTTGAGAATTTATTTAATTGGTATTGCGCGAACCAGCTATCCTTAAATGCCGCAAAAACCAAATACATCCTAATTAATCCCTCCAATAAAATTAAATTACTTACACCTTCACCAAGGAGTTTAATAAATGACCAGGAAATAAGTAGGGTGGGCTCAAATTGTACAGAAAAATCAATTAAATTCTTAGGAATCCACATCGACGAGAATTTATCCTATAAATTTCACGTATCTCAACTTTGTTCCAAAACAGCTCATGTAAATTTTGCCCTTAATAAAGTGAAGACCATATTTCCCCATGATGCCATGAAAACCCTCTATTTTAGCTTAGTACATACTCACTTAATGTATGGAATAAACGTGTGGGGAAATGTGAGGTCGCTACATAAGCTAACGATGTTACAGAAGCGATCCTTGCGCATTATAAGAAATAAGAGATATAATGCACATACAGACCCCCTCTTTCGCAGTAATAGAGTATTAAAAGTTGAAGACCTCTATAATCTCCAGACGTGCTTATTTGTATTCGACTGGTATCATGGAAACCTGCCTGATTCTTTAGAAAACTATTTTAGTGTAATCGAATATCCAACAGGAAGGTCGAGCAGAAGAACTGGACTTCTTCAATCCATTAAAACGCGAACTAAATCTCTCGATTTCCTTCCCTCAAATGCGTGCTCCAAAATCTGGAACGCGTTAGATAGCAATATCAGAAGTATACCCAACATACGTCGATTTAAAAAAGAACTAATGGCCTTTTTTCTACCATCATACCCGAACAATGTTGATTGCAATAATCCATATTGCCCCGACTGTAGTCCCTGATAGAGACACAATGCTTTTTCGCCGTCTAATAGACTAAGGAGATTTGCTATTACAGTTAAAACTAGAAGTCCTGTCACGAACTGTGCGCTTATCTAGGCTTAATTGCGCGTAGGAATTGCGCGCAATTGCCCATTCGAATGGCATCCAAAGCACGGCAGGTTCTCCTGGTTACTCATAGCAAACACAGGCAATGTTTCAGCCAATGGACCTCCGGGTTACCCGGAGGTCCATTGACTGAAACATTGCTTGTGCACAGGCCTTATGTACAGAATTCGATAGCCTTACTATGGTCATAACGCGTAGATTAACGCGCAGGTTGGCGTGCTATTATTGCGCATTTCAAGACAGGACTTCTAATTTTAACTGTAGGTGTCTTTGGACCCCCAGTTCTTTTCTCATTGCGTACCAAATTACTAACCCTCATGTTGTAAACTCCTTGTATGGTAATCCCTACTCTTATAGTTACAATTCGTTATAAGAAACGTGAAGTAAGAAAACGTTACTTCTAATGCAATTGTTTGATCTTCTAAATGAGTATCCAACATATTCCTAGCACTGACTGGATCACCACTCGTGCACCTTTTGGTGTCTGTGGTAGTTTCGTCATAGAGTATCAGGAGGTGTGCCATTGTTTCCGATGACTGCTGGGTCATCTTATCTCATCTTATCCAATTGTTTCCCTGCTCTTTAGCCACGTTAGGTAAAAACACATACCTGTAAAACAGTCTGGTTTAAGATTGCGCAATGCATAGCTTGGGAGACAATAGGTAGATAGCCAATCTGGCTATATTGTCTCCCTGCAGTATACATTGATATTGTCATGCCTGAGTAGTGTTAATTTACAGATTTTTTTGTGTCCTTAAAACACTCTTTACTACTGTATGTATCATCTTTATTTGTGTCATGTATATTGCAAAATAAAGAAATCAATCAATCAATCAATCATATGCGTGCTAATAGATGGAACGATTAAAAGGTTCCACCTTAAGAGGGTGAGGGTGGATACCCCTTCTATAGCAGTGAAGTAGGCGCAATGGGTATTAAAGCACCTGTCTATGACCTCGTTCTTGGGAACATATCCGTGGTATGTTCAGAACCCGACAAGACAAGGTCGGAGAGGAAGGCCCCAAAGGGGCATCGTGGGCAGTCAACCGAGCCCAAGTGGCGGAGATAAAACGGCCGGTGTAATCACGGGAGGGACCCGTAGAGTCAAGTAAGGAGGCACCGGTAGATTGCACAATGAAAGCCCCTAAGGTTAACCCTTCGGCAAGTAAAGTCATAGGATTGACTGAACGGAAGCAGCCAAGGCATATGGAAGAGAAAGGGCGTAATGAGTGTCAATACGGGAGTGAATTAAAGATAAGGAACCGTTGCGTCGGTCAAACGGTGACCATGCGCCAACCGAGAAAATCTGGTAGACGGCGGTTACAGTGGCAGGGCCTGCATCTGGGGCAGCGACTTTTAGTACGGCAGGCATTACATGGGGGCCTGTAGGTGATGGCATGAAGATGAGTGGGGTCCTTGGTGGAGCACGCGCCCAAGGAATAGTTCCAGATGGAGGAGGCAGAGGGGCTCTCTAAGGGATGGTAAGGGTCCCACCACACATGGAAGTATTTAAAGGTAGTGCTTAACAGGGCACCTGACCCCGCTGACGGGCATGAGTCGGACGAGGCAATCTATCCAAGAATGGGGCAAGAAGGGGTTCCCGACAAATATGAACCTAAATGGGTTCACATTCCCTCAACCTAGTTGATTTGGGTTAATTTTTAACCCAACTGATTTTAAAATGCATAGAACTTTCATAAAAAATTAACATGGTAAACCAACGTATGGTCTCAAAATATCAAACCAAATTGTATTTACAGCTCCACCCACCCACACACCCGCAGTTTTAATTTGTGTGGTCTAAACCACTTTATCGTGTGGGGAAAAGCTGAGGAATGAGAGACAAAGAGAATTCTTTAAAATTATTTGAAATTATTTCAAGAGTAAGAGACATAATTTTATCTTAAGACTTTTTTCTTTAGTGTAAAGAGGTACTTTTGTCACGCACTTGTCAGCTTGAGAAGTAGTTTGAGAAGTCATTTTACAGGGATCTGAGAAGGGGCGACATGTTATTAACCAATCAATATTTACTTTACCTCTAAGTGATACAACTTATATGGATTAAGGTGACCAGTTTGTTTGTTGTCTTTTGTGTTTTCCGTCGAAATGAATCACTGTTACCGTTCGGTAAGTAAGTAAATATTTTATTTAAGTATCGTAGTTTATTACAAAGAATTAAATTCAAATAACTACATAAAATCAATGCAATGAAAACCAACCTAAAAGGCTCACGAGACACTATTAATCTCTCTCTCTCTCTCTCTCTCTCTCTCTCTCTCTCTCTCTCTCTCTCTCTCTCTCTCTCTCTCTCTCTCTCTGCAGAATGTAGTTGATACATTCGAAATGTCATTTTTCCTGACATCACCATATACACCACTGTACATTAGCATATTGTACTTCATTTATCTGCACCACGTAGAGTATATCCGAGCGGACCCGAATCTCACATTCCTACCTAGCAATGATCTCTCTCTCTCTCTCTCTCTCTCTCTCTCTCTCTCTCTCTCTCTCTCTCTCTCTCTTTCTCTCTCTCTATCTGGGGAAGAAAGAAAGATAGAGAGAGTGAGGGAGAGAGAGCAAGAGCAAGAGAAAGAGAGAGAGAGAGAGAGAGAGAGAGAGAGAGAAAAACAGTAACTACATTCGAAATGTCATCTTTCTTGACATAGTAGTAGTGAAGGCTGTCACTATAGCGAAAAACATTTAACACTGAATTCCCCATACCCCAGGACTGCCACTATGGCGAACAAATTAACATAGGATTCTCCATAGGGTTTTTTCGCCATAGTGGCATTTTTTCACCATAGTGGCATTTTTGGAGGCAGGAAAAAATTTTTAAAATTTTTTCCTGCCTCCAAAAATGCCACTATGGCGAAAAAAAATGCCACTATGGTGAAAAAAATGCCACTGTGGCGAAAAAAACCTATGGAGAATCCTATGTTAATTTGTTCGCCATAGTGGCAGTCCTGGGGTATGGGGGTTTCAGTGTTAAATGTTTTTCGCTATAGTGGCACCCCTCACTACTCATAGTTAAAACTAAAAGTCCTGCCAAGATATGCGCACAAATAGCGCGTCGGTCTGCGCGTTAATTTACGCGTTATGACCATAGTTAGGATATCAAATTCTGTACATATGTCCTGTGCACAAGCAATGTTCAGCCAATTGACCTCCGGGTAACCCGGTGATCCATTGGCTGAAACATTGCCTGTCTTTGCTATGAGTAACCAGGAGAACCTGCCGTGCTTTGGATGCCATTCGATATGGCAACTACGCGCAATTCCTACGCGCAATTAAGCTTAGATAAGCGCATAATTCATGACAGCTATTTTAAACTGTAACCATTCCATGTAGACACATTAAGTTCATAATACGCATCTCTCTGCTTTAATAAACTTTATTTTATTTTCCTTCGTTTTTTCCCCCAAAACAAATCGTATTCCCACTCACACTCGCCAAAAATGTTAATCCACTCCCAGAATCGTATTCCACTCCAAGCGATGAAGGATAACGATTTTTTTTTGACATGTTTTGACAGTAACCTCGGAATCAATTTTCAAGGATTGTTTTGAGAAAACAAATAAGGAGAAAATAAAATAAATCCAAACGTTCACTAGTGGGCTGCGCGGATTCCCTAGGCTAACGCCTCGTAAAATAATCCTCCGCGCGTCTCACTCGATGATATTTTCCTTGCCGAAGGGTCAGCCTTAGGGGCTTCCATTGTGCAATCTACTGGTGCCTCCTTACTTGACTCCACGGCTCCCCCCCCCCCCCCGTGGGATTCGAAGCGAGGACCTCTCGGCTTGCAGTCTGCATCTCTATCTACTGAGCCACCGCGCTCCCTCACTCGAGGATAAAAATGTTACAAGAACCGAGCAATGAACTAATGTCTATTGATTTTTCTGCACAACGCAGAGGGACACCCGAGCATACCCTCTCTCTCTCTCTCTCTCTCTCTCTCTCTCTCTCTCTCTCTCTCCCTCCCCCTCTCTCTCTCTCTCCCTCCCCCTCTCTCTCTCTCTCTCTCCCTTCCTCTTTGTGTGTGTGTAAATTTTATACACGCATGTATGTGAACAAGGAGGAGATACAGCTTTTCCCAAACAACGTTCCTACACTTTTTGTTAAAACAAAAACGCGATTCCGACACTCAATCTCCATTCAGAGGGTACCATTTGAAGAGACGTGTATTTAGTTGTCTACTCTTACGGCAAAATGTCCAATTGACGTCTTTCATTCGGCATGCATACATTTCGGTGTCAAGAAAACGTTGACAGAAAATGAGCAGGTGGCAACTCACAAATCACATATGTTTGGGAGGTTCGGTAACCATTTAATCTTACAGCCCCGAAGGGCTGGAGATTTCAATGATCACTCAATCTCCCAACAAAAACAAAATAGGATCATAATTTTTTTCTGTGTACATTAATTTATAAATCGATACGAATAGGTTAAAAGGGTACTCGGTAAAAAGTGAATACCTTTCACACCGCCCGGCATTACTGTCAAATACATGGCTGACAATTTTCGAAATTGGAAGAGATTTACAGGGAAGTTATCTCCCCTTAATGGTCTAAAGTTATCAGTTAATTTAACACAAAGGCAGGCTCCGGGAATTATATATAAAAAATGAAATTTCGAAATGTATGCGAAGTTGTATCATTGATGTGTGCACCATTTCATACATTTCAGGCATTTTTCTGTAGATAGTATAAAGATACAGAAGCTGACGTTTTACAATTTATTCCCAGTCAGTTTGAACAGTTGACTATTATTTTCTGTTTAAACCCATTTAAAAAACAAACGGCGCTTTCACCATCTTTTTATGTTCTGCAACTTTTTTCCGTTCATTATATCAACAATGTGCGCATCGTGACAACAGCACAGTCGCCGTGGATTGGTTGTAATCCACGCGTGGGCAGTGATGTCCACGCATGCGTTTACCAGGTAATAAAAATCATCATCAGCAAAATTTTAATTAATGAAGCACCGGGTTGTACCCGGTGCTTCATTAATTAAATTTTTGATGATTATTCCTTTAATTGGTGTTCGGAGTCTACTATTATTGCATCCGTGGAAATATTGCCCACCCGTGGAAAGTGACCAGTCCACGACGGCTGTCCTGTGTGATACAGACACTATCCTTTCCATTAAGATACACATTTAGGAAGTAGGATTTGCTAATTTGTTTCTGGCTAAAAAAAATCGTTACAAATTACTGTAAAAACACATTTACTAAACAAAGAGCCAAAGTGGGAGTTACTTAGTTGTTTCTATTTAGCTTGCCACAAAAGCCAAGTTTTCTATTGTAATTTTTAATAAACGAAAACAACAGACAGTCTTTCTTGTAGAGATTATCATCGTATTTTGGAATAAAGCCGTGACTTACTAGAACTAGCAGTTGCCCCGGAAAAGATCCTTGCGGCTGCGATCTGTATTTTTTCTGGTCCTCCGAGTTTAGCTGCCGAACAATTATCCCAGACAGCATCAGTTGATTCGAGTAGATGCCTCACGAAGACAAAGTACATTTTTCTAAGACGTTGCGATCGAGATTGGTTTTCTGCTTCCTCAGTACGTTTTAGCGAGACCAGGCTTTACAGCGGATTTGGTCAACGTGGTCGTCCCATGTTCATGCACTATTTAATATGATTCCAAAATGTTTATGGTTATTTACTTCGAATATCCGCGTATCACCTAAAAATATGGGTGGGCAATAGAGTTGTTTTTACTTGGTATAAGCATGCTCTCTGTTTTGAGGGGATTAAGCTCAACCAACCTCATCCAATGTTCTATTGTAGTCCAGTCATGATCGATTAAGGTCGAAGTTTTATCGGGATTTTCTACAATTGATATAGGCAAGTATCATCTACAATGAGGCGTATCGATTAACCCATTCACACGCGTATGTCGTTCTGTGTATTGACTTCGTTACTTTGTATATTTCATTACAATATACAGTGATGATATTAGTAACTCCTGAAGCGTTGGATGCTGAGTCACACAGGGAATCTTTCGAATCAACAACTATTGAGATAGATGAGAAGTATTCATTGAACATTTCTGCTTTCTCAACGCGTGTGGAATACGTTTTATTTATATGGATAATTGTAGGAATTCCTACTGCTTTACTGCTATGGATAGATGTTATTAGGGTCTTCCATCAAAGTGATGTGGGAGTTCCGTTGCTCCTCGGGTGGTCTGGACTTTGGATATGTACAGTACATGGAGAGTGGATTATCACTAAATCACTCACAGAGTGGAGATTCCACCCAAGCAATAATTGCAAATGTGTTGCAAAGCATAACCAGCACAAGCAACGTTTCAGCCAATGGACCTCCGGGTTAAACCCGGAGGTCCATTGGCTAAAACATTGCTTGTGTTTTTTGTCGATATGTACAAAATTTGAAAGTTATAGCTTGGGTGATAACTCCACTCCGCGGGTGATTTAGTTACAATCCACTCTCCACGTACTGTATGACGCTTTGGCCTTGCTAATAGCCAATACACAGCTTCATTTCGTTTGCGTTTATATCTAGTACAGGCATTCGAAAGACCGATGGGCATGGATTTGCGATACAGCCGTTTTCTCTGTCTTATTAGTTGTCTCATTCGTTGTGCTTCCATTTCGGTTGATCTGATCGTGATGTAATGAGTTTGTCCGGAATATGTTTAGCCCTTTACCCAACGAATCGCCCGCATCCGCCTGCTTAATATGCAAATTCAGCAGCTGAAAAAATACTATTTTTCGGAAAATTTCAACAAAACCATATCATGTGACCCCTCTTTGGAACGAGCTCGTCGAGCTCGTTCCAAAGAGGGGTCACATGATATGGTTTTGTTGAACTTTTTTGAAAAAAAATAAAATATGATATTTAAAATAATAAATTTTGAAATCGTCTGCGTTGGGTAAAGGGTTAGATGCCTTATTGTTCAGAAATTCGAAATGATAGTATCAAGACATAAATTATCAGAGAGAGAATTCCAGTCAACGTTAGAGAGGGCCTCATTTAGTGTTCCATAGTTGCCCTCGAGATACGGCCATATCCTTCTTTTAAAGGGGAGAGGGGGTGATTTTAAATATTCGACATCAGTTGTTATTGGGCAGTGGTAGGTAATAATGTCAGGGATAATTGGTTCTGGACGCTGCCATTCTGATACAAATATCAGTTAACAGGCTGTACTCATCAGACGCAGACTCTGCCAAGGAATGTCACCACCATGGAAGATGCAATTTTATATTTCCACAGGGAAAACGGTTACTGCATAAGGTAACATAAGTAACAACGCTGGAAGACGCATGACAAAAATAATAAAAATATAATGGTAAAATGATATGAAAATCGAACGTTTTATTCAAATAAGGAAGTAGTCATAAATTATAATAAAATTACCACACAGATGACTGACTGAAAACGTCAAAACTATAGCTTTCTCAGAAATCTTAACACGCATACTTGATCATAAATAAAGAGACAGGATGTTGGGGCAGGTCGTTTGTGATTTTATGTAAAAGTGGCATGAATTAAACAGAATAATTATACTATACATACTGGGTGCGGCAATCCTTTCAACCTGGTCTGCATACATTTCTTGCGTAAAGTAAGACAGTTGTCTGTTGTTGAGTAGATAACATTTATTTATTTATTTATTTATTTATTTATTTATTTATTTAATGGCGTTTAACGACACTTTCGACAGCCAGGATCACCTCGTGTCGAGCTGTTTAACAGGTAGAGGAAGCCGGAGTACCTGGAAAGACTCCCCAACATACTAACTCTACACAAGCAGGATTAGCACTGGTTGAAGACAAGTGCACCATCGACGTGCAGTACGTCAGTAGCATGTCATGTACCCGGACAGGGATAGTTTGCAGGACCTCGGTGCAGGACCTCGGAAGTGACGTCATGTCACGTGACCCAGTGGCGCCATGTTGTGTTGTCATGGTAACCCGCGTGAGTGGCCATGTTGTGACGTCATCTCCATAGTGATACATGGTGGTAGTACGCATGCACAGCGCGTGTTGTTAGGCTGATACGTGTTTCTGTCGTCCATTTTGTATGAAGGGGTGCGCCATCTTGGTTTCTATGGTAGCACGTGATTGCTATGTTACCTAAAAACTTCTTATAGGACAGGGATATGTTCGGAGGGTATGTTCGATTGAATCGGAGTAAATCTAATTACCACAAAAACCCGACAAGTTGTATTATTTCGAATTCTTTCAGAATTCTCTGCTTCTATCTATATATGTAATAGTTTACGTCTACCTAGGCATGTTCCTTTGCCCTGGAGAATACTCCAGTAACGTAGAAGAGCCTATTAACTGGAATAACTTTGCTTATTATTACTATATTTAGCTATTCTAGTCTATTCTTTTTAGTTCTGACCCTATTCCGAGTACTTTTATTGTTTCATTTATCTAGATCATTTAAATAACTAACCAATCAGTTTGCTTGATTTCCCATAACCTGTACTTAATTGTACAGAGTTATCTCCCCTTATTACAACGAAGTTGTATCCGATTCTTATCGCCTCTATATCCAATGGCAATATCCCCAGGCACCCCAATTTTGGCACCCCTTCTTTGAAAAAACATATGAACTTCGGCACCCCTTTTTTGTCATATGTGCATATGTGAAAAAGCACAATGTGACACAATGTGCCCTAGCACATAGGCACTTGCTTTATGTGCCGATATGTGCTTATGTGAAAAGGCACAATGTGACACAATGTGCCCTAGCACATAGGCACATACGGGTATTTGAGGATACCTATGGCCTGGTATTGTATTATTTGAGGATACCTACTGGTGAATCCCTTTTTTGTCATATGTGCTTATGTGAAAAGGCACAATGTGACACAATGTGACACAATGTGCCCTAGCACAAAGGCACATGCTTTATGTGGCGATATGTGCTTATGTGAAAAGGCACAATGTGACACAATGTGCCCTAGCACATATGCACATACGGAAATTTGAGGATATCTATGGCCTGGTATTGTATTATTTGAGGATACCTATCTAGGATATCTTCTGGAGAATCCCTTTTTACCATTTTTTGCCATATTGTACAGGCGCTTGAGAAAAATAGTAGAAAAAGATACATGTAGATACAGTGAAGCGAGGAACGCCACTGGTGGCGAGAGAGAGGGATGCAAGCAGGCAGGCAGGCAGGCAGACGGACTTTACTTGCGCGGGCTGACGGACGGGCGGACGGACGGACGGACGGACGGACGGACGGACGGAGACGAAGAGAGGAGAGAGAGAGAGACAAAGACAGAGCGAAAGAGAAAAAGAGACGTATAGGCCATTTGCTCGGATGCTTTTGAAAATGTAATTGTCCACCTATTGATGTCACACACAGCATATGAACCTAAACGAGTTACTTACTTACTTATATTGAATGGGTTAACCCAAAGGCCTGGTCCAGATGATTAATAAATATAAGGCAATACTCTTCAGGGCTCTAGTGTTCAGTAGGTTAACTCAAAGGCCTCGTTCGGGGGATCTAATAATTATAAAACGATTCTGAGCGTTTGTGCTGAATGGGCTAAAACAAAGGTTTCCTTCGGAAGATCATATAAATATCAGACGATTTTCTTCAGCGCATCGGTGTTGAATAGGTTAATCCAAAGGCCTCGTCGAGACGATGAAATAAATACAAGAGGATACTACTCATAGCATCAGTGTTAATTGGAGTAACCCAAAGGCCTCGTTCGGACGATCAAATAATATATCTAACAATCATAAAGATTTTGGCCTGAAAACCACGAGAAACGGTACGTATCACACAATGTGTTCCGATTCCGTATCACATAGACGACTCATTCTGATTCCGTATCATATAGACGACTCGTTTCCGGTAGCGCTGCGGGCTATCATAACAGGCGCATGGATACATTCTATGTGCGTTTCAGTGATCGACCGAACATAATGTCCCAAAAATGTTTAAAAATCATTTAACCCTTTACCTAACATAAAAGAAGACGACACCTGCAAAAACAATTCTTGAATAACTATTTTTTTTCATTTTTTGTCTCAAAAACATAGGTTATGACCACTCATTGGAACGAGCTCGATGAGAGCTCATTCCAACCAGGGGTCATAACCTATGTTTTGAGACAAAAAATGAAAAAAATAATGAAAATTAATTGGCGATTTTTGAGAATAGCATTCGCCCATTTTGGCCATTACGTTGGGTAAAGGGTTAAGATTTAACCTGTTTATGTGACAGAATTGTTAGATAAATGCATTATCATGTTAATGTGCATGTCCTGTGATTTGTATCAGATTCTCAGCAAAACGACTATTCCATTTTTAATCTATTTGAATCGTTAAATATTTGTGTTAGGCATAGGGTTAAATAATAATAATAATAATAATAATAATAATAATAATAATAATAATAATAATAATAATAATAATAATAATAATAAATGAATGTTGATTCAAAACCTGTCCATAGATATTTTTGAAAAAATTCAATCAAAAGTAGAGGGGGTTGGCAAAATATACGATCTGAAAAAGAGGGAGGGGACCCTTCCGTCGCTGCTCACCTCCCCGCCACTCCTTTCCGTTTCCGTAGCGACTGCCTCTGTGCACACAGGTTTGTCTGTGTGCCTGCTGTCAGAAGATTTCGTACGGAGGACCTCTGTCCTACATTCATTCTCATCTTTTAACGAATTGGGCCTAATTGTTATTCTGGTGTCAGCAAAGAGTTTCGAAATTTCATTGCTGTTATTATCCTCTTCAATATTTCAACGACTCCTCAGTCAGAGATGAAACGAAGCTCGACAGAACATGTTATCACACTATTGAGGGTTCTCTCTGCGGGAAAGCAGTTATCACGCCCGATGTATCATGTTAGTTTTTTGTCAAGTGATTCTTTAAATTACCTTTGTGGGAGTTAACCCTTTGTGTTATAGATTGTCGAAATATCATAATTCCAAGCTACAAGTTTTAACCAGTCCAATCTTATTTCACAATGTTATTGAGCTCGGACAAACAATGCTGAAGAGGTGAGAAACTGAAGTTATCCAAGAAGACTTGCCGAACATTTTACCCCATCTTTCTACAGTTAACTGTAGCGAGGCCCATTATATAATGAAAATAATGCTTTGGCCGGCCGCTGATTTGTCGCGGTTCTCAAGCGAGAAGGCATTGATTAGCCCTGTTCTCCCAAATGCCTCCTTATCCCCAATGCCTCTTCTCTTTTTCCAACACTGTGAGACGGACTGCTCGATGTCATTCCTTACCCCATTCTTCCCAATCACACCGGCGATAAGCATACTAACCCACTCTTTTGTGTTACCCACTAACCACATGTCCTTCATTCTCACATCCCACTTCCCCATCATAACCCATGTGAATGTTATTCTGTTAGACTGGTATTTTGGACATTCTAATTTATTTATTTATTGTTTATTTATTGGTGTTTAAGGTCATATACTTATGCACAATGGCTAATCGTGACAGTTTTACGGGTGGAGGAAGCCGGAGTACCCGGAGAGAACCACCGAGCAACGACGAGCAGCGGTCGGCTCCCCAACAGCGTAACTCTGAACTCTGCACCGCAGCACAGGCAGGGTTAGATTGGTTGAAGACATGCGCACCATCGACGTGCAGTACGCCTCAGTACACAGCGTCATCGTGCCCCCATTTAGGCAATCGGGGGACATTCTAATAAAAAGTGTTCCAGCGTCTACACTATGCCTAAATTACACACATTTACATATTTGGCACTGCTTTTCATTGTCTTTCCTAGTTTTCCCCTAAACTCCAGCGACCGCGACCTCATGTTGAACAACAGTGACCCACCAAAGGTGCCATCAAGGCACTCTTCAAAACCTGGCTTCTCTTTATCACGCAGGCCACCCAGGGACCTCTTTGCTTTGACCCCCCCCCCCCCACACACACACACACACACACACCCTCGCCAATTCAGGTTACAATCTACCTTGACTCTTTCTCTGACGCTTTTTTACCCTGGTTTGTGTCCACCTCTCAGTCCGAGATCTCCGTTAAATAGTTCCCTCACCTGGTCTATCCACCCTGACTTTATGTTTGAGTTCCAAATATTCTGGACCTGTCCTCAATCCTCCTCCACCCAAGCTCACCCCTTCTTGCTTCTAGTGCTGCGGCATTATTCGACCCCGTTATCCATAAAAACTCAGAAAAATGGGTAGTATCTTTAGGTATCGACCTTCAGCCTTCAGACTGGGGCTCGATATGCAGAGACTCTTTCACTGCAAGTGACGATTCTTACTTTCAAAGTCTTCAGAGCAAAATATTACACAAATCGATCTATGCCAATTCTAAACTACCTAAAATACACCTATCAACAACAGAACTTTGTACCCGTTGGGACAATACAAGGAAAACTAGGTTGCATCCGTTTTTTGAATGCAGTCACTGAAAGACTATTCTTGTAAACCTGTATAATTTGTTGAGTCAAAGACACCCATGACTTATCTCGTCACGAAAATTGATTTTCCATAAAGTTATCTCCCCTGAAATTATTAGATGGCCGAGGAAGATCCAATTGAGTGGCACGTAATTGTCGAGAAAACACAAATGACATCAGTAGAAAATTAAGTGGAGTTTCCTTTTGTAACCTTTAATAAACGAAAACAACAGGCGTGCTTTGTGGCACGCTAATAAGACAACTAAGTAACTAGTCACTTTGGTTATCTATTTATAGAATGTGCTTTTACAATTTTTATTCTTTCCAAAAAAATAGCAAATCGTACCTGCTGGACTATTAAATTAATGGAAAGGATGCTGCCTGTATTATATGTCACGAGGCGCATACCGCTGATACAATGAAGAGAAAAAAGGTTACAGAACATCACATGATGGTGACAACGCCATCTTCTTATTTGAAAATGGGTATAACCCTTCACCTAACGAATCGCCCGCATCCGCCCGCGTAATATGCAAAGTGAGCAGGTGAAAAAATTAAATTTTTCAAAACATTTCAACATAACTATATCATGTGAGCCCTCATTGGAACGAGCTCATTGAGCTCTTTCCAATGAGGGGTCACATGATATGGTTTTATTGAAATTTTTTGAAAAATTAAAAAAAATGATATTTAAAATAATAAATTTTGCTATCGTCTTCGTTGGGTAAAGGGTTAACAGAGAATAATAGTCAACTTTTCAAACTGACTGGGAAAATAATGTAAAAAGTCAGCTTCTGTATTTTTAAACTACCCAACAAGAAAATGCCTTAACTTTGTGAAATGCTGCGCACATTGATTGATTATATTGATATTTCGGAATTATATTTTTTTTAAATTCCTGTTCTCTTAGTGTTAAATTTACAGACAACTGTAGAATGTTAAGGGAAGCTAACTTTCCTCTAAATCACTCCAATGATAAAAATTGTCAGCCATGGATGTAATGTCTCTTCCCACTCACAATACGTACATCTAGGTTTAACCATTGAAGAATCCTCAAGAATCGCACAGCTGTGTATACATCTCTTTAAGAAGTTTATTTATTCCTTCGGGATGTGGGGATGTAAGGAGCATTCAGGAGCTTGATGGAACAGATAAAATTCAATTAATCTACAGTTACGTCTAAAGTAAATCGGAGGCGTATGTGACACGAGTTTGGTTGAATTTCTTAGTCCTCATATCTCTCTCCCTCTCCCTCTCTCTCTCTCTCTCTCTCTCTCTCTCTCTCTCTCTCTCTCTCTCTCTCTCTCTCTCTCTCTCACCCAAACACAGGCTGGAGAAGTACTAGTCCGGGACGGCCATCTTGCCACCAATATAATTTCTTGTTAATGCAAACTCACCCAGTATATATATATATATTTATTTATTTATTGGTGTTTAAGGTCACATAATTCTGCACAATTATTTATTCATTTATTTATTTATTTATTTATTTATATTTTTTTTTTTTTTATTTATTTAAGGTCACATATTTCTGCACAATGGCTAATCATGACCGCGACAGTTTTACGGGTGGAGGAAGCCGGAGTACCCGGAGAGAACCACCGACCAACGGCGAGCAACTGTCAGCTCCCCAACATACTAACTCCACACAAACAGGGTTAGCATTGGTTGAAGACAAGTGCACCATCGAGGTGCAGTACGCCTTAGTACACAGCGTCATCGCGCCTCCACGTACACAATCGGGATTAGTTCCTTACCCAAGGACACAACGCAGTTACCTGGCGGGGATCGAACCGTGGACCTCTCGGTTTGAGTTCAATGCCAAAACAACTGAACCACCGTGCTCCTCCGATGATAAAAGAAGAGTTCAAGAGGAGACAACTGGTATGGTTTTAAAAACATCTCGACAAATCGAAAATTTCCTAATTAAATTATTTCTAAGCAAATCGAATCAAATCATCAGGACGCTTTCTTATCCAATCGAATATCAAAGATTCACAATATCCTACGTAATGTTTATTTCATGCCTTCCAACCAACCAAGTCACTAGATTTCATTCCGTGAGGAAATAAATATATTGATTATGATATAACATACTTGATATGAACTAGATATCGGTCATCAAATCTTTTCTGTCTAACAGATGGAGTGTGATACCGTCGATACTAGCAGAACGCACGCAGTGTGATACATTAAAATCCAAAACGAGGCTAGGTGAGAATTGTGTCCTCTTCAACCACTGCGCACTATTATAATATTAGAGCGTTTCTTTTCATGTTCTATCGGTCGATAGTACCTGAGTTTGTGTGATTTCTGAAATAAAATGTGAAGCAGCAAAGCTGCTGAAGGTTTTATTTCAGAAATCACACAAACTCAGGTACTATCGACCGATAGAACATGAAAAGAAACGTTCTAATTATTTTATTATGCCGAACAAAAGTACGTTCATTGTTATAATGTTAAGCGTTAACTGCAGCATGCCATCAGTCTTGTAACAACAATGTAGTCGAACCCAAAAACATGACGTCATTTCGAACGAATGACGTCTCTTCGAAAATGATTTGTCACAAGTGCCGTCGCTTTGGGAGTATCTATATCAACAAATGCTAGTGTTTACAGCTGTTCATGTTATAATTCATTGTTAATGCTTGTGTGATAAGTGGTATAAATTAATGGAATATAAATTCATGTTTCTCGGACGACGGCAGTTGATAGAATTAAGCGGAGAGAAACAATTTATTTTGAACTTGAGGCGGAGGTTCAGTGAGGGCGGGGATTACTAAACTTGTGGAAATATAATTGATTGAGCCTGAGGTCATAACTCATATTCAGGATTCACTGAGGTGGTGAAAAACACGTGAGTTTTTAATATTTCTGATTCTATTGAATTCATTGTTTGCAGTTAAAATTGAAAACACACCCACTGAAGATGCCCATTTGTTGGTAAGTTTGTGTCTACCGGTGACGAAAAAAGTTAAACGAACACGGAGCCAGCGTTTGGTGTTGAGAAATTCCAATCGACGCTGATCAATGGAAGTGGAGCTTACATTTTCTTCGTTCTCTTGTCTCCAAGGAAAAACGTTTCGATAGTACCCGTGTTTTGCCCCAAAACTCCAGTACTATGACTTTTAGAAGGTCTCGAATTAACCAATCACGGCTGATGTTACAAACATGAGGCATAATAAAAATGTTATTACGATTTATTTTCACCTTCGTCACTGTACAAAGCATCAGTCAGTTTTTCACAGAATGTAGTCGCACGTACATTAGATTTTGGCCAAATACACCGACATGTAGATCGAGCCCTCCCAGCCCAGAATTTAGATGGACAGCAGACCGTAGCAACCATAATATTAACAAATGTTGTCACCTGCATTCATCCAAAATGGATTTCCTCTTTTTCACTTCTCTCAGTGTGCATTTTATTTTCTTATTAGCAAGTATGTAATAAAAGATAATCAGTACAGTGACGTTTACTTCGACTCTGTTGTGGACCTTCAACGAAGCAATGTCGCACTCGTCGGCTATGTGGACTCGTGGAGTACTACTTGGTTGAAGGTCAACTAGCCGGAAGCACCTCAGCAGCCCCACCATGACATGCCGAAGCATGCCTGTATCGAAGACCGACGGCCCGAGATGTGGAAATTTTGAGAGGAGGTGTCCTCCTCCCATCGGGAGGAGCACATCTCCTCCCAAACTCACCCAACTCCCCCAGTGAATTTTGAAAGCTCCCAGGACGGATTTAAGGCGTATTTTAGCATTATCTGGAGATTAAATCATTGAGAGAAATTGAGTTACTAACCTGGGAAGGGCATTTTCTCCCCCCACTGCATGTGTAACATACGTCTGTCCAGGGTGAGATAGCAGGGAGAGACAGATGTATCCCACCCCACCCACGAGACGCTATACATTTATAACGTTATTATGACGTTATGCATATCGTATCAGTTTTTTCGAATTCATATTGGCGTCATCAGAATGCCGTGTGATCAAAGTTTGATGCTCTAAAACTCTTTAGACCCCAAGATGCCACCGTTCCTAATTGATTTCGTGGTATATACCTTTGGTATATACATAACTTTTGCATGCTCTTTCCGATGGTGTCATTAGTTTTTCAAAACAACGAATACCAAATGAGTTGATTATATCAGCACGTGACCGTCGATTACCTCTGGCTAACGTAACCTCTGTATGGTGGGGGAGAAAAATAATCCCTGATGGGTACGGGTGTGGGATGGGAAAATCTCACCCTCGGGACAAGATATTTGGTCCAGACACTCGGCAAGCCTCGTGTCTGGCCCAAATATCTTGCCCTCGGGTGAGATTTTCCCATCCCACACCCGTACCCATCAGGGATTATAACAGTCTGCCCCGTTTCGACCCCATGGTCCCAAGACAGAGGGGCAAATGCGTATCTGTCCTCAATTCGATGCGATACGGCACACAAGAACATTTCACTCTGCTGATAATGTCTATTTATTATAATTTTGTATCGAAGAGCTCAAAAAAGTTGCGTCACAGTCATATTTTCAATAAGCGTATTACTGATACAGGGTTAATATGTTTACCAACACACATGCTACAGAAACCCCGGACAATGATTATAACTGCAAGGTTCAATAGTCGATTCGCCTTCAAGGCTACAGTTAAAACTAGAAGCCCTGTCATGAAATGCGCACAAATAGCACGTCGATTTGCGTGTTAATCTACGCGTTATGACCATAGTACGGCTATCAAATTCTATACATATGGCCTGCGCACAAGCAATATTTCAGCCAATGGACCTCCGGGTAACCCGGAGGTCCATTGGCAGAAACATTGCCCGTGTTTGCTATGAGTAACCAGGAGAACCTGTCATGCCATTCGATATGGCAATTGCGCGCAATGCCTACGCGCAATTAAGCCGAGATAAGCGCACAGTTCATGACAGGACTTCTAGTTTTAATTGTATATATCGTATTCTTTTCTTGAAAGTATACATATCCTACCTGCAATACTAGAGCATCGCAGCTATCACCTTAATGCTTTCAAAGGTCGATATGTTGTGTAGAATGTAGAAAATCACAGAATGCAACTATTCCACGGTTAAAGTGAAATGTATACATTCTGTGGGAAAATCATAAAATGTGTGCATTCTACAGTTGGATTGTGTGTAGGAAATTCACCTGCCACGCAACATCCCGGATCCAAAAAGTGGTAGGGCAAAAAGATACTCCAGCCTACAGCTTTTTCAACGTGGTAAGGGCTGAGTCACACCTCATCTATGGACTCCACCGCGCCTGGAAGTATACTTGGAAAAAATATCTTCTGGAAGGGGTAATTTTTTGTGATGGCAAACTGAAGAATAATTATAAATCTGTCCGATCGTCTCGATTCCCTAGTTTTGGTAACAGTAGGAGGGCTCATTGAATTTAAATTCCTTCGTGACAAGTCTAATTTTGTCTTTTTTATTACTTTTCAACCAGGAAGCAATCCATTGTTGGTTATGGCCAATCAAGATGAACAAATACCTCCAGCGTTTCATCTTGGTAAGCGAAGCCTGCAAAGGAAAAACGACTGCACCGTTTATCACGGGTATGGGTGTGCAATGCATGCGGGTCAGTTGTGTTCATAAATAAAATCCATTCCTTATTTGGTAATTCATAATTTGTTATTTGCGTGTTTTCTAAAGGACGTTTTCTGAAGGACGCCGTTTGCGAGAAAACTGGAGTTTGAAAGTGGATATAAAGACTGTGATATAATTAGGGCTGCACGGTATTTGAAACTGAATACCGGCATTAGTATTCAAAAAAATACCTCGGTGTACCGGTATATAGAAAGACTGTTCAGATATCTGATCCTACGTTCCATAATCGGGTCTTGAACCATCACAGTCAGAAGAAAACAGCATGCCTTGATGATGCAGATAAAATAAAACTTTGCCCCACGTAGACTATATTAAAATTTATTATTTTAAATATTAGTTTATCGAATTTTTCAAAAAATTCAACAAAATTATATCATCTCACTCCTCATTGGAGGGGTCACATGATAGGGTTTTGTTGAATTTTTTTAAAATAATATTTTTTCAACTGCTCAATTTGTATATTACCCGGGGGGGGGGGGGGGGTGGGGATGCGGACAAAGCGTTAGGGAAATGAATATCTTGCAAATAAAATTTTGGGAAAATAAATAATGACGATAAACCGATATTTTTGTAACTACATCAGTATTCAGTCGATACTGGTTTGAATGCCGATGTGTATCGGTTTACTGATATACCGTGCAGCTCTAGATAAAATGTTGTGTCGGGGAAATAGAAAACATTTCGATCTGGGGGTGGGGGCACGGTCATACAAGAGCAACCGCACACTGATATATGTCCGTATTGGTACATGTGCCTCAGTGGCATGGCAGGAATACAATACACAAAGTTATGTTTGGGACTCCCGCACCTTTACATTGAGAAAAATGAACATTCTTAGCTCCATATGTACCAAATTCCCCATCGCGCCAAATATGGGGCTAAAGTTGTGCATTGTTTAGATTTTGAAGGAGGCAATCGGGACAAATCAAACGAGGAAATCTTCGGAAAAGAGTCTGTGCACCCTCTTTAAACTAATTCCAAATAACAATCGGGTTGGAAAAATAATGCTGGCATAAACTCTCTCTCTCTCTCTCTCTCTCTCTCTTTCTCTCTCTCTCTCTCTGTCTCTCTCTTTCTCTCTCTCTCTCTCTCTCTCTCTCTCTCTCTCTGGTCCATTTCTGGAAAAGGTTGGGGACGCGTTTTCCTTTCCTTCTCACACTATATTTCGTCGATATGGCCAAAATAAGAGTTTGAAAGGGACACAATTCTCTTGATTATTGACTCTCAAAGTTTTTTTTATGGTTTCCCCAACATTTCGTTAATTTTCAGTCGAAGAGTAAACGGTATAAAAAAGGCCTACCAGTTTGTTTGTCATTCGGGGAACTGTATGAATGTACCATGCGTTTTCCGACGAAAATCACCGTATTATAAGCATATTTTGGAACAAAACAATAAAAAATAGGAAAGATGAAATAAACAAGAAGACAACTTTTTTGTGGTAATATTTTGAATGCCAAGCTCTCACACCACTAGTCTAATTCTGTAAGGAAATCGACGCTGTAATGGTTTGGAACCAGTCAAGTCCTTACATAGTTCTTAGCCTCTGTTTTGTAGATCAGTCGTTTTGAATATTTCAGTTTATCGGAAAAGCGAACCTGCGGATCGCTTTTCCGACCAACCGGTATATTCCAGACAACTGAATCTACAACATACCACAACAAATCATTTCATTAGAAGGCAGGAAACATTGCTCAATCAAGACATGATTTGGCCGATTGTTTGATGACATTACCGATAAGAACGAAGATTCACCACAACCACAGTATTTTGTTACGCCAGGTAGCTCCACTAATTGTGGTAATATCTTGATGAATTCAGGGTAAATTAAATACTTATTGATTGGAATATCTATATCTGGAGAATGAAAGAATATCAGTATATCTCTGTGATTGAAGGAACATCAAATTTCATGAACTGTAGTCTTCGCGCGAACCACAGGAAAAGTGGGTAAAC
The DNA here is from genome assembly GCA_031216915.1 of Pictodentalium vernedei. Lineage (NCBI taxonomy): Eukaryota > Metazoa > Mollusca > Scaphopoda > Dentaliida > Dentaliidae > Pictodentalium > Pictodentalium vernedei. The sequence goes on from CM062292.1 coordinate 88,091,377, forward strand.
AAACAGCCCATAACCGAGTCGAGTTCCTTACAGAATTAGAGTAGTGGCCTGAGAACTTAGCTGAATGAGTGCGAATACTTCAAGATAACATATTTATAGAGTATCAGCTGATCCTAACCACCACACCCGGTCCCAAACTCGCGGGCCACCAGTATAATTCTGATTGGAATTCGACATTGTTAAGGCCTGGAACCAGTCTAGCCCTCAAATATATGTCATCGCCTTTGTTCAGATTCACTAGTTGGGAATATTTCACCTTGTTGGAAAAGCGAACTTAAGGTTCTCTTTTCCGAACAGCTGATATATAGTGGCCATTGAAAATTAAAAATGTCATGAAGATTAATTTTCGGTCAATCAAAGCTAGAAATGTTACTCAATCGAGGTTTGATTTGACTGACATTTTGATGACATCACAGTCAGAATTGAAGGATCAACGTTGTTTTACAATAACTCAGTGTGTAGTTCCACAAATTATGTTAATATTGTGATGCTTTCAATGGGGATTAAATATTTATTGATTGGAATATATATAACTGGGACAGTAAAGAATATATATATATATATATATATATATATATATATATATATATATATATATATATATATATATATATATATATATATATATATATATATATATGTCGTTGTAAGCTAGGGCACATCACCTTACATCAACGGTCGTCTGCGCGCGCATTTCCACAAACAATGTGTTAACAGTCCATAACAGGGTCGAATTCCATTCAACATTAGACTGCCGGCGTTAAAGTTGGACATTCTATGTGCCCGTAAATGGATCTTATTCGAAGTCATCACATAATATATCAGCCAAAGGCTGCTGTAGTACATGTAAAGCCCTCATATAAGGAAAAGGCATTCGGTTTGGATGTCCTCTTCCTCTTTCGTTAATGGGTGTCAGGGGTCGGAGTGTATACAGTACGTGGAGAGTGCATTATCACTAAATCACCCACAGAGTGGAGATTTCACCCAAGCAATAATTCAAATTTGTTGCAAAGCATAACCAGCACAAGCAAAGTTTCAGCCAATGGACCTCCGGGTTAAACCCGGAGGTCCATTGGCTGAAACTTTGCTTGTGTTTTTTGTCGATATGTACACAATTTTAAAGTTATAGCTTGGGTGATAACTCCACTCCGCGGGTGATTTAGTTACAATCCACTCTCCACGTACTGTATCTGAAATATAGAAACATTTAATCCGTAGACTGATTGTGATCGAGGACTGAGGTCAAATGTATAGAATATTTTAAGCTAAGAGTATTTAGATTTCGGCAAACAATAACCGATCGCGACTGATCGCGACACCCTTACATTAGTGGATCGAGGTGGCAGAAATAAAATATTGCGAAATTAGGACTGATTGTTGAAAATACGATAAAACGAAAATATCACAAGAGATGAAGTGCTTTCGCTTTTCCTTTTCGTCAGGGGAGATTTTTCATTGTCGTAAGTGGGATGTTTGACAGAGGGTTTTGTCTGGATCACGACCCAGTCGCGATTCGGCCGAAATTCACTGTCCTCTTGATTATGTACTGTACAGTACGACCGCCGTGGACCGGTCAATCACTTCCCACGGGTGGGAATATTTCCAGGGATGTAATACTATTAGATTCCAAACACTAATTATAGAAATAATCATTAAAAATTTAATTAATGAAGCACCGGGTACAATCCGGTGCTTCATTAATTAACGTTTTGCTGATAATGAACTTTATAAACTGGTAAACTCAGGCGTGGACATCTTTGCCCACGCGTGGATTACGACCAGTCCCCGACGGCTGCATTGTATGTACCGGTGTGACAGGAATGATAGTCTGTAGGAAAATTAGACCCTCTGGACTATTATTCCTCGGAATTATAGTCCTAGGTCTACCATTTCTAGGAATAGTAGTCCGCCGAACTACTATTCCTAGAAATGGTAGACCTAGGACTATAATTCCGCGGAATAATAGTCCAGAGGGACTAACGTTCCTACGGACTATCATTCCTGTCACACCGGCTGGACATTAATTCAGTGTACAATCTATTTTCCTTTAGAAACTTCAAAATATAATTCGTTGCAGAGTGGCGGAGTGATATCGGATTAATTGTTTTCGTGGCAAGTGCTAACCAGTGACGTAGATAAAGGGTACCTATTAAAAATATGGCGGACAATTTTTGGCTCGTTGGGAAACTTTATAGACTATTTCTTAATTAAATTGTACAAAATGGAAGTAAAATTGTTGATATTTTGGCTACAACATGTTTTTTTGGATGCCAAAGCGGTAGAAGATTGGTTTCCCAATCTAAAATCTATCAAACCATTTTATTAGCTTTCGGAAAATTTTGAGCTATCAATGCCTCTGATGCCAGCCGCACGGCACAATCTGAAACGTCGAAGAAAGATATTTGACAATAGTTTTTGGCCAATTCTCTACTAAATAGAGAAATAAAAATAATTAAAAATCATTGTTTTTATTATCGGCTTATGTCGATCACCTGTTATTACATAAACGGGTGCGTTCTCTTTGGAAACAGTTATGTTTACACCCACGGGGATTATTAACACATGTTTCACGGTTTTAGCGGTTTTTATACGCCCATATTTTTTTCAATGTGTTTCCCATAATCATACCGCGATTGTTGTGTGTATTCAACGTTTCCCGATAAAATACAGACATTGAGAAATGTTCTAGATGCACTACGCGTGGAATCTGGCCTACGTGTAAAACATTATGTGAGGACGCATTTGATTGGTCGTTGTGCATCTCGCTGACGTTATGACGTGAATGGAATGCTTCCACACAAAACAGTGTCAAGCAAGAAAGTGAACAGACCGCCAAATATGATATTTTTCTCCAATATATCAGATTCATTCTCTTAATTCAAGTCTAATCATGGTATAAATGCATAGAGGATGTCTATGTTATCCATCTATTTTAGTGAATATCGGCAATTATCTCGTGAGTGTGGACCTGAAAGTTTTATTTTTCACGAGCGCTTGCGCGAGTGAAAAATAATACCTTCAGGTCCACACGAATGAGATAATTGCCGATATTCACTAAAATGGCGTAGATTTTCTTTTTATTATATGCTACGTGACATTTTACTGCGCAGTATTCAGCTCAATTCAACTGCAAACAGTTTCAAGACAATACCAAAGGCCAGCTGATAGTTCCTTCAAGGCGACGTTCAGGGCGACGTTCAAGACGACGTTCAAGTCGACGTCATGCGCCGAAGCGTATGGATCTGAAAGTTTTATTTTTCACGAGCGTTTGCGCGAGTGAAAAATAAAACTTTCAGGTTCAAACTCATGAGGTAATTCTAGATGTTCACTAAAATAGCGTAGAATTTTTTTTATTATATGCTACGTGACTTTTTACTGCGAAATATTCAGCCCAATTCGACTGCACATAGCTTCAAGACAATAACAAAGATCTGCTGGTCGTTCCTTCCAGGCGATGTCTTGCGCCGAAGCGTGGCGTCATTTAGGAAACTACTGAGGGATATTGCTCGATATGCATCGAGTCGATGGATATGGAGAAATGTCTTTTAGATAATTTGTGATAATTCACGGACTAGCATACAATAAAGAATACAACTTATTTAGAGTACGGGAGACAGAAATTAACGACACTTGTTTGAGTTTTTCCTTTATTTCACTTGCGACTACGGCGCTCGTGGAACACTTGAAAAACTCCAACTCGGATCGTTTATTTCTGTTCCCCCACACCACCCTCGTTGTCTTCTGTCGTAATAGCAATGCGATTTAACACATTTCCGCGTCACTTTTGGACCTATGGTACCTCCCAGTACTTTGAAATTAATTTATTCATTTATTGTCCTTGTTTGTAAGTAAGAGTCAGCCTACATACAGCATACTATGTCAAAATGGCAAACGGAAAAGAAAAATCGCAATTTTTTACGTTATCGCATCGTTTGCATTGTTCATATTGCCTTCACTACTCAACCGCTTCCAGAATTACTACACTGCATCCAACCCATACCCTACAGCTGCTTTCACGTGTATGTTATTCCACCATGCGGGTAACGTCCCCAGAATGCAGAGTAATATGCAATACTGGAAAGCTCTAGGTCATTCTCATAAATGCGTGAACCGCACTTGACGCAGTCCGTTTCAAACTTTCCTATTTTTGATGGAAGCGATTTGTTGATATCACGTCATTTTCGTGGGCTTTCCCCATTCCCGCCGTTTTGTATTCTGTTGTCATTCGTTCCACAGAAAACGTCCAAAAACGCACGAGAACCGCGGTTATGTGAACGGGTCCAACAACGCTGCAACGCAACGACCACCGCATCCGAGAACCGCATGCCCATAAAAGAACTTTTGATGACGTCATTAATTGTTCTTGTATGAAAATAGTTACACAGTCTGTGACTGTTCTAATATGGTATATAATGTGTGAGTAAATTTACCCGTATATCGTTGTAAAAAATGGGCACATCACCTTACATCAACGGTCATCTGCTCGCACATTTCCACAAACAGTGTGTTAACAGCCGCTAACAGCGTCGAATTCCAATCAACATTAGACTGCCGGTGTGACAGGAATGATAGTCCGTAGGAACGTTAGTCCCTCTGGACTATTATTCTGCGGAATTATAGTCCTAGGTCTACCATTTCTAGGAACAGTAGTCCGGCGGACTACTATTCCTAGAAATGGTAGACCTAGGACTATAATTCCGCGGAATAATAGTCCAAAGGCACTAATTTTCCTACGGACTATCATTCCTGTCACACCGGCGTTAAAGTTTGACATTCTATGTGCCCGTAAATGGATTTCATTCGAAGTCATCGCATAATATATCAGCCAAAGGCTGCTGTAGTACATACAAGGCCCTCATATAAGGAAAAGGCATTCGTTATGGATGTCCTCTCCCTCTCTCGTTAATGGGTGTCGGGGTCGGAGTGTGTATCTGAAATATCATATAATATTTGACATGCAGGCCGTATCATTCCTGAGTTATCTCGTCATGAAAGCGACTTTCCATAAAGTTATCTCCCCTGAATTTTCTAGATGGGCGAGGAAGGTCCAATTGACCCTTTACCCAACGAATCGCCCGCGTAATATGCAAATGCAGCAGCTGAAAAAATATTATTTTTCGAAAAATTTCAACAAAACCATATCATGTGATTCCTCTTTGGAACGAGCTCGACGAAATGCCAAAACCGGCCAGCGCTATTCTCAAAAATCGCCTATTAATTCTAATTATTTTTTTCATTTTTTGTCTCAAAAACATAGGTTATGACCCCTCATTCGAACGAGCTCGTCGAGCTCGTTCCAATGAGGGGTCATAACCTATGTAAGAATTTTTTTTGCAAGTGTCGTCGGCTTTTCATGTTAGGTAAAGGATTAAATGGGTTTAAACAGAGAATAATAGTCAAACGTTCAAAATGATTGGGGGGGGGGGGGGGGGGATTGTAAAATGCCAGCTTCTGTATCTTTATACAATTCTACATGAAAAATGCCTGAAGATTGTGAAATGATGCCCAGATCGATGATACACCTTCGCTAACATTTCGAAATTTTAATTTTTATATGATATTCCCATACCTTTAGTGTTAATTTTACCGAAAACTTTAGAAAATTAAGGGAGCTAACTTTCCTGTCAATGACTTTCAATGACGAAAATTGTCAGCCATGAATCCGAGTTAGACCAATAACAAACTGGTTAAAACATATATCTTACCGATTATTTTTCCCACACCCCGAACTGACATTTGCAGTGATCAATACATGATAAAATTCTTACTTGTTCAACGTGAAACGGTTGCTGTCTTCCGTCCTTTTGCTACATAAATAAACAAATACAAGATATGTACAAACAAACAATGTATGGTAAATACATAGCTTTCACGAGACGTTTTAACCTTTTGAGCACTAAAGGCCACTTTTCCGGTCCAGGAACATAACTCATAGTCTCACCAAGTAGGATGACTGCCCAGTGGATGGTAACCAATCAATATTTTCAACGTTGAACTCAAAAGCTGAACGTTGAAAATACAGCGTGGCCTACCCCAAGTGATAAATATGGACTCTTCCAATTGATGCCATTGAACTGACTTGGAAGACACCATCAGCGATTAAAGGGTTAAATCCAATTAAATTCTCAGACATTTGTAGTTGGTAACATATGGAATGATCCAACCACAAAGCGTTGGATGTGTATTGAGTCCGCTGAAATAAAATTGCAGATGGGATTATTAGTCTTAACCCTTTACCTAACATGAAAAGCAGACGACACTTGCAAAAAAAAATCTTGAATAACTAAGTTTTTTCATTTTTTGTCTCAAAAACATAGGTTATGACCCCTCGTTGGAACGAGCTCGACGAGCTCGTTCCAACGAGGGGTCATAACCTGTTTTTGAGACAAAAAATGAAAATATTTTGAAAATTTATTGGCGATTTTTGAGAATAGCGGTGGCCGGTTTTGGCCGTTACGTTGGGTAAAGGGTTAACCCTTTACCCAACGTAACGGCCAAAACCGGCCAGCGCTATTCACAAAAATCACCACCCAATTTTCATTATTTTTTCACTTTTTATCTCAAAAGCATAGCTTATGACCCCTCATTGGAACGAGCTCGTTCCAATGAGGCGTCATAAGCTTTGTTTTGACGCAAAAAATTAGTTTCAAGAATTTTATTGTCAAGTGTCATCTGATTTTCATGTTTTTTTTTGTTTTGTTTTTATTTTATTTTTTTTTTATTAGGGTTTAACGACACATTAACAGCCAGGGTCATATCATGTCGGTGACGGTTTTACGGGTGGAGGAAGCCGGTGTACTCAGAGAGAACGACCGAGCAACAAAGAGCAGCTGTCAGCTCTCCAACATCGTAACTCTGAACTGTGCAAAGCGGCACAGGCAGGGTTAGATTGGTTGAAGACATGCACACCATCGACGTACAGTACGCCTTAGTACACAGCGTCATCGTGCACCCATATAGGCAAGCGGAGTGAAGTGCCTTGCCCAAGGACACAACGCGGGAGCGCGAATCAGTAGCTGAAATGGTCCCCCATCCAACTACTAACCGCGCTCGACGTTGCTTAAGCTTTTCATGTTAGGTAAAGGGTTAATGAAAGATGAGCCATGTAATGAAAACAACAACGAGAAGTTCTTCCCAATGCTTGATTTTCGTAGTCATTATTGCGAATACCAATGAAGGAGTATCATTTTGGTATGATGCTTTGTATGCCAGTCTGAGCCATTGGCCTTTCAGCATTGAGAAGACTTGGGGATTATTCTGAACAAGGAGAAGATGGCTTATATTTGTTTAGAGATCAGATTTTCTTCACCGCATTTATTAATAAAAATATAAAACAAACTGTCACGCCAAAGTGCATCTCACAATAAACTGTCAACTTTCACAACCGTCCTACACATTGCTCGAAAATTTCTCTATTTATGTCATCACAGACTAACTAGGTCAGGACTGGGCACTTCTACCTTGACTGATTTTATAATATTCAGATTAGCTGTTTCCAAGGGCTCTCGATCACCATATGAAAGGCCAGATATCCGGCTATAGGACTAACCAATGACAATACGGTGTATTTTTATTTAGTAAAGTATTCGCTGAAACTCAATGATGTTTGAAACGAGTGGGTGGCCTGCTGAATGAGGAATGCATGTCTGAATCTCGCTGTTTTTTTTTAAAGGAGCGGGTGACCTACTGAATGCATGTAAATGCTGGAAACTTCAGACAAGTCCAAGTTGAGAAATAACAAACTAATAACCTTAAACAGCCAGGACTGAACACTACAGCAATGTGGTCACAAAGGCGGGCAGATAATTATGACTGGATCGTATCGTGACCCTGTCGCGATCAAGTCGAAATTATCTTTCCGCTTTTCTCCCTTGAGCAGTCAAGAATCACGCTGGTCGAAAAAGAAATCCGAGAGCATTTTTTGTTACACATTCACTAAACTTTGTCCTTGTATTTAACGGAATCGCCGCTATGACATAAATGTTTCTGTATTTAATTGGTGATGTCAAGCCGAAACTTTTTTCCCAGCACTGTTTAGCCTAGCTCCTTTCCCGTCGAGGCATTAGCTACGCTTCGAAAAGTTTCCAAATTTCGTTATACAGTTATCGATCATCTCTCAGCTGTTTTGTAAATCCGCCCAAGTTTGTACTTATTTTTAAGTTTTTACTATCTGTAACAGCCACCAAATGGTTAGACACGAATGGACACCAGCCAAAGAGAAACAGCTATACGAATTTCAACAAACACGCTCAATAGAAAAGATAACGAATGTAATTTATGCTGGTTCCCTAAAGTTTTTTTTTATTTTTATCGATCCATTTTATCAGTACCGCGTCAAACAAAAATATTACGGACTCTTCAACTTTGGGTGTAAAAGTCGGAATTAAAATTTGTTTATTTAAATGAAATGTAATGCATGGGATGTTTGAATCGGTGGGTGTTTTACATACAAGATGGAATGGCGTTGTCACATTTCCAACTCATTGCGACTCTCCAACTCGTTATGTAAAACACCCACAGATTCAAACACACATCGCGTTCTGACTATTTCTGATATTCTTTTTCCGTTTGTTTTTATTCTGGATTCGGTCTTCATAAATTTATTTATAAAATCTTGACCCTTGGTGTGAAAGTATTTCCCGATCCGATCGAGAATGGATCGGTAAATTGGAAAAAAATATCGCTTTTGTGATCACAATACTGTACGTCAGCTTGTGTGCTTTATGGTTGTGACCCTTGAAAATGTCACTTGATTGGACGGCCTATCACTTGGTCAATAAACATTGAACGTTGGTTATCAGTTTTCAGATGAGCCGCATTTGTACGTTTATCTTAGATTTTCCACTGCTATAACACGATTTAATGTGGGTTGGTTCTCTTTTAACCCTTTACCTAAGATGAAAAGCAGACGGCACTTGCAAAAAAAATTCTTGAACTATTTTTTTTTTCATTTTTTGTCTCAAAAACATAGGTTGTGACCCCTCATTGAAACGAGCTCGACGAGCTCGTTCCAATGAGGGGTCATAACTTATGTTTTTGAGACAAAAAATGAACAAGTAATGAAAATTAACTGACGATTTTTGAGAATAGCGCTGGCCGGTTTTGGCCGGCCATTACGTTGGGTAAAGGGTTAACATAAGAATTATTAGTGTGTTTTTACTGCGGGACAATACGATGGGTCAGTGGTTAGAACATTAAACTACAAATCGAAAAGTCGACGGCTCGATCCTGACAGGCGGTAACTGCGCTGTCTTCTGGAAAAGATTTTTAATCCCAGTTGGCCACGTAGGCCGGGTGGGGGAGGGGGGGCGGCATGGCGGCATTGTGTACTAAGGAATACTGCAAGTCGATGGTGCACCTGCCTTGACTCGCTGCTAACTCTGCTTGTGCAGAGTTAGTACATTGATAAGTTTGACAGTCGATCGCCGCTGCTCGGTGGTTCACTCCGGGTACTGTGGCTTCCTACATCCGTAAAACGTTCCAACACGATGCGATCGTGGCTGTTGAAAGTGCCGTTAAACTCAACAAAACAATACAAAACAAACTGCGGTACCGATAGAGGTCTCAAATTGAAGTTGGGACGATCTTGCTTCCTGAGATAATAAATGCTGGCGAAGTGATTTTTCTTTTTAGAGTTTGTAGTTAATAAAGTCAACTTTTCAAACTGATGCTTGGTGTTCTGTACAAACACGTTTTAAAATCTGGGAAACTTCATAATTTCGAAGTGGAGACCTATTTGACGTTCGTGCTGTCGCAGCTATGTTTATACATACATGTATACAATGCAGATACTTGTTTGTTATACGTTTATGGTTTGGTTTGTTTTGCATTTGTTTCAAATGTGTGGCATATTACTACTTTAATCCTTTACCCAACGCAGACGATAGCAAAATTTATTATTTTAAATATCATTTTTTCAATTGTTTCAAAAACTTTCAACACAACCACTTCATGTGACCCCTCGTTGGAACGAGCTCGACGGGCGATTCGTTGGGTAAAGGGTTAACCCTTAGAGCCTCAGATTATTTTATATGATAATAACTCCCGTATATATATACACATCTGCAGATGACTTAACAATGTTCCACATCATTGTTGGCTGCGTATATAGGAGTAGTAGGAGAGGGACGCATTGTCCCTATTATCTGAACTTTTGGCGGAGTCGCCAGTGTTAAATTCCTATAGGAGCCGACATGTAATCTAGCATGACAATGCAAGATGTTCGGATCAGAAAGTGTCAGGTTTCTCGTACTGGACTGATATGGCAGTATAGTATGGATGGTATATACCTCGTAGGTCTACTGTCAGCCATTGGTACAACTAACCAACAGAATGTCCTTCATTATGCTATTACTGTTAAGGTACAATTTTAATGCTTGGTTCAAGTTGGTTGCCTGGTACGGTAGTATATGAGGTACGGTCTGTACCCCTGTTGGTCTACTGTTAGCCCTTAGTACTACTTTATACCTAATGCGCTATGCTGTCCTATGGTTGTTATGGATATTATGTAACAGTAGGTCATGCGGTGTTGTTAGATGCGCATGGCTGTTTAGTATAGTAGTATAGAATGAACCCTTGTTAGTCTACTGTTACCCCATCATTACTAATCCACCTAAGGTGTTATATCATTTCAGGCTGGTACAGGTAGTACGTAATGCTTGGTCATGCAGAGTAGTTGGGTATGCTTAGTTGTTCGGGTGGTAGAATAGGATGAATGGCCAGTTCCCATCTGGTCAAGTATCATTCCCTTTTTCTACTGACCCGCCTAGAGTGTTATACTATCCGCCAGTTGGTATACTTTATAATCACTTGGGTTAAATATTAACCTAATTGGGTCCATATTCACTCAACCAGTGGAGTTGGGTTGAATTGTAACCCAACTGATTTCAGAGTGTATGGCTAGTACGTAATACTACGTCATGTGGTGTTATGCATGGCTGCCTGGTTCCGTAATATATGTCCCCTGTTGTTCTACTAGTCTTGCGGCGTGGTGGGGTATGTTTTATTGTCTAGAACGGTAGTGTACAGGGTAAGTCTACAGCTATCCCTTATTAATACAAAATAACCTAATGGTTTGTACTATCCTACGGGTAGTTCGGAATGATAAGCCATGTGGTTGTGTTATGTATGCTTGGTTCTACTATCGTAGTGGAGTATGGATGGTATTTTGGATATTCTAAGACTTGGCCGTGTGGAGAGATCGTGATCTGAGAGAGCTAGCAAACCTATAGTAGTGCTAAAAGTTAGTAGTAATCGTGCAAGGTTGGACGGTGGTAGAAGACTACACTATTGCGTGACTACAACAGAAGATAATCGCAGAACAGGGGATGGCGACTATGGGTAAGTTAGCGGTAGTGGTCTTAGACCCATGGAGGCCATGGGGTGGTCTAGAAACCCGAATCCGTTCAGGTGCTAGGAGCAATAACTACCCCCGGATTACTCTCCTCCAAAAGGTATCCGCCAAAGGTATCCCCCAATAGATATCCCACAGTACTACATCATTGTGTTATAGGTATTCTCTGTGTGCTGCATGTGTTGTGCGCGCATTGTGCACTACCACGCATGCACATATCAGCACATCCAGCATGTGCCTTTGTGTTGTACGTAATATGTACACATTCTGACAATAGACAGTTTCTTATAAGTAACGTATCCTAGCATGCACTAGGTTAAGGAACTGTAGTAACGTATCCTAGCATGCACTAGGTTAAGGAACTGTACAAACTGATATGGGCTTAGATAAATATCTGATTGAGTTTACGAAAGATCTAGCCGAGGGCAGAGGTCGGAATAGAATCAGAGAGAGAGAGAGTTAGCAATGCTGAGGTATTGCTTATAGGATAGTAGTAATGGTACAAGGCTCTAAGGGGGTGGAAGACTATAGTTTTGGGTACATACACTGCAAGCTGATCATATGACAGATAGGGCCACTAAGGATAAGTCAGCGGTTGGGGCCTTGCAGCTATGAAGAACATGGTGTAGTCTAGAAACCAGTAGCCGTACTAGGAGCCATACCTATCCTCAAATGGATATCCTCCGATAAGTATTCACTAAAGGGTATCCTCCAAAAACTATCCTCCAAAAGGTATCCTCCAACAGTATATCACCGTGTCATAGGTATCCTCCAAAATGTGCATTGTGTACCACCATTACCCGCATGTGCCTATGTCCATTGTACACTGGCACACAGGCACATATCGGCACATCAATGCGCCGATATGTGCCAGTGTGCTAGTGCACAATATGCACACAAAACATGCAGAACATGGACGTGCCGATATATGCCTGTGTGTTAGTATGCAACACGTGCACATTGTGCACTAGCACACAAGCACATGGGTGTGCTGACAAATGCATGTGTGCTAGTGCACAATGTACATAGGCACATAGGGGTAATGGAGGATACCTATGGCAGGGTGACGTTTACGCGCCGGTTTTGGTTAACTTACCGACTCCTGTATTACCAGAAAGGTCAGAATTACTCTACAAGCAGTAGAAATGTACCGCAACCCTCCCATGTCGGTCCTATATACTCATTTTGTGACAACATTGATGACTAATGAAGATCAACACATTGGCCACAGACCTGGTTAACAAATTTAATTATATTTTCAAATATTTAATATGTATTTTTATCATATGACTCGTCCGTTTTGTTCACTTTAAAACATTTGATATTTTGTTTTCATATTAATCAGTGATAAATAAAGCCTTCCGTCAATTCCATTGGTCAGTTTCAAAACTAGAGAATTTGATTGGCTGAACAAAATACAACAGGGCCACATTTTCATAATTTGCATAATTAGATTTGGGAGCTTTCATTGGGAAATTTAAAAACTGGATAATTTGTTTGGCTAAACAAAATACAACTGGTCACATTTGCATAATTTCAGAAGGGGGAATTTACGTTATCTGTACTATTTAGGGTGGGTTATATTGTATTAATCTTTTACCTATCAGAAAAACGCCATTCATTTTTTTATATTTTCACGTTTTGCTTCCAAAACATAGGTTATGACCCCTCATTGGAACGAGCTCGATGAGCCCGTTCCAATGAGGGGTCATAACCTATGTTTTGGAAGCAAAAAATGAAAAATTTTAGTTATACGAGGATGTTTTTTCCAAGTGCCGTCTGCAACTCAAGTTAGGTGATGGGTTAAAAAGTCATACTAAGTGGCTAAGTTGTGCGTGTGTGTGTCATATGATAAATAGAACATGAAATGAGTGTTTTTCTCATATAATATTTATGAAACTCGTCCGAATTTTCCGTTTGGGCTCGCCAGACTCGTTTTATAAATATTATTTGAGAAAAACACTCATTCCATATCCTCTATATCAGCAAAGTCATATATGTTATATAGGGATTACAAGAGGTGGGAAATTGAAAAAAAAAATTAAAAATGGGCAAAATATTAGTGGGGTAGGGTGTTCTGGAATGGAAAGGAGAGAGGAATCAAACCAATTTGTTATGGGCTTATGATAAAAGGTCTAGTATTTTAAATTGACAATCCACTGAACTGAGGCAGTGGATTTTCAATTTAAAATTGCTCACTCCTTCACTTTGATAAATGTTATTTACATATAATATTTGCACTGCAAAGGGATATGTAGCATAAAAACACGACCATATGTATTGTCGCAACGGATATGGAAAGAGATATTCAATATATATTTAATATGTTCAAAACTAATATGAATAGACTTATACTCACCTTTGTCTTTCATAAGTTTCAACGATACCTCCTCGCACACAAAAAAAATGCTCTCGAGGCGTATATTGACATTCCATATTTTGAAACTTGGCTTCTTGAATTTAACAGATTTATTTTTTGGTTTAACCCATTCGATCTGTTGCTATAAACTCATATTAGGCCAAACAAAATCAAATAATTGATTCTCAGGCATTCTTATTCCTGGTGGAATGGTTGCCGCTGTCTAAAATCCAATTGTGAATCCAATATGGAGCAATTAAAATGGAGATCAAAATAATAAGGAGTTTTTTTAACTGACTGAATTATACAAGCCACAATCAGGCCTTTCAAAAAATGATGGTACCAGTGCAAAAGTAACATTTTCCTTACCCATGTTTCGTATTCAGTTAAACGTAAATAATAGTTTGTTTATACACATTTGTTTTATTACAAATTATTGGAGAGTGCCTGTTGGCATTCTCCAATAATTTGTAATAGAATAATTTTTGATGAACAAATTCAGACCACCAAAATAATCTACTCCTCGAGCAGTTAATTAAATATTTCTTTTGTATACAAATGAGAATCGTGTCGCATTTCGCTAAGAGAATAACAATACTGTATCAATGTATACGACATAATGCATCGCAAATCGCTATGTGATAGCACTAAAATCACATGGTAGTTTTGTACATTTTGAATTTTGCCTCCAAAATAAAATGACGAACGCGGACCAAAAATCGAATGCGCCGGTGCCTGAGAATCAAAAGATTAATTTTCTTTAGCCTTACACTTGAACTAATCAGAATTTAACGAAATAGAATATATTGCTTCACCGAGGCCGGTTAGCCTTGTCGAGCAAGACACAACTGATCAATTTTTTAAACCCTTAAGTTCTAGATTAAATTTACGTTAATAACTACCGTATATATATTACAGCCAGATTGTGAAATCAGACATTTCATGAAATGACCGAAAGATTTAGTCATTTGATGAAACCACTAAGATCGTCAGATATTTCATGAAATGACTAAAAATCCTACATGTAGTAATTTCATGATATGAGTAAAATATCACTTCAGACATTTCATGAAATGGCTAAACCGATTGTTAGGATGAAAAAATGACCAATATAAAGAATTTTTAAACTTGTATTATCATTTAAAATACGAAATGACCACGAGAACAAACAATCATGAAATCTAGCTAAAATCTAGGGCTGTCGCAATTTTTAATTTAAGAATCGATTAATCGTCGTAAATAATCGATTAATTGTACCTAGATTACCCCCCCCCCCTCCCCTCCCTCTCTTTGAAGTCGTTATAAATGAAATTCAAGTCAGTTGACCTACCTCAAGTAAACAACGAGGACGATCCTCTCTTAGGTACATTCAAAGCTTTGATGTTCTGAACTTTTGAACCGTCAGTGTATAATCAAAACCAGTCAGCAGATGCGAACTTCGCCTGTTCGCAACTGCCGACTGGTCTTAATTATTACACTGACGGTTCAGAAAATCAGAACATCAGAGCTTTGGATGTACGTTACCTTTAAAAACAATAGTTTTTTCATCAATTTATTTTTAAATTATTAAACGTTTAAAACGGGGTAACATTTACCGTTTCTTCGACAACGAAAAATACTAATCGAATTCGGCGTGATCGATCGACAATCGATTAATTGATTAATTGTGGTAGCCCTACTAAAATCATGTTTAATTTACCAGAACATTAAAAATAATAATAAGACAAAGATAATCACACCAACAAACATTCTACATAAAATACAAAATAATCATTTATTTGAACATGATAAACTATTATGGGGTCGACTATTGCACAATTGTTTCACTTTGTAACATTTGCATCTGTTGTTTTACATCTATTTGCACCAGAACATGAACATTTAATAAATCCCTGACCACCACACAAAGAAGATTTTACAACAGTCTCTCTAGTCAGAAGGCGCTCTGGGCAGACATCATACTGGTTCCTTGAATATCTTTCCCTGAGACTGCCACTTTTGTAGAAATAGTATACAAATTATTGTCAACATTACTAATAATAACTCCAAGTATATTTCTGGGGGTCTCCTCGCCCACGATCAACTAGTGGTATCGGGACGGTAACATTGTCACCAATTTCAGCACTGACTAAATCGATGCAGCGTCGTTTCACCATCCGCCCAACCTGCCAGACTTGGGATGCAAGTGCTGCAGCTCTTTGTTCTGAGATATTTTGTTGTAACTGATCTAGGTCTCCATTTGACTCCAGCTGTCTCCACTGTCAAGATATCAGGTGTGAGATTTGGACAAGCTGGTTCAGATTCACTAGATGATGACTGCAAAGATGTTGATGAACTTAACAGAGTAGGTGTTATATTGGAATTCTCAAGAACTGCATGCAGGTCTTGTTCAGTTTCAGTTTACCGATGACTTCTGTGGGAAGTGATGTTGAAGAAAGTCCAACTCTTGATATCTCCATTGGCTCTTTCGACTGAGCCTTGACTCTGTGGATTTCTGGGTTTGCCATGAACAAGTGATAGCGATGTTAACTCTGTGATTATGGCTGCTGTGAACTCTGAGCCATTGTCTGACTGCAAAACAATGGGTACGCCAAACACAAGAAAAATGACAACAAGTTGAAATGCAACTTCAGCAGCTCTTTTGGACGTCAGAGGTCGAAGAATACAATATTGACAAACAAATCCGACAAACTGTGAATAAAACACAGCCAAACTGGTATTTTCACTATTTGTCGGACTGCTTCAGTCATATTGTGTAGAAGAAACATCCAATAATTAGTCATTTCATGAAATGACTACGAATTTTATTCATTTCTTGAAATGACTGACGGTCTTGGTGATTTCATGAAATGACTAAAAACTTTTATTATACCTCACATTTGTAACATCAGCCATGATTGGTTAACTTGACACCTTCTAAAAGACATAGTACTGGGGTTTGGGGGCAAAAGACGGGTACTATCGGAACGTTCTTGTCTGGAGACAAGAGAACAAAGAAAATGTAAGCTCCACTACCATTGATCAGCGTCGATTACGTTCGCTCTGGTTGGAATTTCTCAACTCCAAACGCTGGCGCTGTGTCTGATTAACTTTTTTGGTCACCGAAAGACACAAACTTACCAACAAATATACCATCTTCAGTGGGTGCGTTTTTAATTTTAACTGCAAACAATGAATTCAAAAGAATCAGAAATATTAAAAACTCACGTGTTGTTCACCACTTCAGTGAATCCTGAATATGAGTTATGACTTCAATCAATTATATTTCCACAAGTTTAGTACTCCTCGACCTTACTGAGCCTCCGCCTCAAATTCAAAATAAAATGTTTCACTCCGCTTAATTCTAACAACTGTCGTCGTCCCAAGAAACATGGATTTATATTCCATTAATTTTTTCCACTTATCACACAAGCATTAATAATGAATTATAACATGAATAGCAAGATGCAGTTGTAAACACTGGCATTTGGTGATACAGAAACTCCCAAAGCGACGGCACTTGTGACAAGTCATTCGAAGAGACGTCATTCGTTCTAAATGACGTCATGTTTTTGGATTCGACTACATTGCTATTACAAGATTGATGGCATGTTGCAGTTAACGCTTAACAATGAAAGTTATTTTTTGTTCGGCATAATAAAATTATTAGAACGTTTCTTTTCATGTTCTATCGGTCGACAGTACCTGAGTTTGTGTGATTTCTGAAATATAAACCTTCAGCAGCTTCGCTGCTTCAGGTTTTATTTCAGAAATCACACAAACTCAGGTACAATCGACCGATAGAACATGAAAAGGAACGTTCTAACATTATATTAGTCATTTTATGAAATGTCTGATTTCACAATCTGACTGTAACATAGTTTCACCATTATTGTTGGCTACCAGTACAGGCAACCAACAATTGGTGTAAAACAATTTCAAGATGATAAATGCATCCTATCTGTAGAGTTACCAGCAGAGTTCTCAAGAAAGAATAAATTTGGGACAACTTTTTCAGAGTAATACAAAAAGGACATTTTGTGAGTGTATGTGGACCTAATTGTTAATATCTATTAGAGAGGTGTTATTGACGAAATATTTTTCTACTACATGTATAAGGTGTATTTAATGTGATTTGCCATCCACCAACCTATGGACTTAATCCTAAGGGTAAACAGAGAAATTCTAAGTTAGTTTCCGTATCAGGATGCATTTTTTATTTTATATTTCCTGGGAATCGGATAAAAACAGATGCCGATGACCATGTGAATTGTGTAAACAAGAATTTTAACCCTTTACCTAACATGAAAAGCAGACGACACTTGCAAAATAAATTCTTGAATAACTAATTTTTTTCATTTTTTGTCTCAAAAACATAGGTTATGACCCCTCGTTGGAAGGAGCTCGTTCCAACGAGGGGTCATAACCTATGTTTTTGAGACAAAAAAATGAAAAAATAACGATAATTAATTGGCGATTTTTGAGAAAAACGCTGGCCGGTTTTGGCCGTTACGTTGGGTAAAGGGTTAATCAACCACCTTCTCCTCTCAAGTTGACCTGTCAATTGAAGGGTCCAACGACTTTTTCAGGATGGAATATTTTTTTACGTAGTCAGAGAATGTTGCCCCACCATATTCATTTCTGGTCCCTCTTAGGAATAATGGTCAGTTCCGAACAGGCATCAATGCGTGTTTATTTTCTCTGTTTTCCAAAATCTATATATGTGCAAAATCCGTGATAAACCTAGGGGGCGAGATGTCCGATTGGCAAACATTTAGGTGGCATAAGAACGATTTTTCAGGATGAAAGATTTTTTTCTAAGTGGCCAGTGGACGATGCCCCCACCCTATTCACTGCTGGGACCCTCTATGAGTAATGGTTGGTCCCGGCCGGGCATCAAAGAGTATTTATTTCTCTATTTGCCAAAAGGTTTTCCATGTCAGAAATGAGTGATAAACCTAGGGGAGGGGTGGGTGGAGGTGGGGGTGGGGGTGGTTGGGATGGGGATGGGGTGAAATGTCCAACTGTCAAACATCTTGGTGGCATATGTGTACGTATATATCTTGTTGGACAGATTTCGGGCCTGATCGTTTGAAAATCACGGGCATGTTTATTTTTAACCCAAATTAAGGAGAGTAATTAGTATTTTTTATAGCTTTATGAGAGGTATAAATGCGCCCTTAATTTGTATTGCAGGAACCAATGGCTTTTCTAAAATAATCTGTTCCGGATGTTCGGAGGGGGGGGGGGGCTGGGACGATTCCAATATTTAATCAAGCGCCAAGCGGGCTACACAGTACATTTTTGTACAAATGAGAATCGGTTTCCAAATTCATAATATGCCCAAAGGTTTAAATCACCTGGATACAGACTGGAGTAAACTCAACATGTAGATACATGTGCAGCTCTCGACAGTAAGACTACTAACAAGATATACATATATGTATATATCTAATTGGACTAAATGAAGGGGGCGGTTCCCTACTTTATGTCACCTTGTGCTGGGTCAAGAGTGTCTACCCCTTAACCCTTTAAACTCGTAAGACCGATTTTTCGGTCCAAGGCATAATTTCGTCCCATCTTTGTCTTACTATAAGAGGTCAATACACGAGGCATTGATGATAAAATAATAACTGCAGTCAGCAGCCAGACGGCTGCATACAGCAGTTATTATTTTATCCTCCCTGTTTATTGATATTGGACTGACCATCACACTGTAAGTGTACACAAATGCGATACTATTCCACGATTCGAGGGATCTAAGGGTTAAGTTGATCCTCTCCAGGGATTAAAAATTAACCTTTCAAGCCCAATGGAGTGCCTGCGTACTTTTTGAAGGCTTATATACTCGGAGAGTGAAGGATAAACTATGGTGAATTTCAGGTGAAATGACCCAATAAATAATAAGGTGAGAGTACATGGAAGGTGGGGGTGGATGAGTCCCCCCAAATTACAACCCCCACCCCGGTTACGCGCCTGATAGATATTTATCATATTTTTACTAGTAGTCAAAAATGAAAGCCACCCTGAAGGGAGTCAACCCCCGAGCACGTCGGCAATCCATATATATATGATATAATCGTGTGTGAAAATATCGTTATCAGCAAAGCGGTTTGTCACCACTGGCCACAGATTCCAAAATATCGCGTTTGCATATATGATGAGTACGTGTAAATGTATGAGAAATGTATTTCGAATTAAGACTTTATAAGTTATTGTGATGATTTGACGATAACATGGTCTGAGGTTTGAGGTTCGGAGCTTATGTTCAACCTAGACGCGAAGCGTCGAGGTTGAACATACGCCCCGATCCTCAAACCTCAGACCATGTTACCGTCAATTCATCACAATATCGTATATGTTCCAATAGACACTACACATAGCCCAAAACCTACATCGTGAAACACGAGAGGCTTATTTACTAAACTTGTGATCGTTAAAAGTTGCCTTGTTCAAGGCAACTTTTAACGATCACAAGTTTAGTAAATACACCTCTCGTATTTCCACGACCGAACTGGATAAATAATCAGTAAACCAGATAAACTCATTCCATCTTAGTTCAAATCGTAAACAGGTTTGCAATTTAAACAACACTTCATCCGGAACACGTCTACTGCACACGTGAAACATCCAGAAAAATGAAGCAGCTTGGTCGTCCCTTCGTTGATGAAGCAGTTTCGAAACGGACGACATCATTGCAAATATTTCGCGTTGTGACGTCAGACGGTAACATTTGCCACTTGAGCCGTAAACATAGAATATACTAAGCGAGCTCTCGTCCAATCAGAGGAGGGGGATTTTAGTCTTATTGGAACATTATAAGTTATTCGGTTTGTTGACAAGGGACATGTTCTCACGTTCCCTGAATGAAATTTATATTTATATTCAACCGAGGGGTCAGCCGAGGTCGAATATATGTTTCACGCAGGGAACGTGAGACCATGTCCCCTGTCAACAAACATAATAACGTATATGTCCCTTTCTTACACAAGTAAAATTGAATTGGAAAAAAAAATCTTTATTCAATGTTTACGTACGCAATCAACGGGACGAGATGCTCTCGATTCGTTTCAGTTTATGTTACAGTAAATTAATGAAAAGAGACCTTATAATCTAATCGGTTTCATAAATAATTACCCATGTTTACATAACTAATCTTTTTGTATGCAATAACAGTACTTTTGTGTGTATTTTACTTCAGTTAAATGTATTTGTCTCAGTTGATTTCAAGTGAAAAAAGACATTGCGATGAACCGTTGCTCATGGCAACGAAACGCTTTCCTTGACAGTGGACATAAGAATCGCTGACAGTAGACATATGCGCGTGCCCGGCGACATAATATAAAATCAACGAGGCATTGACCATTCACTGCAAGGTATTGCGGTTGGTATCCTGACATATTATATTATTTTACTATCACCTGCAACGGTGTGAAAAATTTTGTCGTTTATGCCTGTGGATTTGCCATTTTTAATTTTCGATTTATTAAAGTATAAACAAGGGCTGGGAGTGGGAGCAGTTAACGTTTCAAACGTTAAGCTGTTAAATTATTTTAACAAAGTTGAAATTATTTTAACGTTAAGTTATTAACGTTTAACTTTGAAGTACTTATCGTGACTCATCTAAAGTATATGTATAAGTCATCTAGTTTTTCGTCTCACTCGGTTAATTGAAACTGTGTCGCATTATCGACCCTTTCATAGACATGTCTTGCGTAACTTCATATATGACAGCTTCAACAGTCAACACTGCCGCACCCAATATCAATTACCCGAGCAAGACGACATGCAGAAACTAACAACGTTAATAAACATCTTTATTACACACCCGTAACTGTATTTCTCACGATCACATACATTTTAGGGGTACACAGTAATTTAAACCAGAAAGCTCTAGAGCAATTAGATAAAGAGTACCCTTCGCGAGCTCAATCTCTCTTGTTGAACTAGTTCTTAGAGTCTACTTCGTTCAATGGACAATAACCAATGAGAGCCATCAGCTATATTTATCTATCTGAATAACCGATTTTCGTTACAAAATGTTTGATGCACAGCTTTCTAAAACTACCGACAATCATCATAGACACATGATCACAGCTTGGATTGAAATGAATAGTCATACTCTAACTTTGCGTTCATTATTGAAAACCGAGGAAAAACATTTCAACTCTGACATCAACCCGGTAAATTTTCTGACCCACACACATTATAAGTGATCTTTTTTCCGTTTCAGGACTAGTGAAAATTTTCAGAAGGGTTCATAACGCTTTACCCAACGCAGACGATTTCCAAATTCATTATTTTAAATATCATTTTTTTATTTTTATTTTAAAATTTCAACAAAACCATATCATGTGACCTCTCTTTGGAACCAGCTCGGCGAGCTCGTTGCAAAGAGGAGTCACATGATATAGTTTTGTTGACATTTTTCGAAAAATAATATTTTTTCAGCAGCTGTATATGCATATTACGAGGCCGGATGCGGGCGATTCGTTGGGTAAAGGGTTAAAAGATATCACCCAGCGCTGCAGTGCAACCACCTATCGAAACCACTCACAGTTGGAATTTACACCGATGGCACCCCCCCCCCCCCCCCAGCTGAAACCCTCTAGCCACACCCCTGTCTCCATCATCAAACCATGTCTTCGTCCAAGCTGCAACATAAGTTGGTCTGGTTTATAGTTAAAAACTCAGATTTCTTAGACCTTATGATGCGGAGGCTAATATTATGTGAGATATACTTTCTATTTCAAACTCGTATTCTTATAATGATTCAATAATAAATATTCAGAGGTTAATCCTTTACCTAACAAAGACTTTATCAAAATTTGTTATTTTAATCTTTTTTCACATTTAAAAAACATTCAACACAACCACATCATGGTATCCTTCATTGGAACGAGCTCGATGAGCTCGTTCCATCGAGAGAGAACATGAGATGATTTTATTGATTTTTTTTTTTTTTTGCAAACTCTTCCTTTCAACTGCTCATTTTTTTTAAATCAAAGCATTATCTGGACACGAAAGTACAGGGATTTGAACTTTGACCCTTTATTGCAACATTGACCTTGAGGCATGAACGTAATTCTATGTGACATGTCATCTATTCCTGAAGCTTATCATTATAATGCTTTGTTAAAAAATATTCAACAATTGGGAAATTATGGTCTAGACAAAGGAAATGTGTACTCTGGGCGAACGGGCGTATATATTCACGTCCGGACGATGGACGGTGGACGAAAAACTTGTTATCAGGAAAGCCCGCCACACAAAGTCGGAGCTAAGCTAAAAGCTGGTGTTATGAGGAGCGTATACGTTCGTGTATCCACCCACTTTTCATTAATTACCTATTTCTTAGCCTGTATATACATTCCGGCTTATTTTGTGACGTAAACAGTACTCTGTTGTTTAGCTTTAAAAAGACCACCTATTTAAACACATCGTTATAACTTTGCATCAATAAATCGTAGGCCTAGACCATAACAAAGTCTTTTTAAAACCAAAAGAAGGAAACGTGACAGAGATTCAGACAGATATGGAAAAATCCTCCACATGTGATAAGATAATATTTATCTCTGGCATTGTAAACGCCGATGAAGATTTCTATCCCCTCGTGTATTTTAATGTTATTGGGTAGACAGCATAACTGAAACAGGAAGAGATTTCTAGATAAAAACTTCCTTAATCCATCCATCTCAGCAACTTCGCCCATATAATAAAGAAACCATATTAGATGGTATCTGTTCTGAATAAATTATATTCATAATGTTTTAACCCTTTACCCAACGTAACGGGAAAAACCGGCCAGCGCTATTCTCAAAAATCGCCAATTAATTTTCAAAATATTTTCATTTTGTGTCTCAAAAACATAGGTTATGACCCCTCGTTGGAACGAGCTCGTTCCAACGAGGGGTCATAACCTATGTTTTTGAGACACAAAATGAAAAAAATTAGTTATTCAAGAATTTTTTTTGCAAGTGTCGTCTGCTTTTCATGGTAGGTAAAGGGTTACTATCCTTTTACCGCTAAATGCAATTCACAGCTGTTTATTACGTCAGAACACTTTTAGCGATAGTTTTCAGGCATTTTATCCCTTTACCCAACTTAACGCCCAAAACCGGCCAGCGCTAATGGCAAAATTCATCATTCAGTTTTCATTATTTTTTTTTTCATTTTTCAACTTTTTGTCTCAGAAACATAGCTTAAGACCCCTCATTGGAATAAGCTCGTTCTAATGAGGTGTCATAAACTATGTTTTTGAGGCAAAAAATGAAAAAAAATAGTTATTCATGAATTTTATTTGGAAGTGTCGTCTGCCTTTCATGTTAGGTAAATGGTTATAAAATTGTCCACGATCTTGAAGTCATCGGTAAAAGAGGTAAAGAGGTCAGACTATTTGGTATGCCCTTTGACCGACTCTTGAACCTATCCTTCATCCGGGGAATCGAAAAAAAATCCACCTTGGTCTATAGACCAAAATCGTATTCCAATTGAGTTATTTCTGCATTCTTATTTTCATTCCCTTAATTTTGATCCCCCATTAGGGACGATTTCATCGAGGTCGGTTCAATCAGGGACTACATAGGACGGTGCGCTTATTCTTGTGACGGGTATAAACAATTGTGAAGAGGAAATTAAACAATATTTTCAGCGATTTCAGTGGCGATTCGTAGTAGCTATAGTCAATGGTGTTTGGTTAACCTGTTTATAAGCACAACATTTCTCTGAGATGCGTTTGAACGATAACAAGAGATCATTACTTTCTTCGTCTAAGGTTCATCGAGAGACTGGCTATGTTCACGTGAGGCCTGCAAAGAAAAAACATTATCATCATCCCCAACTGACCTACTCTTTAGGTTCACCCTCCTTTTTCGTATCTACAAATGGTATTTTCAACCAATCGATGGTCTAAAGTTGATTTCAAAAGCCAAAGTTAGCAAATTGGGTCTTAGCCCTGTACTCAATGTAACGGCCCAAACCGCCCAGCGTTCTTCACGAAAGTGGCCAATTAATTATCATTATTTTTTCATTTTTTGTCTCAAACACATAGGTTATGACCCATCCTTGGAACGAGCTCGTCGAGTTCGTTCCAATGCGGGGTCATAACCTATGTTTTTGAGACACAAAATGAAAAACAATAGTTATTCAAGAATTTTGTTTACAAGTGTCGTCTGCTTTTCATATTAGATAAAGGGTTAAATGTAACTACTGCGATTGCCGAGTCCCATCCGAATTTCGGCTCACTTTACTCATACATTATACTGTATTTTCTTTTCACCATTAACTACACCCTCATTGAGGTACAAATATTATTGAACTTTGTCAAACACGAACTCGTATAACACTTCTCATTGCATGACTGAGAAAAAGAATACTGCTTGAAATTGCAGTGTTTTGACATCAGTGTGTATAGGTTAATACGAGGTTAGTAGATGGTCAGGTCGAAACTTAGCAAACAGGGACGTGGCGACAGGGATGATGTGAGGTGTCCCCCCCCACCCCCAATCCTGGCCAAAATTTCCTACAGTTGGAAATTCGGAAGGCACTCGCTAAAAACTAAAATGTTAAAAACTACACTTGAAGTGCTGTATTTAACACTTACTAAGTGCTGAACTAGCACTTTGTTCGAGTGTAGATATCCCAGAACTTGACAGGTGTTACAATAATACCACTTGACAAGGGTAATGTCGCGACACTTAAAAGGAAACAACGCAGATGACGCGGATCAGGCTCGAACTTTCGAGCCTGATCCGCGTCATCTGCGTTGTGTCCTTTTAATTATGTACCCACCAAGCACAAATCAAATTATGGACGATTCTGGAAGAACCACCAGTGCTAGACACGTGGGAAGTGCCATCCATTCAAGTTTCAGATGTCTGACGATTGTAATGTCTAAGTGCTTAAAGCATTGCACTTTGAGTGTTAAAATCAAACCCTAAGAGTTAGAATGGGTTTAATACCTTGAAAGTGTCAGTTTTAACACTTCAGTTTTTAGTGTGCAAGTCAAGAGTAGTTAGAAATTCCATCTATCTGGATGAGAGAGCTTCTTTGGTGATGCTGATGTCTCCTTTACTTCCCGAAGTCCAACTCGATTTCAAATCGGCAAAAATTCCAACTGTCATTATTTACAACTACAGTGTACGCAATATCGAGCTTCATAAGAATGCATGATGTCGGTATTAGAT
This sequence comes from Pictodentalium vernedei, assembly GCA_031216915.1. NCBI lineage: Eukaryota > Metazoa > Mollusca > Scaphopoda > Dentaliida > Dentaliidae > Pictodentalium > Pictodentalium vernedei. Next base: position 88,117,253 of record CM062292.1, read on the forward strand.
TTTTATAGTCCTCGAAAATCAAATCACATCATGATTGAGCTTGAGCATTTATTTAGCTTTTATTCAATTCTCAGAATAATGCCAAATAATAATAATCTGATAATTCTATCCTATAAATGTGTTAGCATTTCAGTTGCTAGAAACAATTTTATGCCCCCTTTCATGGCTTCATTTTCAAAAGTATTCTCGCTGGTGAATTTCCAACAAGTCAGAGGGACCGGGGGTTCCCCTCTCGGTCCCTCCCTCTAGTTGGAGATTCACTACCCTACACCCCCCCCCCCCCCCCTCCCCAATCGGAAATCTCTAGCCACGTCCCTGGTAGCAAACTGCAACGCCTGAAGGCCAAAAAGTCTCCAGGTCGAAATATCACCTGTGCGAAACTTAGTCGAAACCTCATAATCCCTTTAGTTTGCTTGAATATGGGACGCTTCAAATTACGTTTGCACTGGGTTGACAATAAAGTGGACTTCTAGGGGAAAATATTTTCTAGACAAATAAATAAATGACGTAAAAGTTCAATTTTAGGCTGTAAACAAGTATATATCATGGCGCCTTAATGCACACAAGAGGCAATATAATTATATCCTAAGATCACTATTGTCTGTGTCTTGTAACATGACAGAGCTACACAGGTTGCAGTGAATTTTGGACCAATAAATTATCTTCATTTTTCCTGATTGTATAGGTTTTAGCTATTTAATTACCAAAAAGTACACGATTTGCGATAAGTAGAGGATACCTAGTGTTTTTGAGAGGATATCGAAAATTATCTCATGAGCGACCGAGACAAATGTTTATTTTTCGAGAGCGAGTGAGATAAGTCTCGATATCCACTCAAAAACGCTTGATTGTATTTTTATTATACGCTTTTGAAGAATCTGATCATTCTTATCGATAATTCCACTCGTTTCAACCTTGAATTGATGCATGAAAGTAAATAGTAAATTGATACCGGAAGTGATTTGATCGATACTCGGAACAGGTAGCAATCTGAATCAGCTGGCGGGTTTCATGCATCAATTTAAGGTAAATACGTGCTGAATTATTGCGGTATCCACTCAAAAACACTAGATTTACTTTTCATTATACGTTTTTAGAAAACAATGCTCATTTCCAGTGATAATTTGACTCGTATTCACCTTGAAGTGATTCTTAGAAAGCCGCCATTTTGATTGATACCGTGAAAGTGAAAATTTCTATATCATCACAGTGGGGGATACGATTTCTATATTTCCGCAATTTTTTCGATAATCTATCGTTTAGCATATAACAAAATCAACTTAATCACACATACGGGTAAAATGAAGATATTCCTGGTGGTCGTATGCTGCTACGCCATCACATAAATATGTCGCTCGGTGGCTTCTTTAAGAAGAACACCGCTTGCCATGCGGGTGATTATACTCTGTAATATATTTCGTTTTTGAAGTGGAGGGTCTGGGTCGGTATTCAAATTTATAGGCTAGGCAGCACACAGCCCTGCTTGTGTAACAAATGCATTTTTGATTTGATCCCTGCTGTCTGTCACATGGCATTGAAGAGCCATGTACCGGGCACGAAATAATTAACAATGTGAATGTCGATTCTAAGAACCCGATTTGGACTGAATTGTAGTTGGGGTGGGTATTGTTGGAGCTTCGTCTTAACCCTTTACCTAACATGAAAAGCAGTCGACACTTGCAAACAAAAGTCTTGAAAAACTGATATTTTTCATTTTTTGTTCGAAAGAGGGGTCATAACCTATGTTTTGAGACAGAAAATGATAATATAATGAAAATTAATTGGCGATTTTTGAGAATATAGCTGGCCGGTTTTGGTGTTACGTTGGGTAAAGGGTTAAAGTTTATACGCGACACATCAGTTTTTGTCGATACACGCGTACGATAAGTTATTTCGTGATATCTTATTCCACCGAACACGTAAAACAGACACGAAATAGTAACGAATGGGCGGGCGGGCGGGCGGGCGGGCGGGCGGGACGGACGAACGGACGGACGGACGGACGGACGGACGGACGGACAGACAGACGATGTTTTTGTTGGTGGCAGGTAGAACCTCATGCAACTCATTGTCTACTGGTGTTACGTGTGCGACAGCTTCATCTTGATATCATTTTTTACTCACAAGCGTTGCGAAGATGACCGATTGTAAACCTGATTTGCCCCGACGGTGGTGGATCAAGTCCGACTGTTAACCCTTTGATACTTTTTCACGTGTTATTAAGTACGAAATCTATTGTTTAATTTAACCCATTGATACTTTTTTACTTGTTATTAAGTACGAAATCTTTTGTTTAATTTAAAATATTCAACCCCATCATCAAGCCAGGTCTTCGCCTAAGTTGCAAAATTAGTCGGTCGGATTTATAGTTAAAAACTCAGAGTTCTTGGAATTTTTTGTGTGGATAATTGCATGGAGTAGTTGGAGAGATATGAACTTCCCAATTTATTCTTTAATTAACACGTACCGAAGTTTAAATTAGGGTACAACTAGTGTTTAATCTCGGGAACGGGAATTCAGGGGTTCCCGGTTCCGAAAGCCAGCCCCGATACCCAGGAAATATACAGCACAGAACCGGCAATGAAGCGTGGCACTGTTTGTGTATTGAACTGAGGTTTTCTTAACTGAAACTTTGTAGGACTTCGTCAGCTATTCTACGCCTGACATTTTTACAGTCCTGATTCCTGACGAACCATTTTCAACAAATGACTGTAGCCCTCAACCAGTTCTGGAGCCCCCCCCCCCCCCCACCTCCACCACCACCCTCCCTTTCAACAGCAAGATCTTCTTCACACGCTTCAAAGTTCAAACTCGTCTTCATTTTTGGAATTACTAGTATCAATGTTCATTACCTCCTCCAACATCAACACCATCCTCTTCACTGTCGTCACCAGTAACACCCTCCTCTTCACTGCCGTCACCAGTCTCCTCTAGTAGAGGAGACTGGTGACGGCAGTGAAGAGGAGGGTGTTGATGCTGGAGAAGGTAGATGTGATAATGCGAGTTATTGTGAAAATAAAGACGAGATTGAAGCGGGTTTGAGTTTTCGTACTTATCTTAGGAAAAGAACTTTTCCGTTTGATGGGAGATTACCAATGAAATATCCTCATTATCATTAAAATAAATGCGTCATGTTACCCCTGGTAAATTTGCTTGATATTACCCGGGAAATTTTCCGGTTCCCAGTTCTGAGAGTAATTTCATTCCCGTTCCCGGTTCTAGAAAAGCAGGGAAAATATTAAACCGTAGGTATTTCAGGCCTATATTTGCATGAGTGACAAAATTCCAAGTATCAGAACAGGTCTCCAAAGAAAGTATAATTATGTTTGGTAGGAAAAACGAAACGATATCTGAGCGTCCACTCTATACGAAAATGTCCCGACTGGAAAATCATTCATGGGCAAGCGGGTGTCACGCCCCAATACCATCCTTCACAACGCTCCCGATTCTAGTATATGAAAAGCCGTATGGTAAACAAGGGGAGGGGGGGAGGGGGCACTAAAAATTTGCAAGACGTGACGTCCTATTTTTTATTCGGCTCCTTTTTACACCCACCCACCTACTACGTGCAAATTTTCTACTACCGTTCCCAGACACCACCCCCCCCCCCCCACTCTCCCATTAAAATCCAAAATAAAGTTATAAACTTAGTAGGCACAGCTGTCTTTGGGGGATTTTCATAATGTTCAAAACCCTTTACCCAACGTAAAGGCCAAAACCGGCCAGCGCTATTCTCAAAAATCGCCAATTAATTTGTATTATTTTTTTCATTTTTTGTCTCAAAAACATAGGTTATGGCCCCTCATTGGAACGAGCTCGTTGAGCTCGTTCCAATGAGGGGTCATAACCTATGTTTTTGAGTCAAAAAATGAAAAAAATTAGGTATTCAATCATTTTTTGGCAAGTGTCGTCTGCTTTTCATGTTAGGTAAAGGGTTAAACTGGCACCACCAATTTAAACCTCTGTGGGCTGCTGTGGGCCCCAATCTACAAATGACAAGCTGTTCATTATCAGGCTTGGTCAGAGCAGGTGTACATATACGGAAACAAATTTTCATTTGAATTGTTCCCAAAATATTGTCTGCACATTTTTTACATTTCGAACAAGACACCCACCCCCTACTAACGTGTGACATTTTCCCAGATTAAGCCCAATATTCTCACATATAAAGCCTCCTGATGTTGTATTTATGTTAAGAGTGTGATGTACAACATCATCTTTAAGGTTCGAAACACAAATGATGGTATATATTAGCTGATATAATGATATATTTTTTAAAAAATTCAAAAAATTGCACAAGTTGGAAATGCACACTTTTGGCGGACTCAAGAGACCAACCCACCCCCACGTCACGTCTTGCAATTTTTTGGTGCCCCCCCCTCCCCCCCCCCCCCCCCCCCCCCCGCCCCCACCCTGTGGTAAAACTGAAAAAAAAGCTGATGTGAGTTTGGGTTTACTTCCGGGGAAGGGGAATTTTCCGGTTCTCGTTTTTGAAAGTCAGTGCCGATACTGGGAATTTTCCGATTCTCGTTTCTGAATATCAGTCCCGATACCCCCCGGGGAATTTCATAGGACAGAACCGGGAATAAAGGTTGTGTTCCGCAACCGTTGATTCCCGATTCTGGTCTATAAATTTTCCGGACATTAGGCCTGATTCTCATAACCGGTAATCAGGAAATTCCCGTCTGCGAGATTAAACCATGGCTCCAACTGCGTTGCTGATCTCGGAAAAAATTGATATTCGCTGTTATCTCATAAACTATAATACGCAATCATTGATACCATGGTCTTTGAATTTCCCGGGTATCGTGAATGACGTTCAGTTCCCACACCCGGGATTAAACCTTAATGTTAATGCTGATTTGTTTGGTTCACCTCTATTCATGATCTTGCCCTTGATGGGACCAGTCTTTAGTTCCCTACACGGCATACTCTCTGTCAACGCTACATGTAATAATAATTCCAATAAAACGATATCTGCTAATTTCATCTATTGACCTCTGTCTGCAACCATGGTACACGCCATGATATTTCAATCCGCCAAAAAATCTATGACCCGGACACCAAAACGTTATTGGGAAGACTGCTCGGCAGCGCTCATAAAAAAACTGTCTTTCCAAAAACGGACGTATAAAATCGAGGAATTCAGTTTAATGATCTTTGATAACATTTTTTGAATAACAAAATCAAATATTGAATCACTGTGCTCAAAAGGTAGCCACAGAAGACATTCCATTCCTGTTTTTATCGTTGAATTGCAAAATAAGCGACATGTTGACAAAAATAAACAAAGATATTTTAAATTTTGTCTGACCCCATTTTTTGTCCCTCCCAGATTCAGACAAACTGAAACCAATTTCTTTGCTTATGTTTATCCCATCAACACCCCATTATGCAGATTTTCTTCACTCAAAGTATGAAATGGGGTCAGATCAGCCATTTACTTACAAGTAAACAGCTTCAATCCACTAACCAACGTAACTGTCAAAACCAGCCAGCGCTATTCACAAAAATCAAAATTCAATCTTGATTATTTTTTTATTTTTCTGTCTAAAAAACATAGCTTATGACCCATCATTGGAACGAGCTCGTTGAGGGTCATAAGCTATGTTTTTGACGCAAAAATTAAAATAATTTAGTTATCCAAGAATTGTGTTTGCAAGTGTCCGTCAGCCTTTCGTGTTATGATAATGGTTAAGTTTCAGCTACAAGGAAGAAAGAGAAATTTGAACAGAGACGACTTGTTTCGACATTTTATTATCATCACCGTCTCGTTTTTATTTAAATGTTGTTTACGTCAATTTCGACGAAGTGAATGCCCACTGAAGTACTTCCTGCTCTCTTTGACAATATCGGTTTGTACCCGAATACAATCCTCACGGCGAGAGTTATATCGGGTATCCGAGAGAATTCAGTTACTGTAACATAAATTCACCCTGAATTGTAAAAAAAAAACAATTTTTTTCCATGACACAACTGTGAATTAACCCTTTACCTAACATGAAAAGCAGACGACACTTGCAAACAAAATTCTTGTATAACTAATTTTTTTCATTTTTTGTTTCAAAAACATAGGTTATGACTCCTCTTTGGAACGAGCTCATCGAGCTCGTTCCAAAGAGGAGTCATAACCTATGTTTTTGAGACAAAAAAAATGAAAAAATAATGAAAAGTATTTGGCGATTTTTGTGAATAGCGCTGGCCAGTTTTGGCTTCTACGTTTTGTAAAGGGTTAAACCAATGCATTCCAATGCATTTGCACTACTGGAATTTAAGTTTTAACCCTCATATAAACTGTTCTTTTTAATAATTTTTCTGATTTTCGCTTGGAAATTAGTTGTTTGAACATGTCGTATTTTCTACACTTTGGGCAAATTGGATTGGAGGATAAGTGCTAAACCCTTAGTTAACCCTCCTCTTCAACAAATTTGAAATACATACATTACACGGCAAACAAAATAGTAAATAACAAAATGAAATTGTAGTTGTACAAAGATAACAAAAATGGAAAATGAGAGAAAGAGAGTGAAAACGAGGTGTGTGTGTGGGGGGGGGGGGGGAGAAGGAGGAAGAAAGGGAGAGAAGTTGGTTTGGTGATAGCTCATGAGTAATTTCCCTGTCCGATGTTGTGAGGACACACATATATTTCATCACGGATTAGTTTATAAAAAACAACTTTTGAGATACGTGTTTTCAACCATAGAGGGTTCATTGTAATGTAAGGCCATGTTCAGTTAGAAGTTATTATTCAACAAGTAGATCATAAACTCCATGTCCCGAGAAAGAAGAAAAACATCCGTGGACAATGATATTAATGATGCAGTGGCGTAGGAACCGGGGGGGGGGGGGGGGGTAAGGGGGTATTTACACACACTCAAAAAAAAAAAAAAAAAAAAAAAAAATTCAAAAACTTTGTAAATCATATCTAAAAATTTCCAAAACTTTGTAAATCATATCTAGTATCTACACGAAAATACCCACATACAACTGCATATTCTACATCATACAGGCGCACATAAAAACTGTATGATCTACACCGTTTGCAGTGCATAGAAAAGTTGGTAGCCGATGTCACTGACTGATTTGACGCTCAACAGGTTAACATCTTCCTCTCTGACATACATCCTTCTTTAACCCTTTACCCAACTTAACGGCCAAAACCGGCCAAAGTTATTCTCAAAAATCGCCAATTAATGTTCATGATTTTTTTCATTTTTTGTCTCAAAAACATAGGTTATGACCCCTCATTGGAACGAGCTCGTCGAGCTCGTTCCAATAAGGGGTCCATAACCTATGTTTTGGAGACAAAAAATGAAAAACAATACTTATTCAAGAATTTGTTTTGCAAGTATCGTCTGCTTTTCATGATAGGTAAAGGAATAAACACCAAATATTAACAGCAACGATACTTTGATTTTTTTCACTTGAGAAGCGAGGAAATGAGCTCTCAGTAGTTCATATTTCACAAATTTTCCTGGTATCCCCCTCCCGCACTCTCCCCGGGTTCGGCTACGCAGAGCGGGGCGCCAAAGACGGCTGTGCTGTCCCCTACAAGCTCCCGTTTACTATACCCCATCCAATATTATAAGCTTTTTATGCCCTGTAATGATGATTTGTACATCCATCGTTGTGTGACCATTCATTCTGATGGATTTATTCTTCAGTTTTGATTTAGGATAAAGTGAAACGTTGGGCGATTCGAATATATTTTTCCACAGCTTTCAATATCTTTTCATTTTCTTCATTTGACTGCAAAGTTATTCCAAAAAGTAGTTGGTCGACATGAGCTATGTTGTATTTATCCAGAACTGGCATTAATTGGAGTCTCGAAGCCTCATAGAGACGAAAAGTCAGCAAAAAGTGACTAGGATCTTCTTCAAAGCTTCCACATCTACAGTAAGGTGAGTACCTGATCTCGTATGCTCAGTATATTGGCTTAGTATGCCTCAAAGCTCATAGTTAGTTTGTCCAATCAGAACGTTTGAATACAATCTAAGCGTTCCGCCGAATCAAGTTACTCGCCTGATATTATTAGTTACCCCGTGTCTGATCAATCACGTGGTACGGGTTTTTACCTACCCGAAGCCAGCCGTATCCCATGAAGCCTTCGGCCTTCGGTCTCATGGGATATGGCTGGCTTCGGGTAGGTAAAAACCCGTACCACGTGATCAGACACGGGGGTAACGAATTTATCAATTGACTTTCCGTTTTAGAAGTACAATCTATTTCATGTGTGAACACACACAGCATGAGATCTTTTATCTTCCATTGTTGAGCCATACAGGTTTCTGTGGAATTTTTGTGCAAAAGAGTTTTTGTGAAAATATGCCGATATGACTAGTATAAAAAAAATTATTATGTATGGACAATTTGTAGATTTCGGAACGAGGCTTCCACTGGGTACGGGAAATTTGTCAGTAGCTGGGCGGACATATCGTGGGTTTCAATGAATATGGTCTCATACCACGTATCTATCAACCAATCAAATCAAAAAATTCACTTTAGTCAATAGATAATTTTTGATATCAGGTTAGTAGCAGCCATTACTATTTTGATCAAATTGAAGCATTTTCACTCGCTTCGAATGTTCAAAATTTCAGCTGAAACAAAATAAGAGAATTTGTGTACCAAAAAATAGTTTCAAGGTACCGTATTTATTGATTTAAAATATTAAATATTTAAACACCGGACAGAAAATGTTATTTGTAGACCCAAAAGTTCTTTGTTGTTTCTACGATCGATGCTACAGTGCGTGGAGAGTGTATTATCACTACATCACCCGCAGAGTGGAGATTCCACCCGAGGAATAATTGCAAATTTGTTGCAAAGCATAACCAGCACCAACAAAGTTTCAGCCAATGGACCTCCGGGTTAAACCCGGAGGTCCATTGGTTGAAACATTGCTTGTGTTTTTTGCCGATATGTACAAAATATGAAAGTTATAGCTTGGGTGATAACTCCACTCCGCGGGTGGTTAAGTTACAATCCACTCTCCACGTACTGTATACTATACCGACTATACTTGTCTATCATTTTTTTATGCTGAAGCGAACATTTACTTTAAAGTTTAATCAACAATGTATGTTTTAGCCAGCTACATGTGACTTATAATACATAATGATAATGGAAAAGGTGTTGGCTTCAGACGTTGGACCGGAATTCGACTCAACATCACCGCATAAGAGCAAAAAGAGAATGATTAATGATGTACCCAACACAGCAATACCCAGCTGATCTAAATGATAGTATTTGTAAAAACTATCAATCAGTTCCGTTCTACATGACGAGTTTGAGATGTCCGAGCCAAACTTATTATAAAAAGTTTCAACTGCCACTCTGTACTGATCAATATCAGTCGCCACGGCAGTACCGAAAATAGTAATATTGTGTCAATCTGATGGCATCAGGACCTTCTTCGATTCAAAGCTCACTGAGGGGATTGTTCACACGATGCTTCACTTCTTTCTGATACACAGAATGGTTTATATTTAGTTGACCGAGGCAACGGAAGATTTTCATAATCCGTGAGGAGAGAAAGACAGAGAAAGATTCATTCATTGAAAGTGGAGAAATGAGTGATAGTATAGACAACATGCATTGACAATATATCCCCGAATTAGGTGTCACGTGCATACGGAGTTACTGAAATCGGTTGGTGATATTAGTAAATAAGCCTAATCGCTACATACAGATTATCATGATAATGTGCATGTCTTGTGATTTGTATCAGATTCGAGGTGGTGTCTAAAAAGAGATCTCAACGAGCCGGCCTTGCTGGCGAGTTATGACCAGTGGCGTAGCGGAAAATCTTGTGCCCCCCCCCCCACCCCCCCGCGAGATAGAGACGGGGGCCCTTTCATAATGGTGGTTGCCTTTAAAACGTGAGCAAATTTAGTGTTGTTACCGTGCACAGCATACAGGATTTCCCGTAGTACATACGCCATAAATTAAATGAAGGTATTGCCTATAGGATCGATTCTAAAAGTACGATTCTGTAGATTTTTTCATTACATGTTTTAAGTTTCACCCCCACCATCCAACGATACACACATGCACGCCCAATATGTGTGACTTGAGAGGCACCATGTATGTATATTGTTCATTTCTCACCCCTATCAGTTACAATGATGTAGCGTTCACTTAACCCTTTACCTAACCTGAAAAGCGGAAGACACTTGCAAAAATAATTCTTGAATAACTAATTTTTTTCATTTTGTGTCTCAAAAACATAGGTTATGATCCCTCGTAGGAACGAGCTCGACGAGCTCGTTCCAACGAGGGGTCATAACCTATGTTTTTGAGACAAAAAATGAAAAACATAATGAAAATTAATTGGCGATTTTTTAGAATAACCCTGTCCGGTTTTGGCCGCTACGTTAGGTAAAGGGTTAAAAGAATAATACATAGCCTACAAAGAGTACGTCGTGTGGAAGTGAGAGTTTGAAATTATGTGTATTTGGTACACAGTCTCGCTCTCTCTCTCTCTCTTTCCCTCTTTCTTCCAGCGTCGGGACGTCCTCCAAGACGCCCCCCTCCCCCTTCTAGCCGCCCCCCCCGCAATGCGGGCCCTGCGGGCCTACTCCCTACGCCACTGGTTGTGATCCCATTTTTGGACACCACTGAGAATCTGATGCGAATCACAGGACATGCACATTATCATGATAATTCGTTTACCAACAATTCTGTCACAAAACAGATTAAATCTTAAATTATTAATACAGTTTTGGGACATAATGTTGGACAAGAAAAAGTTTTTAAAAAAACATATTTTATGGAATTATATTGTTGTGCACTTTGGCAAACAATGAGTAATGCGGTCACCGCAATTTTCAAAGTTGTGTTGTCAAATTATTCCTTCTCAGTGTCACTTCTTATGATGATCCGCTTGAATTTACGAGTTTGCGACGTGGGCACGAGCTCGGGAACCGGGTTGGTGTAATATTGAATTGTGCAGTTTCTATTTATTGTAACATTTTTAGGGAATTCCCCCGTAATTGTCGCCGTCGCGTTACCAGAAATGAGTCTTCTATATGATACGGAATCAGAATAAGTCGTCTATATGATACGGAATCAGAACACATTATGTGATACATACCTGTTTCTCGTGGTTTGGTTTTCAGGCCAAAATCTGTATGATTGTTAGATAAAGTGTGTTATCAGTTGAGATTAGTAATTTTAAGTTTTAGGTCAGTAAACGTGTCGATAATAATTGGCGAGTTAAGGTCAAGTGGGTTCCTATTCGCTGCCTCCGCGCAACAGCGCATAAAAACATATCCATACATACATAAAAACAAATTCCACCTTATATATATAGAGGATATGGAAAGAGTGTTTTTCACATATAATATTTATGAAACGAGTCTAAGAATTTTCCGTTTTGGCGTGCCTCTGGCGAGCCCAAACGGAAAATTCTGACGAGTCATTTCATATTCTATTTATCATATGACACACACACGCACAAATTAGCCACTTAGTATGACTTTTTAACCCATCTCCTAACTTGAGTTGCATACACTTGGAAAAAACATCCTCGTACAACTAACAATTTTCATTTTTTGCTTCCAAAACATAGGTTATGACCCCCTCATTGGAACGAGCTAAAGCTAAAATTTATGTCATAGGCTTTTCATATATAGTAGAATAGGTAATCATGGTATAAATTGTCTTCTAAACCCAAAATTTGAATTATTGACTTCGTGAGGTGTGGTGGACAATGTCATAAAACGTTTGTATAGGTGATATAAGGTAACAAGTGATGATTTGACTGTGTTTTGCTAAAAACCACTGGTGAGTGCGGGCGGCTACTCTCCAGTAAATTGTAGCAAAACACTGGTCGATGAACATATTCGTACTCACACTTTAACCACGTTCTCTAACCGGTAATCCATTTAATTAGGCTTTAACTGAAAAAGAAAACTTCATAACAAAACGGAATACACTAAAAATCCTTCTGTCCTATTTTTGAACTTTCAGGTCTTTGTGTTGCGGGGTGTGGGTAGGGGTTGCTTTTGTGAGCAGAAAAAGGGGGGATTCGTGACAGCTTGCTATCAATTTACATTACAAAATGTTTCCTGGGAGGGGTGGTGTGCATGTGGGGGCGGGGCTGGGGAGTAGCAATTTGCTTATTCAGAACAAAAGGGTTATCAGTGAGATTTTATAATAATGAGATTTAGGGTTAGGTTACTGGGTCATTTAGCGATATTATCATAAAACGTCTGTGAAGGTTATAAAGGTAACAAGTGATGACTTGAATGTGTCTCAATATAGACTACCGGTGAGGGTGGGCGTGCACTCTCCAGCAGATTGCAGCAAAGTACTGGACGACGAATAGACTCGTACTCACAACTTTAACCCTTTTCCTAACCTGAAAAGCATGCAAACACTTGTAAACAAAATTCTTGAATAATTTATTGTTTGCCTCAAAAACATAAGTTACGACCCCTCATTGGAAAGAGCTCGTCGAGCTCGTTCCATTGAGGGGTCATAACCTATGTTTTTGAGATAAAAATGAAAAACTAATGAAAATTGATTTGCGATTTTTTGTGAACAGCGCTGGCCGATTTTCACTGTTACGTTGGGTAAAGGGTTAATCAAGTACTTTAACTTAATCCAGTTAATTGGCTGAAAAATTACTTCATAAGTTAATTGGCTGAAAAATAACTTCATAACCTCACGGAATACACTAAACATTCTTCTTCCCTATTAATGATATTTCAAGTCGTTGGAGGAAAAAAGGAGCCTGGGGGGGGGATTATGAGAAAATTCATGGCAGCTTGCAGCTTACTAGCAACTTACATTTAAATGTTTCTTCTTGGAGGTGGCGTGTGTTACAGGGGAGGGGGCAATTGCAATTTGAATATACAAGTGAAAAGACTTACCAATGAGATTTGATAATAATGAAATTTAAAGTTTATATTACTGGGCTATTTTGTAAAATCAATTGGTGGTGGAGGTGGGTTTCCTTCAAGTCAGACTGAGGAGAAAGAACACATAACAGCTTGCTATCTAATTACATTCAAATGTTTCCTCGTGTGCGTGGCGGCGTCGATGGGGTGGAGAGGGTTAATTGCATTTAGTATATACAAACGAAAAGGGTTATCAGTGAGATTATTCAATAATAATGGACGTTAGAGTTAGGTTACTGAGTTCAATAGCTATCTGGTAAAGTATATTGGTGGTGGAATGGGTTACATTGAGACTTACACGAGGCTCTACTGAATGTTGAGTGCCCTAGTTGAAAACATCATATTCTGTCGATTTGCCTCATGTTGAGGTACTACAAATAGTAATTTGCAGGTTCAGATTCTTCCTGCTCCAGTCCGCTGGAGAGAGCTTGTAGGACCTCCACAGCAAACTGTAGCATGGTGAACTGGAGTGTGAACGCGAGTGGGGGGAGTGGGTGGGCGGGTAGGGTTAGGTAATACAAACACCCTGACACTGTAGGTAAATGCTTTGAGCGTGTACGTACTGTATGTATATTTTGATGAGAGAATCAGCTAACTACAGAGGACTTAGGCAAGTCTATGTAAAATGGCTTCAATATCCTTACCAAAATTTGCTTTAAATCGTTGTACACTCTTTCAATTATCATATACAAAAGAAGTTGAACTGCTGAGTTATCAGATTTGTGATTGTCAGCTCATTACCAGTTATCGTAGATTCGTGGTAAACACTGCTAACAAACGGAGGAGCAACGACTGTGAATATCTGTCACTAACACTGATACGGACAAAAGCAAAGGTGTTGAAATTTCTTTATCCAGCCTGCAGGCAAAGTGAAAATACACCCGTATAATATCCGATTCAGGCTGTTGGGGCCCAACATAGCCGGTACCGTACCGTCCTATCGGGTGGGGACGCAAAATGGCTGTCCTCTGTGCGGAGAGAGACACACTCTATGCAGGCTAAAGATCCCTTCATGGTATTCGAGAAGAGCTAGGCCGCGAAGTTGCCGCTATGGAGGTCATCCCACACACCTACGCCATTGGGCCAAGGAGAGCCGTTAATATAAGTTGCATAACTTGTTCGCCAATCCCTGTAAAACAAATAAGATTAAATAAACATAGCCGGTACGGTACGTGCTTGTTCGCCAATCCTTGTAAAACAAATAAGATTAAATAAACATAGCCCGTACGGTACGTGCTAATTAAAAGGGAAGTTACGGTACAACCACGGCATGTGGTAGTATATGGTTAACATCATTCACAGAACACACTGCCACCTTTTTCGAGATCATTCGACGTCAGGGCAACTATCATGGAAACCAAGATGGTGGCCTCCAGTAAAGATGAAGGACTGAAACACGTATGTCACTAACAACACATGTTGCGCATGCGCACCGACACAGCGTATCACCATGGTAATGATGTCACAACATAGCTACTCTCATGGGCTACCGTGACAATCCACTTGAAACCACTGCCTCCTCCAAACAGTGCAATGTTCCGACATCACATACTACATTTTTGCATTCGGTAATAATAGTTTGGGTTACAATCCCATAGGTCTGTTGCATTGCAGTCACTGATTCTCCGAACTATATTTGATGATCACACGGTCATCTAATAGTGAACGGTCGTTTAGGTTACGCAGGGGTTACGCCAGTTGTAAAATACGCAAAACAACGCAACATAAATTAATTTCCAAATCCCTCGAGTTTTGCCAGTCAAATATAACACACTTTCGGAACAAACTCGACTCAAAGGTTGTGCATTGCACCCACATAAGAATAGCGTGACATGCCGTTTACCTCTTAACAGAATTTCCTCAAAATAAATAACAACAACTAACGCGCATCGTGAAAGCGAGATCGTGCGTTAGTTGTTGCTATTTATTTGGCGGAAATTCTGTCAAAACGCAAACAACATGGCTTATGTGGTAAAACAGAAGGAAAAACTATTACAACTCTTTTTTTCTATAGGTTATCATCATGTTATATGGCTTAACCTGCTAACAGGTCACGATGTAAGCTTTCTTTTCCAGGCCAATACTCGTCGATTTCCATTTTTTCTCTCCCACCAAACAAGTATGCATCCACTTGAGAAAGGATTAATTGAAAAGAGTAACAGCTGAACCTACTAAAAGGGGTTGAATAGCTGAGGTAAAATCAAGAAAGAGAAGTAGCTGGATAAAGCCACAGAGTCGTCCGAAATTACCTTTCTCTAAACAAATGATTTATCGAGGTGCTCACTAACCTGGTATCATTTAGCATACAAAAACTGACTTGATGGTGTTGGCACACATCCCACGATTTAGTATTCCTAACTAGAATTACGTGGTGCTCATACCAACTGAAGATCATCACAGTTGGTATGGATGACACGTAATGCTCGATTTTGAAGTTGTGTGGGATATGCATGGTTGTCAAGTGTAATATAGGGCGTACTGTATGTACCCGGTGTTCTACTGGTCTTGCTGTGTTGTGGAGTATACATGGTTGTCAAGTGTAATATAGGGCATAATGTGTGTACCTGGTGTTCTACTGGTCTTGCGGTGTTGTGTGGTATGCATGGTTGTCAAGTGTAATATACGGCATAATGTGTGTACCCGTTGTTCTACTGGTCTTGTGGTGTTGTGTGGTATGCATGGTTGTCAAGTGTAATGTAGGGCGTACTGTATGTATCCGGTGTTCTACTGGTCTTGTGGTGTGGTGGGGTATGCATGGTTGTCAGGTGTACCACGGGGCGTACTGTATGTACCGGTGTTCTACTGGTCTTGGGGTGTTGTGGGGTATGCATGGTAGTCAAAGTAATATAGGGCGTACTGTATGTACCCGGTGTTCTACTGGTCTTGCGGTGTTGTGGGGTATGCCTGATTGTCAAGTGTAATATAGGGCGTACTGTATGTATCCGGTGTTTTACTGGTCTTGTGGTGTGGTGGGGTATGCATGGTTGTCAGGTGTACCACAGGGCGTACTGTATATACCCGGTGTTCTACTGGTCTTGGGGTGTTGTGGGGTATGCATGGTAGTCAAAGTAATATAGGGCGTACTGTATGTACCCGGTGTTCTACTGGTCTTGCGGTGTTGTGGGGTATGCCTGATTGTCAAGTGTAATATAGGGCGTACTGTATATACCCGTTTTTCTACTGGTCTTGCGGTGTTGTGGGGTATGCATGATTGCCAAATGTAGTATAGGGAGTATTGTATGTAGCCGGTGTTCTCCTGGTCTTGCGGTGTGGTGGGGCATGTTTATTTGGCAAGTACTGTAGTATACAGGTTGTGATATTTATCCTTGGTGCTTGGTTTCTACTAGCCTTGTAGAGTAAAAGGTGTTTTATGGACATTCCAAGACTTGCCCGATGGTAGAGGTCGTGACCTGAGATGGCTTTCAAGCCTGTTACAAGTCAATAGTAATGGTACGCTGCTGTACGGATGGTAGAACAGTCTAGCACGGGACAAAACAGTGGCAGGGAATAGTAATGGTGCAAAGCTACAAGAGTGTTTGAAACCTATAACTTTAGATAACTACAGTGGAAGCTGATCATAGAACGGATTGTAGTGACTATGGACAAATCAGCAGTAGTAAAATACTTAGGAGGGCCGCGGGGTAGTCTGAACGATAAGGACAAATAGGTACTACAGTTAAAACTAGAAGTCCTGTCACGAATAGTGCGCTTATCTAGGCTTAATTGCGCGTTGGAATTGCGAGCAATTGCCATATCGAATGGCATCCAAAGCACGGCAGGTTCTCTTGGTTACTCATAGCAAACACATGCAATGTTTCTGCCAATGGACCTCCGGGTTACCCGGAGGTCCATTGGCTGAAACATTGCTTGTGCACAGGCCATATGTACATAATTTGATAGCTTTGCTTGGGCCTTAACGCGTACATTAACGCGCATATCAACGTGCTTTTTGTGCGCTTTTCATGACAGGACTTCTAGTTTTAACTGTAGGAACCAGAAGTTTGTACTATAACTATCCTCTTAAGGTATCCTCCAATAGGTATCCTCCAATAGTACATTACCATGTCACTGGTGTCAGCAACACCTTGATGAGAACAAGCGTCGTAAGAGAAGTCACTCAGTCGAGCAATTGCTCGAAGGCCTATTAGATCAATAAGATTTGAGTCGTTCGTGCAATGCCTGCTCCAGTCAATGCTCGTTAGTTCATTTGATGAAATCATGTCCCGTGTTTCTAGGCATCCCCCTTACAGAATCCCTTTTAGGAAATAGAACCCCTTTCTGAAATGAGTCGATGGAGTCGCAAGGGCCTTTACTCATTGAGCAAATGCTCTCATGGCTCTTTAGCCCTTTCGACGAAATAATACTCCACATTGTTGTCACCCTACTTACAGAATCACTTACATAATCCCTTACAGAATCCCTTCTAGGATATAGATCCCCTTTTCTGAACTGAGTTGAAGTTATGGTTTAATTCCGGGAACGGGAATTCCCAGGTTCCTGGTTCTGAAAGCCGGCCCCGATACCCGGGAAATCTATAGCACGGAAACGGGAATGAGTTTCTGAATTGAAACTTTGTAGGATTTCGTCAGCCAGAAAGTTTTAGTCCTGATCCCTGACGAACCATTTTTAACAAATCGCTGTAGATCTCAACCAGTTCTGGAGACACCCGCCCCAGTACACCTCCTTTCAACAGCAAGATCTTCTTCACCCGCTTCAAAGTTCAAACTCGTCTTCATTTTCAGAATTACTAGTACCACTGTTCACTACCTCCTCCATCATCAACTCCCACTTCACTGCCGTCACCAGTCTCCCCTGCTTAAAGCAGAGGAGACTGGTGACGGCAGTGAAGACGAGGGTGTTGATACTGGAGAAGGTAGAGAACAGTGGTACTAGTAATTCTGAAAATAAAGACGAGATTGAAGCAGGTTTGGGTTTTCATACTTATCTGAGGAAAATAACTTTTTGGAGTTGGGGGATGGCCATTGAAATATGCTCATTATCATTAAAATAAATGCTTCATGTTAACCTCATAAATTTGCTTGATATTACCCGGGAAATTTCTCGGTTCTCGGTTCCCGGTTCTGAGAGTAATTTCATCCCGAACCCGGTTCCTAGAAAACCAGGGAATATATTAAACCCTAGTCGAAGTGGAAGAGTCGTCACAAGAGCATTTTGTTCATTATTACTCTCAATGCTTTCAGCTCATCTCATTGGATGAAGCCATTATCCACGTTTTTCAGCACCCCACTTACGGAATCCCTTTTAGGGCATAGAATCACTTTTTTCAAAACGAGATGAAGAATCACAAGAGCATTACTCTCAAAGCTGACTCGTTAGCTCATTTGGCCAGATGAAAACCACGCGTATCGCAAACTGGAGACAATTGCGTATGAGCCGATAATGGGTTTAAATCTTTTGGCGCGACAGGCGACTTAAGTCGACAGACGGCAGACCGCGGAAAGGTACTGCAGTAGTCATTTTAGCCAACTGTGTGTGTCCATTTCCAAGTGCTTTTAACCCTTTACCCAATGCAGACGATATAAACATTTATTATTTTAAATATTATTTTTTAAAAAAACATATCATGTGACCCCTCGTTGGAACGAGCTCGACGAAATATAGAAACAATAATCTAAAATTGTTCCATTGAGAGGTTCTTCTACGCTACTGGATTATACCAGAAAACAAACGAATATGGCAGGGTTGAAAATCCGAGCCAATAAAGTTGCTCTTATACTTAGGAACGTAACTTTTTGGGACAAAACTAGGATTCTAGAGGAATCATTGTCCGTATCGGGATTTCGGGGTGGCTTTTGCTGATTTGGAGAGATTGCCAGGTTTATTTGAGTAATTCTAGGAAGTAACCCAGGATTTGGGAAATATTCGGACCAGTAATGTTACTCCGTTTCAACTGAAGACACCCTTTGAACATACCCCTGTCCTGTTGTAAGTTTTAGGGTCACACAGCAACCATGTGCCGCCATAAAACCAAGGTGGCGGCCACCTGCATACACCTAACACGACGTGTTGTGCATGTACGCTGACACCATGTGTCAGTGTGAGGATGACTTAACAAGATGGCCGCTACCATGGCAAGCAAACATTACTTAACTAGGTCACATGACTATGAGGTCATTTCCACCTCCGGATCTGGGCCGACATATCGCTCTCTCACTACGTGTCATGTGTAAACATGAATTAACCCTTTACCTAACGTAACAGCCAAAACCGGCCAGCGCTATTCTCAAAAATCGCCAATTAATTTTCATTATTTTTTTTCATTTTTTGTCTTAAAAACATAGGTTATGACCCTTCGTTGGAACGAGCTCGTTCCAACGAGGGGTCATAACCTATGTTTTTGAGATCAAAAATGACAAAAATTAGTTATTCGAGAATTATTTTTGCAAGTGTCGTCTGCTTTTCAGGTTAGGTAAAGGGTTAAGTGGATGGAGTTGACATTTTCTGAAGACAAAAATCACCTTCGGTGGTCTGTTTTCTTTCTTTCTTGACGCTGTTTTATGTCGAGGCATTTCACTCACGTCATCACGTCAGCAATCAGATGGGTAACGACCAACCAGATGCACGCTCGTATGACGTTCTCACACCTTTTCCAATACCTGTGTTCTATCGGGTAACGATGGATAAATACAGTACTTATAGAAATATATCTATTCTTTGATAATTGCTTTTTTCGTCTCACAGATTTCTCTTATTTTCAAACGAATTTCTTAGAGAAACTAACTCCTTTGCAAACTACAAGTTAAGGGAGCAAAAATAGGTAGCTTCTTAAGTGCTTTCAATTTATTTAAAGACAGATACTAGCCCCGGTGTTTGCGGCGTGCAATGGGTGATAGATTGATGATATATTTTTTCTATAATTTTAGCCCTTGTGTGCTTTCAACGTACTTTTGTGTCTAAAAACGCGTTCGTCATAAAAAATAAAAAAAACAGAAAAACATTCTTAAAAGTGCACCGTTTACCACCTCTCCGAAACCGGTTTATAGAATGTTTATGCGATGAAAGAAGGAAGCAAAATTCATGTTTTAAGTTACTTGAGTGAAATTTTCGCTTTCACAATTTTTCTGACATAAAACATCTTCAATCAAGGTATTAAATCTTATTAACTTGAAATGTTACTTGAGTCCTGATGATAATCACCACACCAACTGTGATTCATCTATTCACTGAACTCCAATGTCAACTAAATCTCTTTAACAACAGTAAGAGTATTTTTGTCAAAAGTGTGGGGAGTATTTATCATTGTTTGTTGAACAGTTCAGTGAGGAGGCTGGTAATAAATAAATGTTATCACTTTGACTACCAAGACAACAATCGATGTCAATTTGGAAAGGTTGAGGGTTTTGTGTGTGCCTGAGAACGACGCGGGGATAACTCAAACTTGGCTTAAAAAAAAATTGTCCTTATTTCCCGATAAATTCTGTCTTCTGATTGGTCAGAATGCCTTGGACAAATAGCCATGGCAAAGGATTCACCCAACATCCAAGGTCTATGAGAGCGGGCAACATCCAAGGTATAAACGCACGCGAAACATCGGGGGTATATGGTTCAATGAAAGTGTTTCGCTTCCGCTCGCCTCGTTATAAAAATCGAACTCAAAAACCGGAAAATAGTCACACATATATCAGATTTCCGACAGTTCTATCATATTTTGCCGATATAAATTAAATAGTCGAATAATTAAATGAAACAACTTGAGAGAAATAAAATAAGAGCAAATATCGTCCCCTGAGTTCCAATGTGTTCTATGTGCCAGAAGGCACATAGAACACATTGGAACTCGGGGGACGATATGTAAAGAAAATACTGTTTACTCATTCCCTTAATGACCCAAGGAATCTGTTGTCTTCTGCGATTATAAAAACAAAACAACTATCACGACTTTGGTCTGTGTGATTGCAGAGCGTGAGAAATGCGTCCATAAATTTATTTCCACTATGTTTGTATTGTGTTTCAAACGGTACAAAAACGTTATCTCCGCCAACATGTATGGTATATGTAGATTTAATACCTGGATGTCTCATTTAAACACCTCGCCTGCGGCTCCGTGTTTAAAAACCGACATCCAGGTATTAAATCTCCATACACCATGCATGTTGGCGGAGGTAACTGATATTAACCTGAAAGACTAAACTAACACGATGAAAAACTCAAAAATGGGTTGTGGTATTCAGGACTGGAACACTGCGCTGTCTGTTACCAAGTGTCGAAGGCGCCGGGTCCTTGTGTCGAAAATTCAGTAACTTCGTAGACATGGACTAATAAATAACTACTTCGTCTTGCAATGAATTATGAGCGGTATTTGGAAAGCATGCTCAGTGTGTGGTCTTTCAGTTTGTATTTGCACGAGTCTATGAAAATGTCAAGGGATTTTCATTCGAATTCCGACAAATGTATTAGTATTTCCTTACTCTAAAATCATTCTATGGTGGATACCTGTGGTTTTTGAGTCGTTAACATAATTACTTCATAAGTGACTAGCAAGTGAAATATAAATTTTAACGAGCCACTGAGTTGAAAATTTATATTTCCCCTGCTAGTAACGAAGGAAGCAATTATGGTAACCACTCAAAAAACATAGGTATTATTGTTATTATATGCTAGACCAATTCCAAAATATCTTTACATTTTAGTCCCAAATTAATTCAAAGTAAATGTTTTGAAAGCGACAAACATTAGAATTTAAAACTATCAGCGGCTGGCCAACAAATCGTTTTCAGCGACGCAATTAGTCGTCCTCGAAACAAAATAGTTCTCTCAGTTTTCACTGAAAGTTACATAGAAACGTTGTTGGATATTGATTTAATATCAAAAATATCAATGACAACTTTCACCATGGAATAGTAAATATCTCTAACTTTAATAGCATTTTAGTGAGATTATTTCGCGTTCGATAATAGTATTTTCACTGTGATTCGCCGATTGAACCAGAGGTGAAAAATATTATTTTTAAATAACGTAATCGAATGTCTTGTGTTGATAAAGACGAACAATACAACGCCCACGTTTTCGCCATTTCCTTATAGTTCAAGAGGAAGCATATAATAAATTCAACTTATGCATTTATAAGGTCCATATTATTAGTTACACTGTGTTTCATCAGGGTGTACGGGACTGTAATACCCTTCTGAGATACATATTTTCTGAGGCTGAAAGCCTCAGAAAATACGGATCTTAGAAGGGTAGTACAGTCCCATACACCCTGCTGAAACACCATGTGACGAATTTATTAGCCTGCCTCTTTAGTGTGTCGAGTTTTGTTTTGTTATATATATGGGTTATATACACATGGTGTTTGTAAAAAATCTTTTATCGCGACGAGAGCGTTTTCGGGGGCATATATAGCTACGAGTCGCGCAGCGACGAGTAGCTATGTAGCCCCCGAAAACGCTCGAGTCGCGATAAAAGATTTTTTACAAACACCATGTGTATATAACCCTTTTATCTACACCCCCACCTCCCCCACTCCCGTAATAAAACAAGTTTTGATTAACAAATGCAGACCACTAAAAATAATCTAGCCTTCAACCAGATAATCACTAATGTGAAAAATATCTGGTTATTTGTACTTTCCGACGTTTGACGTCACATTTTGAAAAATGTTGAAGAAACTGAATTCCAGGGGGACGTTTGAACGTCAGGATAATTAAAGTCTCGAAGGGTGAAATAATCTCATTTGAAAAAGTGTAAGTTACTAATTTTTACTCTTTTCCGTCAAATTTTATTTTTACAATTCAGTAAGTTTAATTAATGGCCTTCTTTTTTATTCAATACATTTCGATAAATACGCCCCGTTTTATTTGTTTCGATCCGCGGCAGCGGTAATTAGTTATTCAAAGTGTTGAATGAAATAGTACGTCATGCAAATGAGATGGGCGTGAACGTTGTATTCTTGCGATATCACGTGACTTTTATTCTTACTGCAGTAACGATAAAAGATTTTTTATTGACGGCGAGTTTTCGATAACGATAAAAGATAAAACGTTACTGTTTTTACGTATAAAGTAGATAAAATCCACAAACGGCATTCCAGTGAGGAAAACCTTGATAAAAAAAAATTAAGAAACTGAAAGAAACATGTTTCTTTAATAGATGAAACCTAAAACAACTTGAAAATGTCAACTGGTAAACTGGAAAGGAATAGTTCAAACCTGAAACAACTTGAACATGTCAACCGGTAAACTGCAACAGTCCATTTCTGCTGAAATATGATTTGGACAAGCAGACGAACATTTTTTATTGGATTTGGAGTTATTTCCCTTCGAATGAACTCAAACATTTGGGAGTCTTCTATTCTAGGGCATTGGAAAATAACGCGTCGTTATTATTGTGGGGCACAAGTTGATTATTAGTGTTTTATTCGATACATACAGTGGTGCATTGTGCGTCTTGGAGAATCCAGGACACTATATTCAAACTAGTACAAGTGCTTTGGTTTGTTTCACGGAAGAGACAATTCATATAACGAGATTGCAGGTTTTTAGATAGAATCCGCAACGAATCTGCAACGATCTGTAGTGTAGAAACACCACAACAGAATCCGCCTTCTCGACAGTAAAATTGGACGTTGGGGGTATGTACGTATGTTTTATTTCAAGTCTTCGGAATATTCTCATGAAACAATATTGTTCTCATTTTGTTTGTGAGTCTGAAAGTTTATTATTACTGACGAAAATGTTTAAGGCGATGAGTGAAGGAGAAATCGGTGATGTGTAGAATAGAATGTGCGTACACCCCGTTTAGATGTCGCGCGATATTCTCATACACCCCGTTGAACTTCGTACACCCCGTTGCAGTTAAATGTACCGCACTGGATGCATTGGTTACTTACCAATCAGGAAGCTTGTATAATTTTAAAAGGGTAATAAGATCCCCTATTTGGCCACTGACAATCTGTGTAACGAATATATCTTACCAGCTACTTTTTATATACTGAACTAGCAATTGCGATGAATAATAAATAATAGAATCAACGACGCATGTTTAGCGTGAAGAGTTATCGTCTGTCGATATTCTAGAAAATGAAAGACCAAAGGTGAAATTAATCGCTCTGTTTGCCTTATTTTGATTTCGACTGGTAGAATATACTTTACACACAACTTACATTTGGCGTTTTGGAAATCAAAGATATTCTCAAAAACTTGTAGCGGGGGAGATAGGTGATATTATAACTTGTATTCCCAAATATATAAGCAATTTGGGTTAGTTAAAAACTGCCACAGTGTCTATTTTAGAAAAGACTGAAAATATTGGCACTGACTGTCCTTTCAAAATTGTGAGAGTTGAAATATAAGGTGGGGGGGGGGGGGGAGTAAAATATGTCTTTTCAATTGAGCTTGAAACTGGACGGCAGTTGGGAAATCGTCAAATTTGAACACAGAAAACACACGGTGACATATATTTTTTTCCTGTTCATTTTTTTTAATGAGATGATATACTAAGTGGATTCAGGACCGTTTTTCCCCAAATGACCTTAATGAGCTTAGGAGACAGGAAATTGTTAACAATGCAAATCTTTTAGTGTATTGCAACCTAGTATACTTAGAACTGAAATTAATTATGTGTCACTTTATCTTACAACAAGAATGCATAAGTTACATGGCGTGAAGCTGGCTGAAATGCATTAATTGATCAAAATAGTAATGGCTGCTACTCACCTGATATCAAATAATATCAGGTGAGTTACCTGATACGGTGGAGCCCTTAGATGGTATCCCAGCGTTCTGATTGGACAAACTAACGTTTTAACCTGCACTCGCCGAAAGCTGGTTACACATGTCGAGGTCACAGTTTTTTGATAACATTAATTAAATGATAAATAATCAACTCGACGAAATAAATTTGACTAGATCATTTTTTGCCATGATGATATTTTCACACGCATAAAACCTGAAAAATAAAACAAAGAGACACACAGCTGAAACACTGCTATAAACTTCAGCGGCTTTTGTAAAAGTAGAATAATGAATGGGAATTACGTCATGCATAGCGCAAAAACCATGACGTAATGATTTTTTTTCCTAAAAATCAATTTACTGACGCTGAACGATTGACAAATATATGCGAACAAGTCAAGAAAGGGGGAATATTGTGAGATAAACTGGTTATTACCACCAAATGGGTTTTCGAGATGGTGTTTTGACGTCCCGATCTTGCCTCTGGGTCCTTGCGGACTCGTCGATACATGCCCAAACACAAGGTCTCGACTTCAATACACCATCTCGGAAATCCGCATGGTGGTAATAACCTATATTTATCGGAGTATGAATGTGGGATAGGAGTGTTAAGGTGTATGAAATACGTTGTACTTCTAACAAAACCATCTCACCTTCCCACTCCGTTAAACTGACGGATAATTCATTTCAGTTGTTATTATTTTATTTAGAGCGTTTGCTTGTATTGTAATGTACCTGTGCACGGACGAAGTCTCCGCCATTTATATCATTGCAGTCATATCAATGTTTGTGCACACGACAGCTTTATTATTTTCAACATATCGTCGGCTGAGTACTAGAATGTTCTATGTCCCATATTGGACATAGAACATTCTAGCACTCAGGCGACGATATGCTAATACAAAAGGACAGACAACCTTCAGAAATTGCTGTTTAATTGCAGCAATGGAAAAGCTCACTCCCACTTTTTATTCATTTGACAAATGGTTGGGACAGAGTAAAAACATTCATACGATAGGAAAATTATTCATCGAGTTATTAAAAACTCACCTTCACCAATCATACACAAGCAAAACGGATATCAAGAAATAAGGAATTTTATTATACGCCATCTACAAATACTATGCTAATTCCCCACATAAACCGATTAAACATTTCACAATGTTCCATCCGCGGTGAATAATGCCAGTCAGTAATTTTAGCATTATTACCCGCTTCAGCCGAAGATTCCCGACAACGCCTGCAGAGACAACCGAAGTATTGTTGCACGCGCGCGCAATGACGTAGTTTCTTTACCAAACGACTTTCGCGTTGTGAAATAATGTAAACACGCAAAATGTCTACCGGAATTTGCAGTCTTAATTTATGAACTCTACGGTCACTATGAACATTTATGGTGGGACAGTGAGGATGCCAGAACAATAATCTTCTGAAAGACTGTAACAAGTTGTACTTATACCTGAATTCAATTTAAAATGATTCGCTATAAGGACATTCGATTGAAAAGCTAATTTACTGTGTTTGTTTTGTAAAATAAGAAACAATGTTTCGACATTCACTTCTTTCCCTATTAAAAGTTAGAACTTTGGTTCCTCTTCTATAAATGACGCCCGAATCTTTATTCGGTATAATAAAAAAATAATGACTGAGCTTGAGGGTAACAATGCGGCTTGTCCCGGGAGATAATGGTCCCTCGGAGAGACAATCCAGATTGTTACCCTGAAGCCTATCATTATTTTATGATGTAGTACTGTTAAAAAAAATATTTCTAATAACCGCTAACATAACAAATCGGAGTCTGCATAACGAACAATTTCTGGTAATTTTCTTTTTTAAATATTGTATTTTTTCCTACGAGAAAGAAAGTTTTGGGCCGTTTCCTTGAACATGCCAATCGAGCTAGCTTCATTGAAAAGTCCTCCGCTATGGTTTGAATGGAAGCGGGTTATATGGTAGATGATAGGCTAATGAGTCTGCGTACCGTGATCACAAAGGCGCGCAGAGATTTGCGACTGCATAACGACTGGGTAACGAACCGGTCGAGAATCTATTTGTGCATTTCTTTTAAGAAGTCTTCCGCTATGGTTTTAATGGCAGCGGGCTATATGGTAGATAATACGCTAATGAGTTTGCAGTACTGTGACCACAAAGGAGATAAGAGAATTGCGACTGCATCACGGCTGGGTAACAAACCGGTCAAAGATCTATTTCCACATTTCCCCAAGAGCGCCGTAGAATCTCACACGCTGGAAAAGAAATACGAGAAAATCGAAAACGAGATGCTACTTTCGGTTTTTATGCTTCAGCCTTGATTTCACAATGTTTTATTTATGAAATCTCGACCCTATTATATGAAAGTCTGTCACGAGTCTCGCGACTCGATCGCCATCTGATCGAGAAGATACCACCTTTGCGATCACAATTCAATACATATATCTCCTTACTTTTGTGTACTGATAACTTGTTTTGTTTCATTTTTCTTTCCTGAGGACAATTTGGAATAATGAGCGAAGGCACACTGATATAAGAAAATGGGTGGTATGGTTTTCGTCCACAAGTAAATGATTTATTTCGTTTTGAGAATGGAGTTTTAACAGGTTTACAAATCAGGACGATAGACAGAACGCGATGTGTGTTTCAATCGGTGGATGTTTTACATAACGAGTTGGAATGGCGTAGTCATATTTCGCGAGAGCCGTAGGCTCTCGCGAAATATGATAATGCCATTCCAACGCTTTATGTAAAACACCCACCGATTCAAACACACATCGCGTTCTGTGTTTATTACACAACCCATGCATTAAAATTCATTTAAATAAACAAATTTTAATTCCGATGTTTAAACCCAAAGGTGAAGAGTTTGTTTTGACTGAAGCTGTACTGATCAAATGGATCGATAAAAAATCAAAACAACCTTTTCGGAACCAGTGTTTGTTGAAATTCGTATCGCTGTTTCTCTTCGCCTGGTGCTCATTCACGCCTAACGATTTGGTGGCTATTACCGTTAGTAAAAATATATGTACAAATTTGTGCAGATTTGCAAAACAGCTAGGAGAAACATTTTTAAAAGAAGTTCGAAGCCTCTCAAGATGAACGAAGATTTACCGAAATAAAGTTGACCAATTTAGATATAATGGGATCCACAAAACGAGACGGCCACGGGACTGGGTTAATGTTCTGGTTGGAAATGACTGGGTTTTTTAAAAAATATTATCTCATTTTTGGCAAAACTATTTTTTTGTGAACCGACTTTATTTTGCTTTGGACGTTTTCATTTTCACACTATGCGACAGACGGTCGATGATTGTATAACGAAATTTGGAAACTTTTCGAAGCGTAACAAAACGGTGCGGTAAAAAAGTTCCGGCTTGTATATCACCCGTTGAATACAGAATCATTTATATCATAGCGGTGATTCCGTTGGATACAAGGGTTTAAAGTTTAATGGATGTGTAATTTATAGAGGATATGGAATGAGTGTTTTTCTCATATAATATTTATGAAACGAGTCTAAGAATTTTCCGTTTGGGCGAGCCTCTGGCGAGCCCAAACGTAAAATTCGGATGAGTTACATAAATATTATATAAGAAGAACACTCATTTCATATTCTATTTATCATATGATACACACACGCTCAAATTAGCCACTTAGTATGACTTTTTAACCCATCACCTAACTTGAGTTGCAGACGGCACTTTGAAAAAACATCCTCGTATAACTAAACATTTTCATTTTTTGCTTCCAAAACATAGGTTATGACCCCTCATTGGAACGAGCGCGACACGCTAGTTCCAATGAGGAGTCATAACCTATGTTTTAGAAGCAAAAAGTGAAAATATAATAAAAAAATGAATGGCGTTTTTCTTGTAGGTAAAAGATTAATACAATATAACCCACCCAAAATAGGACAGATAACGTAAATTCTCCCTACTGAAATTATGCAAATGTGACCCAGTTGTATTTTGTTTAGCCAATCAAATTGTCCAGTTTTGAAATTGACCAATGAAACCTCCCAACTCTAATTATGCAAATTAAGAAAATGTGGCCTAGTTGTATTTCGTTCAGCTAATCAAATTGTCTAGTTTTGAAATTGACCAATGAAATTGACGGAAGGCTTTATTTATCACTGATTAATATGAAAACAAAATATCAAATGTTTTAAAGTGAACAAAACGGACGAGTCATATGTTAAAGGTTGATATGGAATGCGTGTTTTGGTCAAAGGATATTTATGAAATGAGTCTAAGAATTTTCCGTTTTGGCGAGACAAGACGGGAAGTTGGTAGACGATTTTCATATATATCGTTTGACCAAAACACGAATTTCATATTCTGTTTATCGTATGGCACCACAGTTACTAAAACACATTTTTCAGATAGAAAAGAAGGGTTAAAGAATGGAATTTCACCTTGAACGTCATGCATTTCATTGTGTCGAGTCACAGCTGCACGCAGTCATAACCACATTAATTTGACAGAGATCTTTTTCAGGGATAACCAATCAGAAAGCGTTCTTTTTGAATTGACCAATCAAATCAACTGAAGGTGTTATGAAGTACTGATTAATATTTATTGAAAATATGAAACGGTAATAAAACGCCGTTTTAATGGTTGCCAATTCCTTCAGGGGTGGCGGAATCGGGGGGGGGGGGCTGGGAGAGGGGACGAGGCTTCAGCCCCTCCACTTTTTTTGCCGGCCTATGTTTTCTTGTATGCATATATTTTAAGACAACCAATGACTGGTGAAACAAGGGGCGGATCTAGAGCCTCCCCCATATTTTCGCCAGCTATGTTTCTCTCGTACTGGTTCAGTTTCGATGCATTTGGGATCATTTTTTGCAGTATGTGGCAGCAAACGCTAAAATGTATACAGTCTGTTAATAAATCGGTTAACTGAAGTAGATCGTAATCTTACAGATATACAAGTATCAAATCCACCTCCAGACAAGATAATCCACAGACTGTACAATTGCTGTTAATGTCTGGTAAAGCATACATGTGAGGTCTATTTATCAGCTTTAGTCGTTAGGACCAAAGCTGATAAATAGACCTCACTTGTATGCTATACCGACGTTTTTTAACGGCTCTCAAAGTGTGAAATCTTTCAAATACATCTCCTGAAAAATCTCAAAATATCCACTCAGATGCATGGAAATGGGGGTTTTGGAACCCTGGTATTTAAACTTTTCATACGACTACCATCCATTACCCGATCCAGCCCCTCCCCCACCCCACTTTGAAACTCGTTCCGCCGCCCTTGTCCTTTGTCCTGACCGTCTGAAAGTATAGGTGATGATTCGCACTACAGTCGTTTGAGGGGTTACAAGTCTTCCCCGATAACAGGTCGGTCGTTATTTGAAACGTGAAAAAGTATCTAGGCCAGTAAGTAATCTGACGAGGCTGCACGTTTTTCTTTTCACCACTTAGGTTACGAGATTAAAGCCGGTGTATCAGCTTTTATTGTTCAAAATTTTAAAGGCTAGAAAGACATACGTAAAAAAATTATTAATGGATAAATAATTTATGGGGCTCGCACCATGGCCTTTTGTGACATTTATTATTGACGCTATTAAAATTCGGTTATAGATTTTTGTCTTCTTTCTTTGTTGGCTTTCACGAGCTCAAACACTAATTACAGGACAACGTCGAGCTCTGTTTGTCCTCGGATGGATGATCGTCTGAGCGATCGATTCGGACTCCCGCGTTGTGTCCTTGGGCACGGCACTTAACCCAGATTGTTTATTTCTACTTGGGTAGTGTTATATTATTCTTGTGGATTTAGGAAATGCAATACATGTTATGGGTTAGATGACTAAGTTAGAGCATATTCGCAGTGGCGTGGCCACAAAGGGGTTTGGGGGGTCGCGTCCCCCCCCCCCCACTTTCCTTCAAACTCGGTCCCCGAAATACGTCCAACAATGGTACAAAAACCGTAGGGGGGGGGGGGGTGGGTAAGGTCCATGGGGGTTAGGTTGTAGATTTGTAGATTGCTTGTCCTAATATCTGTGACGGCGAAAAGGTAGACAGTCGTCAATACATGAAAAACCTTAAAATATCCGCTCAGATGCAAGGAGATGGGGGATTTTGAACCCTCGAATCCAAATTTTTTCTACCATGGTCGGCCCGTGGTACAAAGATTTTGAATTCCAGGGTTTCAAAAGCCCCATCGACGACCCTTAGCCGCCCCATATCGGACACATTTATTTCCTGCTAGTAGAAACTCTGATTATTGTTACCTTGGTTGTCTAGCTCAAACATTAGGGAAGCAAAATTCTGAGATGTGAAGGCTTGGAAGGCTTTTCCTGCACACACACCCCTCCCCCCCCTATTTAAAATGGAGCTAAGCCAAGCTCTGCTAGTGTGTCCCCCCCCCCCACCCCCACCCCCAAACTTGCTTTGGGCTGGCTACGCCACTGAATATTCGCATCTGAAGAGAGGATATGGCATGTCATTTTGGGAAATGCCTGGAAAATGTGGAGCGGAACCTAATTAAAATTTTGCTGTTGATGATTTTTATTACCTGGTAAGAAAATGCTTGGACATCACTGCCCACGTGTGGATAACGACCAATCCACGGCGACTGTACTGTACTTGCTGTTGTTGGGCGGAAGGACAACAACTCAGATAAATTTCTCATTTTGTTTTCTTCTAACAACTTTTTTATATATTTGTCCTCGTACTTTTCAATCTATAGATTATGGTCACATAGGGAGCACGGTGTCTCAGTGATTGCGGGATTGAACTTCAACCCGAAAGGTCCATGATTCGATCTCCTCCAGGGGTAAGTGCGTCGTGTCCTTGGGCAAGACACCTAATCCTGATTGCCCACGTGGGCGCACAGTGGCTCTGTGTACTAGGGCGTACCGCACGTCGACGATGCACCTGTCTTCTACCAGTGCTAACCGTGCTTGTGTGGTGTTAGTCCGTTGAGAGTCTGACAGCTTTTCGCCATTTCTCGGTTGTTCTCTTTGGATACCCCTGGTGTCCTCCCGACGTAAAACAGTCCGTCACGAGGTGACCCTGGCTGTCGAAAGTGTCGTTAAGCTCCAATAAATAAATATGGTCACACAAAAACATCTGGCTTCTCGAGCGAGAGGCATTATCTTTCTTCTGGAATAAAAGTTTTTAATTTAATAAGACGTAGGTAGTGTGTCTTTGAGGTATGGTGGGTAAAATATGGGGATATTTAGGAATATTTTAATTTTCTTTAATGATATTCTATTTGCTTGCATCTGATTGGTCGAGGTAAATTTTTAACCCTATGAGCCCTAATGATATCGACCACTCCAGACCACTGTCATCAATTGGAAGAGTCAATGATCGGCAATAGGGGAAAAACCAATCAATTCTTTCAACGTGCAGCACGTTTGAAAATCTTGATTGGTCTATCGCACAACTTAACTGAGCAACTATCTACTTTATGGGTTCAGGTCGTATCAGTATTCGGGTTCAATTTATTTATTGGTGTTTAAGGTCACATATTTTTGCACAATGGCTAATAATGACCACGACAGTTTTACGGGTGGAGGATGCCGGTGTGCCCGGAGAGAACCACTGAGCAACGGCGAACAACTGTCAGGCTCCCCAACATACTAACTCCACACAACCAGGGTTAGCATTGGTTGAAGACAGGTGCACCATCGACGTGCAGTACGCCTTAGTACACAAAGCTACTGTGCCCCCCACGTGGATAATGGGGGTGAAGTGTCTTGCCCAAGGACACAACGCTGTTGCCGCAGGTGGGATTCGAACCGAGAACCTCTCGGTTTGCAGCCTGCACCTCTGTGTACTGAGCCACCGCCCCCCCCCCCCCCCCCCCCCTTTCGTGTTCAAAGGGTTAAAGTCTGATGAATAGACCGACTTAGTGCTGTTGTAAGGTGGTGTAAGGAAAACAGGTCTAGGAACGGCCCATTGTCACCACGATGCTTTATAGGTTTGGCCGAGTTGGAATCTCCCTTCTGGCGCAAAGGACCTGACCCTTAATGTCCGCATTCATGCCCAGGTATGGTATACAAGTCAGCTCTGTATACTTCCGGGAAAACCTATTCAATGGCTAACCTCCTGAGTCCGAAAGAAATTTGTATATTATTAATATTAAACACTCTTTAGTCACACGGCCTACTACATGCATATTAAAATCGTAATGAAAAGGAATTATTCTGTTTGTTGGAAACACCTGAAGTGAAAACTTCTCCATTGGTTGACAAATTGTGAAAAATGGAATATTTGGCATGTTTAACGGTTCAATACCAATGCTAGAAAAAGCAATGTTTAGGCGGTTATGGGATCTACAAAAGGTATGGAGGTGTCGATAGACCAATTTAGAGCTGTTGTAAGCTGGTGTACAAAATGGCACTAGGAACCGCCTATTGTCACCACGAGGCATTATAGGTTAGACCGAGTTAGAATCTCCCCGTCTAGGGCAAAGGACCTGGCACTCAATGTCCTCGTTCACGCCCAGATAAGGTATACAAGTCAGCTCTGTATACTTCCGGGAAAACCGATTCAATCTCTAACATCTGGTGTCAGTTCCAGAAAGTTGAATATTATAAATATTAATACGATATCGATAATGGCGGGTTAGACAGAGAGCTGTGTTACGTGGCGAGGGAGAACATTTCTTGAGATTTTAGCATCCGTGATGGCATTGCCCATTGTTCTGTGTTTACATGATTATAGGAGTTGCAGTATATGACTATAATAGACTAAATGTCTGGAAAAACTTATTTATTGACGGAATTCAGTGCATGAGTTGATGTTCGAAACACCGAAATAATTCTTTCGGATCCGCTGTACAGAAATACCGAAAACACCGGAAACGCCATACTATATTCATCATATAAACAACCCCGATTTGTAACATATAAACAATAATTATAATACACTAAAAGTGTGATGGTGAAAAGAACCATGAGCTCTACATCCTCCGCCGACGAAAGTATGAACTCTAAGGCATCTAAAGGCAAAAATAAAGCTGATAAAACTGATCAGGCTCCTCAAATTCCTCAGTCTAAATCTTCACAGCCTGCCAAAAAACAAGAAGATATCGATCTTTCAATTAAATATAAAGTGCCGAAAAACTGAAATTGTTTAAATATTATATCAGTATTACCCCAGATAAATAGTGTTCATACACAAATTCGTGGTTATATACACCATACATGACTGAACAACATCCTTTAGTACAGAGTTGATTTAACCCTTAATCTAATACGAAAAGCAGACGACACTTGCAAATAAAATTCTTGAAGCACTATTTTTTTATTTCAAAAACATAGCTTATGACCCTCATTGGAACGAGCTCGTTCCAATGAGGGGCCATAAGCTATGTTTTTGTGACAAAAATGAAAACGTAATAAAAATTGTATGGTGAATTTAGTGAATAGCGCTGGCCGATTTTGGCCGTTACGTTGGGTAAAGGGTTAAGTGTTGTTGTCTACTCCGAAAAGCGCGACAAACAAGTTTTTTTGTCATGAGGCAATAACTACACAGTTCGTTATTTATGCAGTGTGGCATAATATGCATAACTCATTAACCCTTTCAACCTCTCCAATTTTTGCGTGAAGAAACGTTGGCAGTAGATGGTTTGCCTGATCGCACATTAGTGGCTATTTAATTTGAAGGAAATTCCGAAGGGATATAGACGGCATGCCATTCTTTTCACATGTCGATGAGTAGAATTAGTAAAGTCTGACCAGCAAAAACTTGTAGGATTAGGATTTTAATTGATGTTGTGTTATTTAGTCTGAACCTGTGGTTTAGACAAAATACAGAAGTTCCCATAGGACCCTTTTCTGTTGTAATATATCGCCAGAAGTTTAATACCACATACAAGGTTTTAAAACTCCCACTCGATAGCCAGTGTCAGAGCCTGAAAATGTTTCACGGGGGGGGGGGGGGGGTGAAAGTAGGGGACAGGTTTTTTATGAAGGGAGTAAGTCCGGAAGTGACCTTTTAGGATGATAGCTTCATAGTATTGCATTGAGATACAGCAGACACCTGCGCAATTTTCTAAGACAAGAGCAAACATAGGAGATTTGTTTGAGGGATTTTCGGCGGAAAGGGGTTTTGGTCCCAAAAAGTATATGAATTGTCCTTTCAAATGAGGCATCTTAGTGACTTTTCTCCGCCTTTCGTCAATGTCGAAAATGAAGAGAGGTGTGAGTACTCGCGCATCCCCAGTCTCGACGTGCAAAAACTGTAAAGAGAGACATGCACAGAAGACACACTTGTGTGAATGGGTTAATCGATATGGCACGAGTGACAACGTTGTAGGATAAACCGAGAAGCGCAGTGGGAAAGTCGTGACGTTCAGACAGCTGGACAAGGAGTAGCAGAAGAGGAAACTTCAAACTTTGTGATAAAGAATGAGAAACAATACCACTGTCCGGAAGCTGTCACATATCAGAAATGTTTTGTAATAATTTCTTTTGGTTTTATAAATCAAATGGTTATCACTTGGATAGTTTCATATCCGCCGAGATATCAGCATTCGATAACTTCATTTATTACTTTCCAAAGTGTGATTTACTGGGATTTCCGGGTTTGATTCTAAACGATAACTTCACAAGTGAATTATGCAATCAACAATTGGGCCATGTATCCGTGCGCGCAAACGAAGACGCTTTGCCGTGGGTGTAATGGGGACTTCATTGTTTGTTTTTTTGTTTTTGTTTTTTTTAACCCTTTATCTAACATGAAAAGCAGACGACACTTGCGAAAAAAATTCTTGAATAACTATTATTTTCATTTTTTGACTCAAAAACATAAGTTATGACCCCTCATTGGAACGAGCTCGACGAGCTCGTTCCAATGAGGGGCCATGACCTATGTTTTAGAGACAAAAAATGAAAATTAATTGGCGATTTTTGAGAATAGTGCTGGCCGGTTTTGGCCGTTACGTTAGGTAAAGGGTTAAATAATTATCATTAATAATGAAAAGTAATAAACAGAGTAATCGCTTGACTGGACTGGTTGCGTGAAATAATTCATTCGAGGCGAGGGACTACATTGTAAAACACTCGTGCGCATTCGCGCACTCGTGTTTGTACAACGTCCCTCGCCTCTCATGAATTATTTCACATAACCATTACAGTCAAGCGATCACTCTCTATATCATGAAGTAATTTTGGGCTGATATCTCGGTTGATATTAAGCTGACCAAGTAAGAAGGTCGAAGGCTGATATGAAGCTATTTTGGGATGATATCTCGGCCGATATGACTAACCAAGTAATAACCTCTAATTATATTCCAGGCGGGTATTCCGTTTAGGATATGTTTACTTGTGCTATTTCGTGTTGATACACGTCCATATGAAACCAAATAACGACAAGCTATTTTCACGCCAAATGTGTAATCTGGACGCAGTGGAGACTCTGGAACATTTTCCATTAGAATGTCCAAAATATCAGTCTAACGAAATAAGATTCATCGGGAGTATGATGGGATAGTGGGATGGGAGAATGAAGGACAGTTGGTTGGTAGGTGACTCAACGGAGAGGGTTAGTATGCTTATCGGAGAGATTGGGAAGACTGAGGTCCGGATTGTCATCAAGCAGTTCGTCTCAAGAGTCTTGGAAGGAGAGGAGCGGCGTGTGGATAAGGGGGCATTTTGGAATGCAAGGCTCATCAAGACCCTCTCACCCGAGAACCGCGACATGTCAGCGGCCGGTCTAAGTGTTATTATTATAACTAGACTATTTCCTGTCGTGTTGCCCACTTCCATATGAAACAAACTAACAACAAGCTGTCTTCATATTGATGCGTGGTAGAACACAATGGACGAGATCACGCATTCTACACTAACAGTTCAAGAGCTACGGGACTTTTAATCACAAGTCCGAGGCCAAAAGGTTTGTAGGTGTTTTCTAAATCAGAATTTAATGTTGATTCTGAAAATCCAATTCTGTACTTTAGGTGACAAATCAGTATTTTATTTGTTTTCAATAAAATTTTGAGAGAAAGTGTGAACTATTTTTTCTGTACATACAAATGTTTATCCAAACAAGTAGGGTGTCCAATAAAAGGTAATGGGGAGGCAAATGCAGACATGTATAGGTATCATATTCTTTTAAAAAAAGTAGGGGCTATTTGATAAAAGTGAGATATATATTTATATTTTCATCAAAAAGGCAGTTGAGGCATTGCACTTTGACATCTGGTGAATGATTTCAGCGATAGTTGGGTGTCTGCCAAGCACACATTCTACGTACAGAGCTGTAGAAGACATGGACGGTCAGGCAGAGAATTTACCACATTCAGTCCAAGACCTCAATACCTTGTAAGTCCTCCTCAGCTCGCGAGACAACCACGAATCCGACGTGGCATACTCCTCACCAAACGTCCAATATCAGCTTGACTGATGTTATTCCATTTTTCCTGCAGAGCAGCGGCGAGTTCCTGGACTGGGGGCTGTTGGCGTTGTCGTAGGCACCTGTCAGGCATATCCTAGACGTACTCGATTGGTGAAAGGTCTGGACTTAGTGCTGGCCAATGCAATGTAGTGATGTTCTGCTCCTGGGGGAACTGTGTAGCGACACGGGCCCTGTGTGCTCTTGCATTGTCATCTTCGAAAATGAATCGACGGCCATGACGTCGCGCAAATGGCACCACATGAGCTGCTAACATGTTGTCACGGTAGTACTGCCCTGTGACACGCCCTTGGATGACATGTAATGCTGTTCTGCTTGTTATGGTCATGCCTCCCCACACCATAACCGATCCACCACCAAAACGATCGTGCTGCCTAACGGTTACGTCATGATATCATTCGTTCCGCCGCCACCACCGCCACACTCTGTTTCTCCTGTCGTGGAAGTCGAGAGTGAACCTCGACTCATCGGAAAACATGACGTTGCTCCAGCGACGATTGTCCCAGTGCTGTCGTGTCCACACCAATTACGCCTTGCTGCGATGTGACGTTCAGTGAAACGTTGAATTATTCGAGGTCGTCGAGCGTACAAATTCCAGCTGTGTAGGCGATTTCGGATAGTCTGACCACTGACTCGTACATCTGTCGTTCGGTGCAGCTGCTGTCCAATTTCTGAGGCACTTTGATGACCGCTACGTAA
Organism: Pictodentalium vernedei; assembly: GCA_031216915.1. NCBI lineage: Eukaryota > Metazoa > Mollusca > Scaphopoda > Dentaliida > Dentaliidae > Pictodentalium > Pictodentalium vernedei. Next base: position 88,154,921 of record CM062292.1, read on the forward strand.
TATTGTGGTTCGGATGAAACGATCCTGGTTAGCAGTTGGCGCCCTTGGACGACCTGACCGACGTCTGTCATTAACATTGCCTGTCTGATGGTAGCGTGACCACAACCTGCTAATCACCGATTGAATATCATTGAGAATTTGAGCCATTGCAGTCTGTTTGTTATCAGCTTCCAACCTGCCAACGACACGTAAACGTTCGTCACGTGTCAGTCTACATATACCTCAAAAGTTACGTTTCGACCAGAAACTATCTTTGAACGAGTTTATACCAAGAAAAGAACGATGAGACCTCCGAAAAATCCCGTCCAGTACAAATGAAAATTTCGAAAGTACCCTACAGACATTAACGCGGCGCTCGTACGAAAAATCTGCACGAAGTTTTCGTGGACCGGTGACATTCATGATCCACACTAAACTTGGTAACTTGGTAACATATTGATGTGTTCAATTACGCGTATCCAATAGCATTTTCCGAAAATATCAACATCAGTTTGGATATCCCCTACTTTTTTGAATAGTATAAAAAGATTCAGATGTATTCTGTAAAAGAGACCTTTTCTATAAAATATTTGTTACTAATTTTTTTAGTTTCTCACAACACGTCCTAGAAAAAGCCCATTTCTGCTTAGATTGTTTACATACATCTTAGTTATTTGTTCCAGTAATTTGAAACAACTATTTCTATGTAATGTCTCATGATGAAAGTTGCGAGAGGGCAGCTTCCATTTCCACCACAGTCTCCACAGACTCTTCCACATCCGACAACTCCGGCTGGGGAGCTGGCAGTAGGATGTGTCTGTCTTCTGTGGAAGTAAGAAGGGAAATGGCGGCTGCCTGTGGCTTTTTCTTTTCATCGCTGTTCTCTCTCTTTTTCTCCAAAAATGCCTCCAAGCGTCGGGCATTCCTCCGCTTGGTGGACGGGCTCTTTCTTCTTAGTTTTCTTTGTCTCTTTTCAGGGCCTCCAAACCCCCTTGAGAGAGGACCAGTGTGATGGGGGTCTTCTCACTAAAGGTACTACCTCTACCCTTGGGGGTGGTGTGGTGTTCTCTTTGGTAGTGGTGGATTCCAATGTCAGGTAGACGCTCTCGCCCTTCTCCTGGACAGTCCAGGTGATGGGACGAGAGGTGACAGAGCTGAAATGGTCTTCTGTAGTCTAGCCGGTAGATCCATTGCTCCCATGTTATCTCAATGGTCTTAATTGTATCGATGACAGCTGTTTTTTTCCAATTGCGGGCATTCATACTGAAATGACATGCTTGCTAGCCAATCAAATCAATCTTAGCAAAGTCGAGAAAAATTTGAAAGAAAAAATATTAACTCTCCACTTCAACAGTTAAGGTACTATATAAATAAGAGAAATTTCTTTACTTTGAAATTCCCACCTCTGATATTACATCAATTCAAATTGAATACTCTGATGTCAACATTGGTTTTCCGTTTTGTATTTGCATTTGCATTTCATTATCACTAAGAGATTATTAAGTTCATCATCACAAACAAAAGCAAGCCTTCCTTGAAACTAATAGTGTGAGGGCTGGCTGGCGTTCATCATTTTCAATCCAATATCAAACTCATTTAGGTGTCATATACGTGAAAGATATTGTATTACTTTGAAATTATTACCGCTGATATTGCATAAATTCACATTAAATATCTACAACATATACATCAAAATGAAGGTTGTGATGTACAGAACACGCAAAATATCTGACATCAACTCACAGAGTTGACAGCAGGCACCAATACATATTTCGACACGAGCTGTTCTTTTGAAATATTATTTTGTTGTCAATTCTAGTTCGAATACGGTAGCAGACTTCCAGGAACGACTGGTACCTGCTGTCAACTCTGTGAGTTGATTGCATATATTTTTCCTGTTCTGTACATAGAAAGAACGCGATGTGTGTTTGAATCGGTGGGTGTTTTACATAACTCGTTGGAATGGAGTAATGATATTTCGCTCGAGCCATCGCGTTCTGTGTTAATTACAAAATCCATGCATTAAAATTCATTTAAATAAACAAATTTTAATTTCTATGTTTAAACCCAAAAATGAAGAGTCTGTTTGTTTTGACTGAAGCTGTACTGATAAAATGGATCTATAAAAAATCAAAACAACCTTTTCAGAACCAGTGTTTGTTGAAATTCGTATCGCTGTTTATCTTTGGTTGGTGCCCATTCACGCCTATCCATTTGGTGGCTATTACTGTTAGTAAAAATATAAGTACAAATGTGTGCAGATTTGCAGAAACGTGTTTAAAAGAAGTTCGAAATATGTATGTACGAAGATTTACCGAAATGAAGTTGAGCAATTTAGATATAACGGATCCACAAAACGAGACATCCACTGGACTGGGTTAATGTTCTGTTTGGAAATGATTGGGGTTTTTTAAAAACATTATCTCATTTTTTGGTTAACTAATTGTTTGTGAACCGACTTTAATTTGCTTTGGACGTTTCCATTTTCACACTATGCGACGACGGTCGATAATTGTAAAACGAAATTTGGAAACTTTGCGAAGCGAAACTAATGACTCGATTGTAAAGGAACTAGTATGAACGGTGCTGGGAAAATGTTCCGGCTTGTACATCACCCATTGAATACAGAATCATTTATGTCATAGCGGCTATTCCGTTAAATACAAGGGTTTAAAGTTGAATGGATGTGTAATAAATCACAATCTTCATTTTGATGTATAATTTGCGTATATTTAATTTGTATTTATGGAACATTGGAGGTGGGAATTTCAAAGTAAACAAATTTCACTTACTAAAATAGCACCTTAAATTGTACAATTCATAATTATTTAACATGAAAACAAGTGTCAACTTGAAAATTACAAGTATGTAAAAATGTCACTGAATGTGGAACGATAGTACTGTTCATTCATCGGATTGTCTAAAGACATCAGTTTGAGTTTGAGCTGAGTTTGGGACACGAGGGTTGGATTTGTCGCCAGTATATGTAAGTAGTAGGTGTATGTTCCCCTTCACCCCTCATTTGGATGACCTTATGGATGATCTTATGTGACGCCATTGTCACGTGACCCAGTGCCGCCATGTTGTGATGTCATGGTAAACCGCGTGAGCGGCCATGTTGTGACGTCATCTCCATAGTGATACGTGGTGTTAATGTGCATACTCGATAGCAAATGAGCTGTCGAGTAATTGCTCATATCTAGATTACCTCTGATATTACATAAACTGTTTAGCACATATTCAATTCCCCGAATAATACCAAATTATAATAACCTGATAATTCTATCATGTGGTGGCATTTCAGTTAATACAATCAATTTTATGCCCCCTCAAATGGTTTCATTTTCAAAATCTTTCTCGGTAGTGAATTTCCAACTACGTGGAGTGACCGGGGTCCCCCTCCCGGTCCCCCCCCCCCCCCCCTAGTTGAAAATTCACTACCCTATACCTCTCAATCGGAAATCTCTAGCCAGATCCCTGAATGATGGATCTATATTTCTGTTGATGGCTATTGGGTTTTGAACAATTATTGATGCTGCTGACATTTTTATGCCCTAATATCTGCATAATTCGATTCGGCGAAATTTCTCAATCGCCCAGGTTCTGAACAAGATATTTCCTGGAGCTGTGGTTTATAGTAAGTCGCTTATCAACTGATAGTTGTCCGTCTATTTTCATATTTTCATGATAATATAGATACTGTTGATGCCTATCCTTTGATTTTTAAACCATTTCTGCCCACATTCAATGGATGTAGCTTTTTTCAGTTTCCCTCTGTGTGTCGGAAACCACCGCAATATAATGGGGAATCTTGCTTTGACATAGCTGTACTGCGTTTCTAACTGAATAAGTACAGGATTTTTTTCAGGGCTAGCTGATTCAAATGCTTCGGGTTTCAAACACCTTGTATTGAATGGGCCTTCACCGGTCCTAGTTTTAGTTTGTCCTTTCCGGTCAAAAACAATAAACTGTCTGCACGTCTCATCCTCACCGAGCTTTATATCACATAGCTGTACTGCGTTCCTAACTGAATAAGTACAGGATTTTTTTCAGGGTTAGCTAATTCAAATGCTTTGGGTTTCAAACACCTTGTATTGAATGGGCCTTCACCGGGCCTAGTTTTAGTTTGTCGTTTCCAGTCAAAAACAATAAACTGTCTGCCCGTCTCATCCTCACCAAGCTTTATCTCACCCCGCTTCAAGTCATATTGCTCCTGCCCCATACGCGCGCCACAGTGAGTTGTGAGGTTTAGCCACAGGATATTTATAATAGACTTTGGTTAATGAGGTCCTAAAACGTTTCTGGAATATAATTTTTTTTAGTTCCATTGTCTTTTATTTTCTCAGCTGCATTCGGTTTATTCCCTTTTCTCATTGACTTCAACTGTTTTTGTTTTGTTTTTATTGTTTCTCTTGCGTTTGAAAACATTGGGTCATTTATCAGGCATATTTTTTATCTAACAATCATATAGATTTTGCCTGCAAACTACAAGAAACGGTACGTATCATATAATGTGTTCCTTTTCCGTATTATATAGATGGCTCATTCTGATTCCGTACCACATAGACGACTCGTTCCCGGTAGCGCTACGTGCTATCATAACAGGCACATAGATACATTCTATGTGCGTTTCAGTGGTCGACCGAACATTATGTCCCAAAAATGTTTGAAAATAATTTAACCCTTTACCTATCATGAAAAGCAGACGGCAATTGCAAAAAAAAATTCTTGAATAACTAATTTTTTTCATTTTTTGTCTCAAAAACATAGGCTATGACCCATCGTTGGAACGAGCTCGACGAGCTCGTTCCAACGAGGGGTCATAGCCTATGTTTTTGAGACAAAAACTGAAAGTTAATTGGCGATTTTTTTTTAGAATAGCATTGGCCGGTTAAGGCCATTACGTTGGGTGAAGGGTTAAGATTTAATCTGTTTATGTGACAGAATTGTTAGATAAATGAATTATTATGATAATGTGCATGTCCTGTGATTTGTATTAGATTCGAGGTGGTGTCCAGAATGTGATCCTATTTTTGGACACCACCGAGAATCTGGTACAAATCACAGGACATGCACATTATCATCATAATCTGTATATATCCACTTTTCTTTTGTAATAGTTTCGGAAAACATAATCAAATAAAATACTACTAATTACCGCAGAAACAGTTGTTTGTGTGCTTACTGCCTCGTAACAGAAGTTTATTTTGGTATTCCCGGGTTCCTGTTAACGTCCGTGTTTTCTCTCAACCAAAGTATCTCATTGGTTTACGTCTTAAAATCCATTCGGTGTTGCGTATTGGTTTTTGTGAACTCGAGACTCCCAATCATAACTCAGTATTCGGATTGTTCAGCGGAAAACTTTCCTATTTTAGCTGCGATGTCTGCCATTTCAAGCGCTCCACCTTTGCGGCATAAACACCTAAACCGAGCTGACCCGTATTATAAGTAGTATAAAGCTTGTAAAGTTTATTGGATACCGCTTCCCGTAAAAATGAGGCCCGTTTTGGGTTCCGTGAGAACCACAAAGCTGAATGGAATGTGACACATACGATGTTATATTCCGTGTAGCACAATGTATTGTTTTTGGATCTGTAGGGCCGTTACGGTAGGGAATGTCCAAGTAACGTAGCTGTAGTGGGGTTGTTTTCGGCCGCTGACGTGTCGTGTCGTGTATACTTGGATATTTACTTCAAAACATTTCTCCAAGTCAGGTAATTTGGCTAAAGTTACTCCACGGAATTCATTCTTTGGCTTCTTTGTATACTTGTTGTACATGGCATCTGTTGTATAGTTGAGGTTGTCTGTTATGGAACCACTCCATAAAGCTAAACAGCGGAAAATACACAGGTTGTCATCATAATAAAACTGGCGATGTTTATCTTTCACCAAAGCATTTACTGCTTTGTTCTGGAGAATGTAGTCAGGAAGATCTTCTACCATTCCAATTGGGTGGTCTTTCAGCTTGTTCACATAAAATGTGACGTTGGTAACTCTCTCCACAAGCCATTTGGTGTTGGGTCGTTTTAATTTGGCCCATTCCAGGATATCTTCTTCCATGACATCATCAAGGAATTCTTCAAAGTCTTCTTGGCAGGATACAAGTTGTGGAACATCAAGTACCCGGGCGTTGTTTTGTGATGGATGGTAATACTTCAGCTCATTCGATTCGTTGTGTCGCAGGATAAAACCAAAACTCAGATTAATTTTAAATCTTATCTGTTGTGGCAGAAATATGGTAGTCATCAATTCATCAGTCATCATCTTCAGGTTCACATCGTTGATCCGGTAGTTATATTGGTCCTGGACTCTTCTGTTCATCATGTGGCGAGGTCTAATAGAACTCCAGTTATCTTCGTACACGGTCAATATCTCATCTGGCTCTTCTTCAGACATCATATTCTTTTCAAACTCCATTGGGTCAACATCATAATGGGTGGTCGTCGTGGTCCGTGGTTGTTTAGGTGGTCCTCTCTTCGGTTCATCAGTCTTCCTTTTAGATGGTACAGGAACTGGTCGGTGGGCAACGCTCTTGTGTCGATTAAAATGGAGTAGTTGGTTGAACTCCTGGCCGCATTCCATACATGTATATGTCTCCAAACATTTCATCAGGTGTTGATCCAGCTTCTGCTTGGAAGCATAACTCTTGTTGCAATTGGTACAATCGTGGGTCTTCTTCTCTCCGGTGGCGTGCTTGGTACGCACATGGCGATCTCGATTCGTTCTTGCAGTAAAGATCTTCCCACACTCTTCACAGGCGTAGACATCAGTTCTGGTAACGGCAGTAGCAGGTTCAGACATCTTCATAAATTTTTTGCAAGGGCAAAATTGCTATAGAAAACTCTCTAGCGATGTGTTCAGTTCGAAGGATCGAAACAGAATGACGCGACGTTATTCTTCTCCGGAATTTATATCTACGTGACGGACGTTTTTGAAAACGTCACGACGTCACAACGTTTTTTCATCGATATTTCCATTCTCGATGGGCGTTTGTGTTTGTTTCCTATAGGATTATAGGTTAAAGTTGGGAAATTTAGAAAATTATAGAAGTCAATGGGAAAGAAACACAATGGGAATACAGAAATTTGATTGGTGGATTAACTTCGCTCTGATTGCTCAGTGTAAAAACATCTTGATCCTCATTAATTTTATTGTTTAAAATTATGTAGTTAGGGGGGTCATTTAAAGAAATTGTTAAATATAAACTCTAACAATTAGTTAGGGGGTCAGTTAAGGATGTTACTAAAAATAGAGCGTAGGAATTTATAAAAATATAGTTCCAAGTAGAAGCAGAGGATTCTGGGTAAATTTGTCCTATAGCACTACGTGCTATTCTTAATAGGGAAATAAAACGTCATGGGATCCAAAAAAAATGGGAACATTACTCCACTTCAGTCGAATGCACCCCTTGTACCCCTTAGTACTATAGCACTACGTGCTGAACCGATAAAATGGGGAAATAAAGTCAATTTCGGTGATTTCGGGTGGATTTTGGTGATTTGGAGGGATTGTCGGGTTGTTTGTGGTAATTAGATTTACTTTTCTACAATCGAACACACCCTCCGAACATACCCCGTCTTATTGCAAAACAATTGCGTAACATAGCAACCACGTGCTACCATAGAAACCAAGATGGCAGCCTCCAGTATACAAAATGGACGACGGAAACACGTATCACCTTAACAACACGCGCTGCGCATGCGCACTGACACCACGTATCACTATGGAGATGACGTCACAACATGGCCGCTCACGCGGGTTACCATGACAACACAACATGGCGGCACTACGTCACGTGACTATGACGTCACATGAGATCATCCATGAGATCATCCAACCTGCACCTGAAACATACGAGCTATACTCCTCCTGTTATACTTTAAATAGAGGGCGCGGTAGCGTCGCGGTAACCGGTTCTCGTCAGACCACCGAAGTTAAGCAACGTCGAGCGCGGTTAGTAGTTGGATGGGTGACCATTTCGGCGACTGATTCGTGCTCCCGTGTTGTGTCCTTGGGCAAGGCACTTAACCCCGATTGCCTAGATGGGGCACGATGACGCTGTGTACTAAAGCGTACTACACGCCGATGGCGCGCATGTCTTCAACCAATTTAACCCTAGTGTGCCGCGGTGCAGAGTTCAGAGTTACGATGTTGGAGAGCTGACAGCTGTTCGTCGTTGCTCGGTGGTTCTCACCCGTAAAACTGTCAACGACATGATATGGCCCTGGCTGTTAATGTGTCGTTAAACCCTAATAAAAAAATATATATATACTTTAAATAACGACTGACTGATTCTTGAATAAAATGACCTCACTGCTATTGGCTCATATTCACACTTTTTTCTTTCTAACTGATATCAAAAATGACAGATATAGTCACAAAGTACAGTTGGTGGTAAATCATTTACTTCTCCATTATAATCAAATCAAGAATTCATAAATGTTTTAAATAATCTGATCTCACCATTGGTTTTCCGTTTTGTATTTGCATTTTCATTATCACTAAGAATTCATCATCACAAACAACAGAAAGCCTTCCTTGAAACTAAGAGTGTGAGGTCTGGCTAGGGTTCATCATTTCCCAATCCAATATCAAACTCATCAAGCTTTGTAGGCTCAGGGTCAAACATTTCACAATCAAAAATATTGTCATTATCTTCAGAAGTGATATTCCATTCTTCAGATGTTACCATTTTGAAGAGTAATGTAAATAAATCAATGATTTGCTGTTGAGCTGTGTATTTCTATCAAAAGCACACAACAGCGGAGAGTATGAACAAAGGGAAATAACTCTAATGAAACATCAAGTTGAAAAAAAACGTTCCAGTGTTTGGAATAACTTGCACGCATTCAGATAACACCAAACAGTTAGACAACACTTTATTTATCTAACAGGTGGTAGAATGGTACAGTTTGTATTTTTGAGGAAATCTTTTCTCGTAATATATTATTTATTTATTGGTGTTTAAGGTCAGATATTTTTGCTCATTGCCTGAGCGTGATCACTGGTAATATAGTAAATATTATTTATCTTAGAACAAGAACGTATCCTCCTCTGCACCCCCCCCCCCCTCCTCCCCCCCCCCCCCAAACAAGTAAAATGTCTAGACAAAATACAAATCTGAACTGAGGGTACCAAACACGCGTGCGATCATTCGAAACACAAAGAGAACGCTCTTTACCAGCACTCACAGAAAACTGATCAAACATTTCGATGCTACGTTTTGATAATAGTAATATTACCACTTTTGCGGACGTTCCTAGCACATTAACGACGTTTTACCGGGCGTTGAAACCTCGTAATGCTCAGCAAGTACAAGTCATGTGACGTGTTGGGCCGTTATTGACTATAACAGCCCAACACGTCAATAACAGCCCGACACGTCCAAATATAGACAATGACGTCACATCTCTCAGCCGATCAACAATATTTTTTCCCAGATTTCCATTTGGATCGAAATTCAATTCGGATTTTTTTAATTTATAAACACAATTAACATATTTGTTTCAAGTGTTTCCCTGTGTGTCACGGATAGATAATGTATCAAATATAGGAAGCGATACACACAAAGTAAGTGATGACATCTTTGATGAATAAACTCCTTGCCTATAGTTCGCATTTCGAAGATATATTTCATCATCTAACTTTCCAAATTTCGCCGTAGACTGATCAGACGATAGTCATGTCAACAAATGAGACGATAGTGTCGCTGTGTTTTCAATTCTAAAACGTCAAACTTTATTTATTTATCTTATTTCCCATATAATTTAATCGTAATGTTCCCGATGTACGAAAGTGGCAATAATAGAAATAACATGACTTTGTCGAGCATTACAGTGTATCAACGGCTCAACAGAAATGGTTAACAGCCCTTGAGCTTATTAGCGGCCCTCGACTTCGTCGCGGGCCGCTAATAAACTCTTGGGCTGTTAACCATTTATGTTGAGCCGTTAAAACACTGTAATGCCCTTCAAAATCATATTATTGTTATATTAAATGATAAATAAATCACTGACTCTGTGAAATAAATTAGATTTGGCCATTTTTTGCCATGATGATATTTTTATATAAACCTACCATGCGTTAAACTTGAAATATAAAACAAAGAAACACACAGCTGAAACACTACTATAAACTTCGGTCGTTACAGTACAAGTGGAACAATGAAAGGGGAATACGCAATGCACAGTTCAAGAACTTAATATCATGACGTCATGTTCTTCATTCATAAAAATCAATTAATACATGTAGACGCAGAATGATTGCCAAAATGTATGGGAAGAAGTCAGGAAAGAGAAGAATATTATAAGATAAATTGGTTATCACAAGCAAGCGGTTTTCTGAGATTGTGTTTTGGTGTCTCGATCTCCCCTCTGGATTATATATCGACTCGTTCTAACGACTCGTCAATATATACCCATAGAAGAGGTCTCCACTTCAATACACTATCTCGGAAACCTACATGACAGCAATATATTTTTTGCATTTTCTTCTATTCATGCTAACATTTGCTCTAATTTCCGAAAAAAATGAAAAATTATTTAATCGTTCAAAAGTTATTCATTTGGGTTTTCATAGATATTGAATGATCTTATTATGTTCACACACAATTGCTAACATATATTCACCAATCACATGAGCTTTGTTTAGTTTACTGATACTAAGCGAGGGTGGTTCAGAGAAGAAAGTTATCTTCCAATGACACTGTTCATTCAAAATCACCATCTGTTTCATCAGAGAACTGATGTTCCTGAACATCTTCATCTTCAAATCGAAAATAGCCAAGTATTCTCAGGCAAGGAGACATCCTGACATACATCCAAATCACGGGCATACATCCTCTGAAAGTCATCTGGTTATAAGATAGAACGAGACGTACCTATTTTATTTATTTGCAGATTCAAGGCAGTTGTAATACAAACATAGCTAACATGAGTGACAAAACAATATACATGATAACGAAATATGATATACAGGTGAGCAAGGCCCTGCTAATCTTAATTTTCCGGTCGAATCGAATCCCGAATCAAATCAGACAGACGATTTCGAATCGAATCTCGAATCGAATCGAATATTGCGCCATCTTGCAGCCGTAGATATATTGCCAGTCTCCGCTTAACTGTTGTACTCATCAGCAGGTTAATCAAAACAGAAAGAAAAACAAAATATTATACAATGGAATGAAAGTAGTTTCTGAAGCGGGACCTCTTTGAACTCCCTTCTGTCACGAAATTTGGAAATTTGGAGATATTCCCAAAATCCTACCAAGTGTCTCCTCTTGAATTCTCCTTCTATCATCAGGTCTCCTGTACAGGAGACCTGATGATAGAAGAAGAGTTCAAGGTGGGTTTGATGAGATCTGAACGATTCGAAAATTTTGGAATCGGTACAACTCTAATCGAATCGAATCATCGGGACGGTTTCGAATCGAATTTTGAAGTCTCGCAGGAACCTACATGAAAGTATGAGAAACAGGCAAGCAATGTCCCGCGAATCTCAGTTTTCGGGTAGAATCGAATCTCGAATCGAATCTGATGGACGATTTCGAATCTAATCTCGAATCGTATCGAATATTGCGTCATCTTACAACCGTAAATATGTTGCCAGTCTCCACCTAACTGCTGTATTCATCGGCGACGCGTCTGTTTGGGCAAGACAATCAAAAAAAACGAAATATTATACAACGGAATGAAGGTAGTTTCAGAAGCAGAACTCACTTGAGCCCTTCTTCTGTCACCGGGTCTCGTGAACAGGAGACCTGATGATAGAAGAGTTCACGAGGAGGAACTTGGTAGGATTTTGAGAACATTAGTTGAAGACATATGTACCACCGATGTGAGGTACGCTTCAAAAAACCACCACCGTTCTCCAATTTCTGCAGTCAAGATTATGGCTACCTCCACGTAACGGTAACATATTTTAAGCAAAACTTCTTGCTTGATTGCCAGATCTGTTTAATCACAGAATAACACAGACATATTAAATATTAAAATGAAGGTTGTTATGATCCACAGAACCCGAATTAATACATATCTACAACTAAACTAGTACAGTAGGGTTCCAGGGATTCCTAAAAGTGCACCACATGTTCACGATAGCTGTGAACCGGGACAAGTAATATATGGCGAAAGTTGCTTCGGATATCCAAGATGAAGACGAGGTTATCAGAAGTGTCGAGTTGGCTTTCATGTTTGAACGAAGTAGGATGGGAGAATGACGGACATGTGGTTGGGGGAGAATCAAAGGAGAGGGTTAATATGCTAATCGGAGAGATTGGGAAGAATGGGGCAGGGGATGTCATCAAGCAGTTCATCTCCGAGTGTTGGGAAGAGAGGAGAAGCGTGGGAATAGGGAGGCAGTTGGGAGTTCAGGGGTAACCATGGCTTTCTCGTCCGAGAACCGCGACAAATCAGCGGCTGGCCAAAGTGTTATTATTATTATTCAAATTGTTTTCGTTTTGTTCAAGATAAACGGCACTGCACCCAGAGGAAATATGTTGTGATCACGAGTGATACCGAATTTGGACAATCAACAGACCTAAATTTGGACAAACATACTCAATCAAAAATCGAAACATGGAGTCGCTGAAGGGACAGTGAAGTGAATTGTTAATTACTGTCATAATAAAGCTTAGAAAAAAAATGTTTTCTAAATATATATATCAACTAGCGATATCATATACCCCAAAGTGATCATCACATGACCTGCGCTTGACATGGTTTACTCGTGTATTGGTTATGTGTTGTAGTTATTTTCAAAAGAGCAAAATGAGTGGCAATGGAGGTGGTTGTAATCGTGTTATATGTCAGCACGTGTACTGTGTAAGAACTACTTTTTATTCCCTATCTCAATCCACCGATTGTCCATTCAAAAATAGGCGACAAAGAGGTAGAAGCCTGTTTTCCGGAAGACGTGAAAGTTACTAAACTTCAACTAATGTACATTTGATACTTATCTAAATTTTGTTTGGTATGGAAATCAGTACTCTGCGGTTTTCTCGCTGTAAGGTTTCAATGGTGTCAAGTGCACTAAAACGTACAGTTGGCACCAAAGATATTGCATTTGTCACAAAAATATACTTCTGGTACAGTACGCGGAGAGTGGATTGTAACCAAATCACCCGCGGAGTGGAGTTATCACCCACGCTATAACTTTAAAATTGTATACATATCGACAAAAAACACAAGCAATGTTTCAGCCAATGGACCTCCGGGTTTAACCCGGAGGTCCATTGGCTGAAACTTTGCTTGTGCTGGTTATGCTTTGAAACAAATTTAAAATTATTGCTGTGGTGGAATCTCCACTTTGCGGGTGATTTAGTGATAATACACTCTCCACGTACTGTAGGTCTGAATTGTTTTATGATTTATTATTTCAGCGTATCGCTTCGATAAAATCGCGGTCTGACGACACAGGCAAGACAAAATTCACACCAACCAAGTAATTTGTAGATAACAGGTGTAATCACGGCTCTTAGCTATAGGTCAACTGTAGCAAAGAGTGTATCCATTTAGTCTCATTATTATCAAAACATTTCATGGTTACTTAATATTTTCTTTCTTGCATAATATTTTTGTAAGCCTTCTGGAAGATAATAAATTACTTGCTATTAGTTTATTTGGAGTGAATAAACAGCGATTAAATAATAGTGATGAAATAAATGTACTTATTTATTTTTATTTCTTTATTTGTTTTTTAGTTTTATTTTTTAACACCAATATTTATATAATTTGTGCGCTTTTTGCAATTAAAATACTTAAAAGAGACAGGCAATACTAAATTAAAAATCGAAATTTGAGTGCAACGTGGCGCTGTCTGCAATGATAAAGCGTCTTATTGCATTCAAAGGGCAATACATGGTTAATTTGTTCTCATTTGCAATCAGATTCCATTTGGCACTAAATTATTTCATTTGGCACAAACAAAATTTATTTGTTACTAAAATCTTTCATTTGGCACCAAAAATTCCAATTGGCACTAAACATTTCGGGCCACCGTGAACACTGATACTAAAATTTGAATTTCGCACTAGACAAACATCGTTGGCGAAACTTTTGGCACCAGAAAGTTTTTTTTCACTAGAGAAGGAAAGCTAATGCGGCAGTGAAGAGTTCGGTCGATAACGAAACAAAAAATAAATGTTCTATTACTTCTTTTGGGAAGAAGGTTTTAGAAATTCTAGAATAATAGTGTTTGGACAAATTTTCAATGTTAAAAATCAATGAGGCATTGTTTTTCTTTAATAAAACATTGTCGGTTATCACCTTTACAAGCGGCAGCATTTAGTTAGATAAATACGTCATACCGTCGCGAGTCACTCGGGATGGTATGAAGTATTTATCTAATTCAATACTGCCTTTTGTAAAACGAATTACTAGCGACGATATGAAGTATTTAGCTCATTCAATACTGCCTTTTGTAAAGCGAGTCACTCGCGATGGCATGAAGTATTTATCTAATGCAATACTGTCTTTTGTAAAGCGAGTCATTCGGGATGGTATGAAGTATTTATCTAATTCAATACTGCCTTTTGTAAAGCGAGTTACTAACGACGCTATGAAGTATTTAGCTCATTCAATACTGTCTTTTGTAAAGCGAGTCACTCGGGATGGTATGAAGTATTTATCTAATGCAATACTGCCTTTTGTAAAGCGAGTCACTCGCGACGATATGAAGTATTTATCTAATTCAATACTGCCTTTTGTAAAGCGAGTCACTCGGGATGGTATGAAGTATTTATCTAATTCAATACTGCCTTTTGTAAAGCGAGTCACTAACGACGCTATGAAGTATTTAGCTCATTCAATACTGTCTTTTGTAAAGCGAGTCACTCGCGATGGCATGAAGTATTTATCTAATGCAATACTGTCTTTTGTAAAGCGAGTCATTCGGGATGGTATGAAGTATTTATCTAATTCAATACTGCCTTTTGTAAAGCGAGTTACTAACGACGCTATGAAGTATTTAGCTCATTCAATACTGTCTTTTGTAAAGCGAGTCACTCGGGATGGTATGAAGTATTTATCTAATTCAATACTGCCTTTTGTAAAGCGAGTCACTAACGACGCTATGAAGTATTTAGCTCATTCAATACTGTCTTTTGTAAAGCGAGTCACTCGGGATGGTATGAAGTATTTATCTAATGCAATACTGCCTTTTGTAAAGCGAGTCACTCGCGACGATATGAAGTATTTATCTAATTCAATACTGCCTTTTGTAAAGCGAGTCACTCGCGATGATATGAAGTATTTATCTAATTCAATACTGCCTTTTGTAAAGCGAGTCACTAGCGACGATATGAAGTATTTAGCTCATACAATACTGCCTTTTGTAAAGACTCGGGACCACTAAACCCAGTAGATTAAAAGAAATTAGTTGATTGACCTGTTATCATTTAACCCTTTACCCAACGTAACGGTCAAAACCGGCCAGCGCTATTCTCAAAAATCGCCAATTAATTTTCAAAATATTTTCATTTTTTGTCTCAAAAACATAGGTTATGACCCCTCGTTGGAACGAGCTCTTCGAGCTCGTTCCAACGAGGAGTCATAACCTATGTTTTTGAGACAAAAAATGAAAAAAATTAGTTATTCAAGAATTTTTTTTGCAAGTGTCGTCTGCTTTTCATGATAGGTAAAGGGTTAAGAACAACAACAGGTATACGTACCTACAGCAATTAGTCTGACCATTAATTGAATCACATATAACTTAGGTGACAACCCTTTTCGCGTACTGATGATTTCCTCTGAACTTTCGAGTACTATCGAATTTATTCAGTAACCAATTGTTCGTTCACTCCTGAAATAACCGCCAGTTCGTTTTTTTTTACAACTCGATCAATTTATTTGGATCAGGCAGCGAAGTACACCCCACCGTTACTCCCTCAAGCATTCTATTATTAAAATATCCAGAATGACTAACAGCGTGGCACCAAACAGTTTCGGGTCAGAGACCGGTTTAAATATATAAAATCACTGTTTATAATCTTTTGCAATGGACATTTAGGTCAAAATTATATATAATATTTGTTCGGGTCACATTGCACCGTGTATTGAGGTTAGTTAATTACTGGGGAGCGCCTTGGCTATGTGGTTGCGATATTGAACTTCAAACTGAAGGGTCCAAGGTTCGATCCCCGCCAGGGGTAACTGCGTTTTGTCCTTGAATTAGGCACTTAATCCCGACTACCCACGGGAGGGGGGAGGGGCACGGTGACGCTGTGCACTAAGGTGTACCGCACGTCGATGGTGATCATTTATTCAACCAATGCTAACCCTGCTTGTGTGGAGTTAGTACGGCTGGGAATCTGACAGTTACTCGCCGTTGCTATGTGGTTCTCTCCGGGTACTCCTTCACACGTAAAACAGTCCGACACGAGTTGACGGTGGCTGTCGAAAGTGTTGTTAAATTCCAAAAATAACTAAATTAATAAATTAATTACTATCTTTGTAGAACTGAAAAAACTTGAGATAGTGGCCTCCCAGCAAGTCTAAAATGTAAACTAGGAAAAATGTTCACTATAGCCTCAGTCGGAAATGTCTTATGCTTGGATTAGCAACTACAGGTTATTGTTTCGGTCTTGTGAATATTACGACTCGTTGGTAGCATATTTCCTATTTCTCTCTAGGGGAGAACACCCGAATTAATTAATATGACATGATAATCAATATCGACTTGTTCACTACACATCACACAAAGCGACGATAATCAATGGCATGATAATCAATATGGACTTGTTCACTACATATCACACAAAGAGATGATAATCAATGACATGATAATCAATATCGACTTGTACACTGCATATCACACAAAGAGATGATAATCATTATGACATGATAATCAATATCGACTTGTACACTGAACATCACATAAAACAACTACATGACCATCGATAACATTGTCGGCACAGTGATGCCATGCAATTACGCACGCAGTTGTTGACTTTTCCATCAGCGATCGTACTTTTCACAAATCCATTCAATGGAATCACAACGTAAATTATCGGGTTCCCATGACAGGAACAGCTTTTAATTTGACTAAAGGTCATTCAGAGATGGGCCAGAAGGCCTTGATAATCCTTGAATATTCATAAAATAAAAATGCTAACGAAGCACTGTAGTGTATTTAGTAAGAAATCATGCAGGAGAACATAATAATGCTTCTGAACCAAAATTTATTCATATCAAACTGTTAGAAAAATCAATATCATTCTGACCCTAGCTTACAATGTGTTCACACCTGAAACAGTGTGTCCAATCAAAATACTTGAATAGTATTCACTTCCCAATAGTGTTGCTGTCCACTGGAGACTATAATTAACCCTAACCTATGGATGACTATATACAGTATAATACAGAACACAACATATCCCCTCTACCACAATGCGGTATTTACTGCCTGACATAATCGTTCAACCAAACGGGAGGATTTCTCGTTTGAGTACTTCTTCGAAGACATGTATCATTCTGTGGCACATGCATTGAAGAGGTATTCGACTGATTATTCTCATCGGTTTTACTGTGATCATTAAATGTCAAATGTGCTAAATGTCACGCATTCCAAATCCGTCCATCATCCAGTTTAAATGAATGCTTGCCTTTACGCTCCATTATGACTTTCGGTTGTGAAAATTTAAAATCACCTTTTCGAATAATTCCTGGATTTCTGGAGCGTACTAAATCTCCCTTTTTAAATTTGTTTTCTTTAGCAGACCGTTTTCTGTCTGTGTAAGCTTTACTTTTGTTCTGATAATCATTTACACGACAGGGAACACTTGAAACTTGCTTCTTGTTTTGTACAAGTGGGAAAACATTCAATTTGGTACACATTTGACGATTATGTCGTAAATATGAAGGAGTTTCTTGAGTTGCAGCATGCGGAGTAGATCTATAATTCCTCAAAAATGTTGTTGTATAATCTCTGAGAGAAACACCTTCTAATTGAGCTGATTGTAAACAGCCTTTAAGAACTCTATTGAATCGTTCTACCTCTCCGTTGGCTCTTGTGTAATAGACAGAAGAAGGTAAATGACAAATATTTCTTGACTTTAAGAAATTTGAAAATTCGGGGGAAACAAATTGACTTCCGTTATCCGAAACTAATTCTTTTGGAAAACCTTCTCTGCTAAAAATAGTATTCAGAAATGTTATGGTAACTGATGAAGTGACTTTGGAAGCAAATGTGATTTCTGGCCATTTGCTAAAGTAATCCACTAAAGTGATCACATATCTGCAATCAAGTGGAGCTTTATCAAACGGTCCAACAATATCAATTGCAACCTTTTCCCAAGCACTATTTGGAAACTGGCTGCAGAGGAGCAGTATGTGTAATTGCGGATTTGTCATGTGCTTGACAAATAACACAATTACTAATAGCTATCTCGACGGCCTTATCCATTTTAGGCCACCAATACAAGCTACGTAACCGTTGTTTCGTTCGCACTATCCCTTGGTAACTCTCATGGGCCAAGGAAATTATTTTGCTTTGCAATGACATTGGAACAATGAACCTATATTCTCCTTTCAAAACAAGTTCACCGTGAACTGAAAGTTCATTTCTGATATTGTAAAATGGTAACAATTCTACATCTAAATTCTTACGTTTGGGCCAAGGTTTCAAAATCTGTTCTCTCAACTTACTGAGAATTTTACAAATTGAACTTGCATTACGAAATCCCTGTTCCGTAATTGCGTCAAAACAAGATGATTCAGAAATATTTGCAACCAATTCAAGATTACCTAAATCTGGCTCTACTTTGGTTACTGGACGTCTTGACAAGTAATCGGCAATTTCATTCTTTTTACCGGCCCTGTAAACTACATTGTAATTGTAATTAAGCAATCTAGCTGACCATCTTGCAATACGCATACCAGCTCTGTTGTTTCCTTTTGTTGAGAGCAGGGTAGTCAATGCCCGATGATCAGTGCGAAGAGTAAACTGATTTCCCCATAGCCACGTATGCCATTTTTCAACAGACCACACACAAGCAAATGCTTCTTTCTCTACTATAGAGTACTTTCGTTCAGTCTCAGACAGAGTTCGAGAAGCAAATGCGACTGTATGCTCTATGCCGTCATGCAACTGTGTAAGTACAGCTCCTAAACCACAGTTTGAAGCGTCAGAGGATACAATGGTAGGTAAATTTGGATCAAACAACGTTAATGCTGGACTATTCACTATGGTAGATTTAACCTTTTCAAAACTTTCTAGAGCCAGTTTATTCCATTCAAAAGGTTTACTCCCACGAGTAAGGAAACGTAGTGGTTTTACTAAAGTTGCATAATTTGGTATAAACTTACAGTACCAGGAAGTAAGTCCTAGAAAAGAACGGAGTTCTGCTAAATTTGTAGGTGCTGTAGTTTCAATAAGGTCTGAAACATGATTCTGATCCGGTTTTAACCCTTCAGAACTAATTTCATACCCCAAACATTTTAGATTATTTTTGCGAAATTCGCATTTTTCAAGATTCAATTTCAAACCACTCTTTTGGATCTGGTACAGAACATTCTTGAGATTTGTCTCGTGTTCATTTGGCGTATGGCCGTGTACTACTACATCGTCCATATAACACTGTACACCCGACAAATCTACGAGAATGGTTGACATCATTTTTTGAAAAGCCGAACTAGCAGACGACAGACCAAAAGGGACTCGCTTAAATCTAAAAAGTCCTTCATGTGTAGCGAAAGCTGTTAAATCCCTACTATCCTCATGTAGATCTAACTGGTAATATGCACTTTTTAGATCTAATTTCGTGAACATAACTGAATTTCTTAATTCAGACACCACTTCATCAATACGAGGCAGTGGGTAACTGTCTGTAACAACAGCTTTGTTGGGTTCCCGTAAATCTACACATAGCCTTATACCACCCATTTTCTTGTGAATAACTAGTATTGGGGAGACCCACTCTGAAGCTTCAATATGCTCAATAACACCTTCTTTTCTTTTTCTAACTTTAGTAATTCTGCTTTTACCTCTTCTCGAACAGCTAATGGCAAAGGTCTCAACTTTTGTCTTACGGGCTTGACATTTTCTTTAATTTTTATTTTATGAACAAATCCTCTAGCATGTCCAATGGTACTTTGAGAACTGCCCAAAGTATCATTCAACTTGCTATATGATTTGGCGTTTTCATTTACAAGGCGGTCTGAAAGATTATTGACGTCATGGGGAGGTATCTTCAATGCACCCCTGACAATATGAATGTCAAGTTTAGACACTAGATCCATGCCTAAAATAGGAGTTCCATTTTCAACAATGTAAAATTCAGTTTGTACAGTTTTTCCACCATATGAGGCAAAACTGGTTAAACACCCCAATATTGGTAAGCTTTGCTTTGAATAAGTTACAAGTCTAGCTTGGGCGTTTGAAAGCACACAACTTCTGAAATGTTTGTTGTAAATTTCGGCTGATAAAATCGAAACTGAAGACCCAGTATCGACCAATAAATTCACTGGAATTGTTTCTTGAACATCTGGTGATGAAATATGGACATCACAAAAGAGTTTACGTTACACTTTACTGCTCAGCTGTTATCCACACAAAGAACAGTTATGTCGGGTACCGTTACTTCGTTCACTGCACGAGATTTCGATCTAAAAACCCGAGCAAAATGACCTGTCTTAGAACACTGTTTGCATTGTACGGACTTAGCTGGACACGCATTACTATCCACTAAATGTGAAGTGGAACCACACCGAAAACATGTTAATTGTTCTTTCTGTTGATAATTTGTGGATTTTTTATATTTATTTTTTTTTTATCAAAGTGCTTTGTTCTGACTTCGGAAGTTTTGTCTGAACGAACAAAGTTCACAGATTGCGATTCGCCTTCAGTAATAATTTTTGCTTCGTGCATAGCAGATTCAATGTGCCTCGCCAAACTAAGTGCTTTTGTAAACGTGAGGTCATATTCTAGCAACAGTCTTTCTCGAATTCGTGGAATATTTGTTTTTTGATCATCTGATCACGGATCATTTCATCGGTCATAACTCCAAATTCACAAGTCACGACAAGCTCTCTGAGAGAGGAAATATAATGTTCAGTTGATTCATTGGGTTGTTGGGCCCTTTGACGAAATTTGTAGCGTTCGACCACGACATTGACAGAGGGAGAAAAGAACGTTTTTAAAGTTTCAACAGTACCTTTGTAAGTTTCGTCGGAAAGAGGCAAAGTATAGAAAATTCTCTGTCCTTCAACACCCAAACAGTTTAAAAGTATCGCCTTCTTACGTAGATCAGGAATATCATCAGTTGTAGTCGAAATTGCAGTAATGTAATCACCAAACATTTTTATCCATGTTTTGAATTCAATTGCAGGATTTCCTGGACACTGCAGAAATGTAGGTGGTGAATTTATGAAATTAGTAGCCATTATTGTAAAAGTATCTGGTAGGTTCTCTTATCGTCGCCCAAAATGTAATGTTTTTAGTAAGAAATCATGCAGGAGAACATAATAATGCTTCTGAACCAAAATTTATTCATATCAAACTGTTAGAAAAATCAGTATCATTCTGACCCTAGCTTACAATGTGTTCACACCTGAAGCAGTGTGTCCAATCAAAATACTTGAATAGTATTCACTTCCCAATAGTGTTGCTGTCCACTGGAGACTATAATTAACCCTAATCTATGGATGACTATATACAGTATAATACAGAACACAACAAGCACGCAATAATAACTATATATTTTTATATGCCAGAGTTCGTGAAGGTTAACCCTTTACCCAACGAATCGCCCGCATCCACCCACATCCGTCCGCGTAATATGCAAATTCAGCAGCTGAAAAAATATTATTTTTTGAAAAATTTTAACAAAACCATATCATGTGACCCCCTCCCAGCAAGTCTAAAATGTAAACTGGGAAAAATTGTTGAAATTTTTTGAAAACATTTAAAAATGATATTTGAAATAATAAATTTTGAAATCGTCTGCTTTGGGTAAAGGGTTAAGCTAGTTTTAGTTACGACTCTCCGGTCATTACCCTACCCTCTCTCTCTCTCTCTCTCTCTGTCTCTCTCTGTCTCTGTCTCTCAGTCTCTCAGTCTCTCGCTTCCCTTAAAGAGAAGTGGGAGGATGAGGTAATGACTGGGGGGGGGGGGGGGGGGGGGGGTCCTAGTTAGGACAAATGAAGGCGGGCCTTGAACATCCTTAAATTCGGCTATTGTAGGGCCTTGAAAATGTTGAAATATGTCGAGAAATGGCCTTGAATAGCCTTGAATTTCATTGGCATGCCTGCGGGAACTCTGAATAAACGCATACCAACTGGAACTAATTAAAATTAGTTCTCCACAGCGCAGAAGAGTTCAAGGAATCAGGTGGAGATAATGTATTTATAGATAGAACTGAAAGCCTTATCACGTCAGTGACTGGTGTGTAAAATAACACTTTACGATTTCGGGAATACACGGCAGAGTAAGGTTAATAAAGGGAACGGGAATTTCACGGCTTGGTGGCTCCCGGTTCTGAAAATCGATCACGAAACCCAGGAAATTCACCTAACCATGCTATCAATGCTTGTGTATTACAGTTTATAACATTACGGCGAATATCAATATCTTCCGAGACCAGTATCGCTGTTGGAGCATGGCTTCATGTCGCGAACGGGAATTTCCTGGTTACCGGTTCTGAAAAGCAGTGCTAATGGCCGGGAAATTCAAAGACTAGAATCGGGAATCAAAGGTTGTGGAACGGAACCTTCGAATCCCGGTTCTGTTCTATTATAATTTAAGAGTATCGGGACTGATATTCAGAAACGAGGACCGGAAAATTCCCGGCATCGTGACTGACTTTCAGAAACGAGAACCAGAAAATTCCCGTTCCCGGGATTAAACCGCAGTGCAGAGGAGAGTCACAAGGATGTTCATGCGCAGCGTTATTGGACTCTGACGCTGAATATTAGAACACTCTCGAATGGAGCTTCTCAGCATTCAACTTTGGAGGCTACATCGTCATTGAGTAGAAAACAACACAGAATAAGAGAAATGTATTTTTATCTCTCCTCTGTGATATTCGCTTGAGTTGGTGGGGGGGACTTCTCATTGGTTAAGTTATAGCGGCGAACGTTTTACCATTGGTGCGTTATACTATCCCTGTACAGTTTAAGGTTAGAGGAAGCAAAATTCAGCTCGAAGACACATCTCAAGGCCTGGGGTTGCGTGTGGGGCTCAACTCGGAGATAAGATGGTTAAGTTTCATGGTGCCTTTCATTTTTTTCCAAGAATTCATGTTATTTTTTTGCAAACGACAGTCTCCACAAAAACATCTTCTATCCGCTTTGAACTCTTAACATAACGTAACGGTAATTTTATCTGCAGCGGTGTTCACTAAAATTGCCTTTCAAATTTTGTTCAATTGTTTAATTTTCGCCTTACAAACATAATTTTTACCCCCCTCACTAGAGTGAGCTCATCGTCCACGCTCCAGTGAAGGGAGGGACCAGAACCATTATATATTATATAGCTTTCGACACAACATTGGAAACATTGGAAAGAGCTCCTAAAGTCGTTCTAATTATTTTGTCAGACGCTATTATTTAAAAAATTCTATTCAGTTTTTCAAGGAAATTTTGTATGTTTTGTCGGACGTCTTCTGTGAGGTGAAGATTGATTTGATGCACAAACATATTAGACGGTTTCCGGTCTTCAAGGCAAAGCATTTCCACAACATGACCCCCGATAACATTTTCATGTTGGCTTAGTATATTTACCACAGGTAGAAATGTCTGACATAAAATGGATCTGATGCTTTTAGACTGTTTCCACGGCAATTTGCCTGTTTTCTGCCATAGTGGGAAAATTGTGAAGCGACTGATAATCTATTCTGTGTCACGTAAGGGACGATGTCTGTATTTCATCCCCCGGTGGGTACATTGAAGATGACAGGGTAGAAATATGAAGACAAGCAATTGAGAGAACATTGTTTTCCAATTATTCAGTTTGATTTATTGGCGACAATAAACAAAAAAAAAATAAAAAAATAAAAATAAAAAAAATGCCACGCCACATATTTTTACAGTACAGTCACCGTGGACAGGTCAACATCCACGCGTGGGCGGTGATGTCCACCCATGCGTTTACCAGGCAAATGTCATAATCAGCGAAATTTTAATTAATGAAGTACCGGGTTGTACCCGGTGCTTCATTAATTAAATATTTGATAAACTATCAAACTACCCACCATGGCGAAGTGCACGCTAAAAACTAAAGTGTTAAAAAAAATTACACCTGAAGTTCTGTATTTAACACTTACTAAGTGCTGAACTAGCACTTTGTTCAAGTGTAGATATCCCAGAACTTGACAGGTGTTACAATAATACCACTTGACAAGTGTAATGTCGAGACACTTAAAAGGAAACAACGCAGATGACGCGGATCAGGCTCGAACTCTCGAGCCTGATCCGCATCATCTGCGTTGTGTCCTTTTAATTATGTACCCACCAAGCGCAAATCAAATTATGGACGATTCTGGAAGAACCACCAATGCTAGACACACGGGAAGTGCCATCCATTCAAGTTTCTGATGTCTGACGATTGTGATGTCTAAGTGCTTAAAGCATTGTACTTTGAGTGTTAAAATCAAACCCTAAGAGTTAGAATGGGTTTAACACCTCGAAAGTGTCAGTTTTAACACTTTAGTTTTTAGTGTGTAGTAACTTACCCCTCCCCTCTAAACCTGTATATACAATTCAAGTACGAGTTTGGTGAAGTACAAAAATGAATTATGTTGGAAATATGCCAGACGTAATATATGCAGCAAGCATATACATGGGAAATATTTTATCATAGTCCAATCTTTTTCTTATTAACCTGGCATTTGTGAAGAGCAATGCCTATAATAATGGAGGGTGAAACGAATACCGTAAATACGAAGATAAAACTTGAATCTGATTCTCAGAATAAAACAATAATGGCGGTTGGACAAACTCCATCTTTTCTCCCTCTCCGAAGCAGGGTCTGTTTCTGTAATGAAATAAAAAAAAATTGCAAAATACATATTAATTCTATATATATGTTTACATTTAGTGCATAACTTGAACCAAAGTGCAGACATTTGACAAGGGAAGTGTGGAATTCATTAACCAACGAAAAACTAAGAACATTTGGCCGTGTTTCAATGAATTGCGGAAACATTGTCTTCCACTCGCACATAAATACAGAACAGGGATGGTGGATTACTACTGATGGGGTAGTATTTCTGTCCGATAAAATTGCTCTTGATCTCAAGTAAAGAGAGCGCTATTAAGCTTCAGCCCGGCTCAAACTTTTTGTAATGAATAGGTATCAAATTCGACTACTTATCTCTGTATAAGTGGATTGGTGGAACGCTATGGACAAACGTGGCAATGCAATCTGTACCCCCCCCCCCCTCAAGATGTTATCAAGTCAGTCAACGTGATACCTCCTCCCACTCGATGTAGTCACAGCATAACAGTTTTCACCATCAAACGTCACGATATTCACCTAGCACGGAAACTATTTCCACTTTTCAATCTCGGCACTTGTTTTTGTCAAAACTAACTAAACTATGTTGTAGATATTTAACTTTTATCGTCGTGAAATAAATGCAGACCGTCATCATTTTCACAGACCTCGAAGTATGTTCTTTAACCCTTTGAACCCTCGTGGTATCTTCTATGTCAGTTCAGTGTCAGCAATTGGAGGAACCCATATTCATTAAATGGGGGTAAACCAATTTATATTTTGAACGTGCAGCCCGAGGACTGCCCGTTGGAAATATTGATTGGTCTCCCAACACATTCACTTTGCAGCTATCGTGCCTAATGAAACTATGACGTATCATGTTCCTGCACCGGAAAAGCGGGCGCTTGGGCTCAAAGGGTTAAAAGCGGTCAGTGAATACGAGGCGGCGGAAAATTGATAACCTTTGCGATTTTTTTATTAGTTGGGCATTGATTATTTACATCAACATGCCCGAAGATGGCGGCCGGTGAGCACTTTTTATGTGACCAATGGGCATCGTAGCAGTTGAATTGTACAGAGATCAGTAAATCCGACCAGGTGGCTTTGTTTCCTAACGTCCAGCCATGACAAATCTGCAATAACTATTGAGAAAAGTGTCTTCGCAAGTGTTTTACACGAATAAATCTCGGAGGCTTGTAAATGAAAATCTCGGGGAAAGGATGAATTGTCCTTCCAGCTAGAGACGGTGCAACCCGTGACTTGGGCTTTTCCCACTGCGTTGCCACATCATTACACAATGAGTGTAAATAATGAGAGCATGTATGTGTATCGATATAGAAGACTTCCTGTAAAATAGTATCTACAAACTACAAATGTTGTAAAAATTCATTGCAGCTATGCCTTTGAAGTCAGCCTTCAGCCAGTTTGGTATACTTGGTGTATTTAAATGATCCCCCAGTTCAATGATTGAAGTATAGGGCATAGACCAAAGTGTTTTTTTATGATTATTCCTATAATTTGTACTTGAAGTCCACTATATCGCGTCCGTGGAAATATTGCCCACTCGTGGCGAGATACCAGTCCACGTCGGATGTACTGTATTGTAAAGAGAGTCGAAAAAATGGATTTATGTTTCGTCTCCACCTGTATTCTACTTCTTTGATTGGATAGCTGATGTCTACGTCGCGTGCGGTTATGTTCTCGTCTGACGTCATCAGTTTGGAATGTGTGCAAGAGGTTCGCAAAGGAGACTGGGCGTATTGAATGCGCGAAAATATCTGCCGTTTTTAATTTTGATTATCGGCATTGTTTTATTTTATGTTGTGTTCCCTTTTAACCCTTTACCTAACATGAAAAGCAGACGACACTTGCAAAAAAAATTCTTGAATAACTAATTTTTTTCATTTTTTGTCTCAAAAACATAGGTTATGACCCCTCGTTGGAACGAGCTCGACGAGCTCGTTCCAACGAGGGGTCATAACCTATGTTTTTGAGACAAAAAATGAAAATATTTTGAAAATTAATTGGCGATTTTTGAGAATAGCGCTGGCCGGTTTTGGCCGTTACGTTGGGTAAAGGGTTAAAGGAAATCTTCGAATAATTAAAGTTAGTGAATAAAACTATTGAAGTTTCATCCCTTCATTTTTAGAATGGTAGATTTATGTTGTTTTGAAACGGCGGCTAAATTAAAATTGGCGATGTCATTAAAATTTTGAGGGTCAAGGTTGATTACATCGATGTAAACAATAGAATCGTCTGCGCAAAAATAATTGCAAAAATGAAGCGGTTTGCAGATCATTCGATTGATGAAATTATTGCAAAAAGAAAAGAATTAATACCATCAAGTACAAACAAAGCTAACAATGTAGCCGCCAAGGTATTGCGTGATTATCTTGTAGAAAAAAGACAGGATTCTAACTTTGAGGATTTTGACACGGTGAAATTGAATGAAATTTTACAACATTTTTACATGGATGTGCGTTCAAAGAAAGGTGAACTGTACAAAAGTGCAACTTTTATCAGCCTCAGACATTCTTTAAATAGACATTTAAAATCAACACCATACTTGAAAAAAATTGACATCATTCTTAGCCCGAAATTCTCTGATGCTAATGAATGTTTTAAAACAGCACTTGGTGAGATTAAGCAGAGTGGTAAAGGAGACATTAAACATTTTGAACAAATTAGTGATTTTGACATGTCCAAAATTTATAGTAGTTTGTATCTTTCCCCATCAACACCCTGTGGTCTTTTCAATCGCGTACAAATGAACGTTCGTTTGTATTTCTGTAGGAAGGCTAATGAAAACATGGAAAAAATGACAAAAGAAACATTTGAAATAAAAAAGTACCAAGATGGACGCAAGTATGTTGTAAAAAAAATGGACGAACAAACAAAAAATTACAGAGGTATGGATCAAGAGAGCTTCTCAGGTCATATGCCAGGTGACAAAGTTGACAATGAATTCTGCCCTGTAAGGTGTTTTGAAACTTACCTGAGGAAGCTGAACCCTTCATGTGATAGACTTTGGCAATATCCTAAAGATAGTTTCAGTGGTTATGCTTATGATAATGAGGTGTGGTATCAGAACAAACCGGTCGGTAGAGATTCTCTAGCAAAGTTCATGCCTCAGTTGAGTGAAAGAATCCAACTTTCTAAACGTTATATTAATCACAGTATCAGGGTTACAGGTGCGACAATTTTGAACCGTTTGAACTTTAGTGCCTCGCAGATCATGGCTGTAACTGGTCACAAGTCGGTCTCGTCCCTTTCTGTTTACCAGCGAGTGTCAGATGTAGAGAAAATGGCAATGGGGGATGCTATTGAAGGTTCACTGTGTCAGTCTGTCGTGCCACATCAAGGTTCAACATTTCAAACCGGGACATTTCAAGCAAACGCTGCGACCCCCACGGTCTCGTATGTACAGCCTAGAAATGTAGAACATTTAACATCCTCTATATCTTCCATTCAGTCAACGGAAACCTTTGATGGTGTTTTAGTAGACGACTTGTTTTCCGATTTCACACTAGAATCGTCTTCAAGTTCAACATCAACAAAAACAACAAATAACTTCCAGCAGTTGAAAAAAAAATCCCTCCTTCAACAATTGCACATTCATTGATTCAACGGAGACGTACACTTCCATTTCCATCAACATTAGTAGACATAACTATTGATATTTAAGTCGTTCTTGTGTGTTGACAACATTTTAACAATTTGAGTTTTAAACCTGTGTTGAACGGTTCCCGAAAACTTCAAGCACTTTGACAGGAATCGCAAGCCCTGCAGCCAAATCAGCTGATGTACCGCTACATGACATTTTGACGTCGGAACCTTAGGGGTACACGACGGGTTTACGTTTCCATTCATTAAATTATTTGCTTATGAAATATGCGTTAAATTATTTACTCAGTTAGTTGCATGGGGCTGTCGGCGGAACATATTCGTTATTCTGGTTGATCGACGTGGACATAGCCTGACGTTCACGGCTCGGAATGTATGTTCAACCTCGCCGCTCACGCGGCTCGGTTGAACATAAATTCCGAGCCGTGAACGTCAGGCTATGTCCACGTCAATCAACCAGAATAACTTATAATGTTTTGGGTGGTCACGCTTTTGTTTACGCCCTCTTACCCAGTGCTTTTGTCATATGCAGCAGGCAAAATAGGAAAACTTAACACGGTGTTGGTTACATAGAGCTTTTTGGTTATCTATCTATCTTTATGTATAAATACGAATGTACCTGTATATCGTATATGTAATGATGTTTCTTTTTTACAAGAACCTATGAACTCCTACATTTTTAGAGATTTTGGGTTGTATTGAAGGTGAGACCTCGTCCCTGGGCATATATTGGGATCGTCGATATGTGTCCAGAGTCGTGGTAGAGACTTCAATACAGAGTCTCCTAATAACCAATTTATCTTATAATATTTCTCACTTTCTTGAATTCTTCGCATAATGAAGGTATTGATACAGTTTTTAACAACGTCTGTTTTGTCAATAATTCCGAGTCTATGAATATTGATTTTTTCGGATGAAGATCATGACGTCATAGTATTACGTTCTTGCGTTGTACATGACGTAATCTCCACTGATTGTTCTACTTGTACTAAAACCGGTGGCGTTTAGAGTAGCGTTTCAGCTGGGTTTTTCCTTGTTTCATTTTTCATGTTATACGCATGGTAGGAATATATAAAAAAATATCATCATGGCAAAAAATGATCCAATATTTTGTTGAACGACGCATAGACGTGTAATAATGCGATGCCAGTTGAGCGCAGTTAAAAAACGTTCTGTGTCTGAATGGAATGATCGCATGTGTGGTTGCTACTCTTAATAGAGATTTGTTTTTTGTCCAGATGTTTTTACTTATATTGAGGAAAATACGTTCTTGTTGTTAGATAACAATCGTTCTTTTGGATGTGTGGCAAATGTGCAGAGTGTTGTTAAATGCGACGTTGCCTAATGACGTCATTTCCGTCACGCATTTACAAACCCCGTGATTGTCGATGATGCGATTGGATTCGGGCCTTTGTTTTTTACACAATAATTCTTTCGGGTAATCGAGTGTAAATGAATAAAGAAGTTGCTGTGACGATATGGCCACGATCGTCACTTGAGCGGAAGTTATTTTGCAGAACTCCGTTGCTGCAAGGTCCCATTCAGTACCAATCCAAGAGTTTTCCCTTCAACTAAATTCGCGGAATCGAATAGCCGTAGTTACTGGTCTCTCCAATGTTGACTAATACTGAAAACGTCACTTCTGATTGTATGTCAATGACGCCATTTCTGTGAACTCACTCTTCGGTTTTAAGTTTTAGTTAAAATACGGTCGATTTTGTATATTAACGCTAAGACCTACAAGTATAGCGCTTTTGACCATGTGATGCCAAGATATGGCGTATTGTCCGATAAGGCACGATAGATGTTTTATATTGTAAACACATTTCATCGACACTCAATTGATATGCTGTGTATTGGACACACATAAGGTTCCACACCAAAAAGTATATTACGGCCTTTGGGCCCAAGGTGGGACTACTGTTGTGGTATCCCAAGCACCTCGCATACCACCAGCTCCTTGTGGCAGGAAGTCCCTCCCTCATCTGTCAATCACCAAAAGACCATCATTATTTTCTGTTTGCGTTTTTACATACCTACTCCCCTTTTGTTAGTTATTTCCAAGATGAGAACGCACAGTGACATGTCCTTTCACACAGATATTAAGACAACAATAGCGATTGCTTTATGTAATCTCACTCTTAGTGACGGCCGTTTGTAGGCCATTTCTCGGGCGATATCTCACAAAAATATAAATTCTTGCCGAGATCTATATATATTATTTGGCTAGAATAACTCTTTACCTAACGAATCAGCAGTATTCGCCCGCGTACTATGCAAATGCAGCAGTTGAAAAAAAAAGTTTCAGAAAATTTAAAAAACATATCATGAGATCCTTGAGCTCGTTCCAATGAGGGTGTGACAGAATCAGAATTGGGGATGTTGCAATATATTTTTATTTCAACTGTACATACTGTTTATTACTGTTTTTAGCTAGCAGAAATTAGTTTTGTTTTTAGGTGAAGTACTGTGATGCAGAATGGAACATAATTTCCATTGAAAACGGTTTATATATATGTCTCCTAGTGTGTTTATATTGTAGCTGAGCATCTGGCCCACTGATGTCCAGTTACAGGTTATTGATTTCCTCAATGACCTACAATCTAGTTTGCTCCATATATAACTCAGACAAACTTCATGCACTGTTCACTAATCAACTAACTAACATAACCTTATTAGGCAGTCAAATCTGTCCAAGTAACACCATTGGACAGATTCGTTTACTGCTCACCTGTCTGTTCAGGTAATTTACTGGACAAGGGTTTTCAAATTATACCCTCAATTTTGTGCAGAGAGATCAGTGCTATTTTTGTAAAATCTGTATTTTTTGATGAAATAATTGTGTTGATGGTTTGATGGTTTGATGATTTGTGATAATTAAACCGAATCGACGTTAAACTCTATACCAACTTGTTGTTACTTGACCCAACACAAGAACTGGTTACAAATGGCGCCCAACTGGTGATTATCAACAACAACAACAACAACATCATCATCAACTTCCTGTGTCAACAATGGATTGGAACTTGTCAACATTGTCTTCATGTGCTGTGTGCTTCACTGTTGGTGAGACTTAGTAGATAAACAATTCACATACTGTTACCAATCTGTGCTGGAACATCTTTGTGTTGTGTGACTGAAAAACACTGACTGACCCCACTTACACATTTGACTTTAATTTTTTTTTTTTTTTTTTTTGGACTGCTCAACTTATAAATTTTTTTTTTTAAAAATACTTGCAGTTAACCGAAGGTTTAGGAACTGTTGACATAACTATTTTATTATAAATTATATATTGGTATACCAAACTGCAATTCAATTTTCTCAACGGTGTTTTATGTGAGAAATGATCATTTCATTTTCAGAATGATTGTACTTTAATTTTTTTTTTTTTGGAGTGACCACTTGTGGTTTGTAGCGGTACAATTGTTTTATTATGATTTAGTGCACACTGGTTTTCTACAAGGGTTTTCGGCTGAACAATTCAATGGTTGATCTAATATAACATTGTGCACCACTAATCAACAAAATTTTTGAGTTCTTTGACCACTGAATACACTAATAATGTTTTTGTACAGGTTGAACATTTTGTTTCTGATTTTCAGTGAAACTTAGATGTTTTGAAAAAAAATTTTTTTTTCAAATTATGACTATTCATTTATTTTCAAGTTGGTACATGGAGTTAAAATAATGTGATATTTGTTCCAAATTAAAACTATTCAACAAAAATTTTAGGTACACATTGTACTTCATTAAACCATTGAAAAAATCAAGCAATGGACACTTAACTAAATGGTGTCCAATAATGTGACGTACTGGTTTACTTATACATATTGTATCATATGTTCGCTATGTCATGTTTTCATTCGAAAACATTTAGGGTGTCCAAAACATTTATAGTACAATTATTTATTATTATTACCATATTTGTAACAATGGCTGAAAAATTAACTAGTTTAGAGCTTGAAAAGCTTGCTGAAGCATTTAAAAAGTTAGGCGTGAAGCCTAAGGTAGATAGTTCTGAGGACTTAGCAAAATGGATGGTTGATGCAGTCAGCTCTGGTCAGTTAGGACCTGATGTCAAGTCTGAACCAACTTTACCTTACCATTATGGACCATTAAAAATATCTTTCTTTTCTGGTGATAAAGCATCAAAAGATTGTGACTTTGACTTGTGGCGATATGAAGTCACATCTTTAGTAAATGATCATGTGTATTCAAATAGTGATATACTATTAGCTATTAGAAGGTCAGTTAAGGGTAATGCTGCAAGAGTTTTAATGCACATGGGACAAAATGTAACTATTCAACAAATTATTGATAAGTTTGATTCTGTGTTTGGTTCTGTTGATATCCGACAGTCATTGCAGGCAGCATTTTATAGTGCCAAACAAAATGATGGTGAAGACATTTCAACTTTTGCCAGCAGATTGGAAGATCTTGTTGCCAAACTTGTTAATGCTGGTGTCGTTCAGTCAACAGAAACAAATGATATGCTTTGTGCTGCACTTTATGCTGTTTTGAACCATCAATTAAAATCAGTGTCTGCCTTCAAGTTTAACGAGGTTATTAGCTTTGATAGACTTAGAGTAGAGCTGAGAAGACTTGAGTCTGAGATGGGATTCTTAGCTGTGCACACTAAATCGGCCATAACTTCAGAGGACCCAATAAGGTCTCTAACAGGGGTTGTAAATCAACTCCGCTCTGAAGTTAAGGAGCTGAAATCAAAAATAGAAAAGAAAGATTCTGATGAAACACACCAACAAAGATTCAGACCAGATTACCAATCTGCTGGTAGTTCATTACGCAATGAACCCAATCGTAATTGGAGACAGGAAAATAGACCGAGACCAAATTACAGAGATCATCCACCAAGACAACAATACAGTTCTGAAAGACAAGATGACAATTACAGACGGCCAAGAAATGAAGTCCAGTGCTATAGGTGTGGTCAGATGGGACATCTACAGATTGGCTGTAGGGTTCGACTTGACCATCAGAAAAAATCTCCAAGATTTAATTTAAACTATTGAAGACCTATGAAAATGGGCTATTCATAGGTCAAAACACTACTGATACTAGCCCAGGTACTGAAAATTTAGTTGGTTCCAGTACTGAAACACAAGTGTCAATAAATGGTATCGATAGCTATGCTCTATTGGATACAGGTTCAACTGTGTCGACGATTTCAAGAGAATTTTATGATGCACACTTGTCAGATATGCCGATGAAGTCTCTCAATTGTATTCTGAACATTGAGTGTGCAGATGGAAAAACTTTACCTTATGAAGGATATGTGGAACTAGATGTTTGTTTCTCAGGGTTACCAAAACCAGTAGATCAGAGTTGTATTGCTCTTGTTGTACCTACAAGTAACTATAATTCTAGGGTCCCATTACTTGTTGGAACAAATATTTTAAACCCTGTATTACAGTCCTGTACAGATACATATGGATACAGAATGATGCAGACAAGAACTCTATCTACACCATGGTACATCAGTTTTAAGTGTATCCTACAGCGTGAGAAGAATTTAAAGCGCAACAAGAATATTTTGGGAATAGTGAAATGCTGTGAGAGCAAAAGTGTAACTATTTTACCAAACACTTCTGCTACGATATCTGGATGTATGATTCAGACTATGGACTACACTTCAACAAATGCAATCTTACAGTCTACAACTGATGCAGTGTTTATGAAAGATTTAGATTTGAGTCCGTCAATCTTTACTTACAGTGGTAAAGGAAAATGTTTTGTTGATGTACCAGTCTCTAATTGTTCAACAAAAACTGTCACAATTCCACCAAATGCAATACTTTGTGAAGTTCAGCCAGTCATGATTGAACATGGAGAGGTTCTACAAAATGGAGGGTGTAACCAGCTCAAGAATTTTATTGATGATTTGGAGATTTCAACTTCTTCATTATCCACTGGACAGTGTCAACACTTCAACGATTTGTTGATGAAGTATGAAGATGTTTTCTCCCAAAATGAAAAAGACATTGGTCACTATGGAAAGGTAAAACACAGGATAGAGTTAACAGATGAAACACCATTCAAGCAGAGATTTAGAAGAATACCCCCAGCTATGTATGAAGAAGTACGGGAACATCTGCAACAACTAATATCCTCTGGTGTGATCAGGACATCATATTCTCCCTATGCGTCTCCTGTTGTCTTAGCACAACGAAAGGACGGTAGGCTGAGAATGTGTATTGACTATCGAGTTTTAAATAACAAGACAGTCAAAGACAGTTATGCACTCCCTCGCATAGATGAAGTATTAGATTCTTTAGCTGGTGCAAAATATTTTAGTGTTGTAGATATGAAGTCCGGCTACTACCAGATTGACATAGATGAAGACCACAAACAGAGAACTGCCTTTACTGTTGGTCCACTGGGATTTTACGAGTACAATCGTCTCCCATTTGGTTTAGCCAATGCACCTGCGACATATCAGCGTGTTATGGAGCAATGTTTCGGTGAACTACACTTAAAAATTTGTTTTATCTATCTTGATGATTTAATCATTTTTTCTGATAGTATAGAACAACATATGGAAAGACTAGAAAAAATATTTATTCGTCTTCGAGAGTGTGGTTTAAAGTTGTCACCGAAAAAGTGCTCTTTTTTTCCAGGAGAAAGTAAATTTTATTGGTCATGTCGTATCAGCAAATGGGATTGAAACTGATCCAAAGAAGATCGAGAAAATTAAAGATTGGCCAAAACCTACAACACCAGAAGAAGTCCAACAGTTTCTTGGTTTCGCTGGCTATTATCGCCGATTCTGCAAAGATTTCTCCAAAGTCGCTAAACCACTGACAGAACTTATGCCCAGACCAGAGAAAAAAATTAGAGGAAAAAGAAAATCTGGAAAACCAACAACTTGGAAATGGGGGCCAGATCAAGATACGGCATTCCAGAATTTAAAGGCAATGTTATCAACACCACCAGTCTTGGCATATCCTGATTATGCCAAAACATTTGAGTTACACACTGATGCCAGCCAAAAAGGATTGGGGGCTGTATTATATCAGAACCATGACAAATTGAAGAGAGTGGTTTGTTATGCAAGCCGAGGACTTAACAAGGCAGAAAGCAATTATCCTGCTCATAAGCTGGAATTTTTGGCGCTCAAGTGGGCTGTCTGTGATAAATTCCACGATTATTTGTATGGTAAAAAATTTACTGTTCTAACAGACAACAATCCACTTACCTATGTTCTGAGTACAGCAAAATTGGATGCGGCTGGACACCGATGGCTTGCTGCCCTTTCAACATTCAACTTTGATATTGTTTATAGACCTGGTAGAACAAACAAGGATGCTGATGCTCTTTCAAGACACCCTGCTTTACCACACCAACAGTCTCAAACAGAGAATACATCGGTGGTCAACAAGGACACAATCCAAGCCATTTGTCATGGTGTTCACCATCAGACTTATATTGAATCCTTGTCAATGTCAGAGAATGTTGTAGCAGATTTACAACCAACAGGCAAAGAAATTATGCAAAAGACGACAAAAGAAATAAGAGCAGCTCAGCAGGATGATACATTTTTAAGTGTTTGCTACTCATCTGTAACAAATAAACGGAGACCAATTTTATCTAAATTACCCTTATTGTCATTTCATACAGCTATGTACAGAAACTTTGATCGTCTGAAAATTGTAAGAGGTGTTCTCTATAAGGAAACTTGTACAGATGAAGTAAACCATTTACAGTTAGTTTTGCCATCTGAATTTATTTATCAAGTTTTGAACAGTCTTCATAATAATGTTGGACATCCTGGCAGAGAGAGAACTCTGTCTCTACTGAGGGACCGGTTTTATTGGCCAGGTATGTCAACTGATGTACAGAATTGGATTGCTAGCTGTGGTCGATGTATCCGTTTCAAAGAAATAGGGAAACAAAAGGCACCTCTAGTGAATATACAGACATCGCAGCCACTCGAGCTAGTCTGTATGGACTATTTGCAGCTAGATACATCGAAAGGTGGCATACAATATGTTTTGGTGGTAACAGATCATTATACCTGCTATGCACAAGCCTATCCAACCAGAAACATGAGTGCGAAAACTACAGCTGATGTATTTCTTAACCAGTTTGTACAACACTATGGTTTACCTCGCCGAATTCATTCTGACCAGGGTGCAAATTTTGAATCAAAATTGATTCAGGAAATGCTGTCAGTTCTTGGTGTGGATAAATCTCGCACAACTCCATATCACCCTATGGGCAATGGAATGTGTGAGAGATTTAATCGCACACTTATTGACATGTTGGGCACC
Organism: Pictodentalium vernedei; assembly: GCA_031216915.1. NCBI lineage: Eukaryota > Metazoa > Mollusca > Scaphopoda > Dentaliida > Dentaliidae > Pictodentalium > Pictodentalium vernedei. The sequence goes on from CM062292.1 coordinate 88,191,742, forward strand.
CTGGAAAAGGAGAAAAAGGCATCCTGGACTACAACCATAGCTGCATTAGTGCATGCCTACAACAGCACTCGCCATGACACTACTGGATACTCACCCTTTTATTTGATGTTTGGACGTGAGCCACGCCTACCAGTGGATATGGAATTTGGATTGGAGGAAAACCAAAAGTCACAGTCCTTATCCAAGTATGCCACTAATTTGAAGGAAAAGTTTCAAGAAGCATACAGAAAGGTGAATAGAAACATCGATAAGGCTCAAGGTCATCAAAAGAAGACATATGACATCAAAGTTAGAGGTGCTCATATTCAAGTGGGAGACCGAGTTCTTGTTAAAAGAATGGCCTTTGAAGGACGACATAAACTGGTAGACCGTTGGAGTGACGAAATTTATGTGATAGTGGACCAACCAAATGTGACCATACCAGTTTATGAAGTGAAAAGAGAAGATGGAGAAGGAAAATCTAGAATTTTACACAGAAACCTATTGCTTCCTGTAAATATTTTAAATGAAGACTTGGAAAAGAATTCTGTCCCACAAGAACCAGCACCTCGTAAAATTTCAAGAAGTACAGAGAAGCTTAAAGATCCAACACCACCAAAAGCTGCACCTCGTAAAGAATTAAAAGAACCATGTCCCCCTACACCAATACCTCGAAAGAAGAAATGTAAAGAAATTACAGATATCAAGAACCGAGTGGAAGAAGAGAAAAGTGAGAGTGATAGTGAGGATGAGTTTATGGTCATGCCTCATACAGAAATCAGTATTCCACCAAATACTGAAGTGGCCGGCCAAAATGGACGATTTGTCTCTCGGCAACCAAGTGACGACTTTGGCTCTGCTGGGGAGACCCAGGAAGAAGAACAGCGTGGGGACGCCCACAATCACATTCCAGGTGATGCTGATCTTATTCCTGGTGGAAATTCATCAATTCTTGATGAATCAGTGCCTTCCAGGGTAGAAGATAGTAATGTAGAAACCATTACAGAAATTACCCCATCAGATGCTTCTCCTGGAAATGCTCAAAGTAATGATGTGATACATGGTGAAAGTAATACTCCACCAGTAGCATTACCAAGACATTCCACTCGGTCACGAAAACAACCCTCATGGATGACATCTGGTGAATACAGCATGGCACAAACTACTACTACTGAAGAATGGAAAGACAGAGTTGGTGTTTTAAAGTCTTTAGCAGACGAAGGATTTTTTAAAGATAACAGCAGTAGTATATGTCAAGCAGTTCTGTCTCTCATTACTAAAGAGTAAATGTCTGGGACGACATTTCTCGATGGGGGGAACTGTGTGACAGAATCAGAATTGGGGATGTTGCAATATATTTTTATTTCAACTGTACATACTGTTTATTACTGTTTTTAGCTAGCAGAAATTAGTTTTGTTTTTAGGTGAAGTACTGTGATGCAGAATGGAACATAATTTCCATTGAAAACGGTTTATATATATGTCTCCTAGTGTGTTAATATTGTAGCTGAGCATCTGGCCCACTGATGTCCAGTTACAGGTTATTGATTTCCTCAATGACCTACAATCTAGTTTGCTCCATATATAACTCAGACAAACTTCATGCACTGTTCACTAATCAACCAACTAACATAACCTTATTAGGCAGTCAAATCTGTCCAAGTAACACCATTGGACAGATTCGTTTACTGCTCACCTGTCTGTTCAGGTAATTTACTGGACAAGGGTTTTCAAATTATACCCTCAATTTTGTGCAGAGAGATCAGTGCTATTTTTGTAAAATCTGTATTTTTTGATGAAATAATTGTGTTGATGGTTTGATGGTTTGATGATTTGTGATAATTAAACCGAATCCACGTTAAACTCTATACCAACTTGTTGTTACTTGACCCAACACAAGAACTGGTTACAAGGGGACAGATGATATAATTTTGTTGAAATATTTTGAATAATTTGAAAAACATTTTATTTAAAATAATAAATTTTGATATCGTCTGCGTTGGGTAAAGGATGAAAGGAACAGAAAAGTGTTCATTCTCTCGTGATCGGGAAGCAGAAGATCAGACACTGCAAGACGTGAGAAAAATTCAGAAAATGTCACTTTTTGATTTAATTCCTTACCGATTATTTTCAAGCACTCTCTTCATCGAAAGGGTAAACAGAAAATTCGTTTTTCCTCGTCAATCGCATTTCATGCTTCACGTACACTAGCATATCACCACTGGGGTTTAATCCCAGGAACAGGAACGAGAATTCCCGGGTTCCCGGTTCCGAAAGCCGGTCTCGATACCCGGGAAATCTATGCTACGGAACCGGGAATAAAGCGCGGCACTGTCTGTGTATTGAACTGAAGTTTTCTGATTTGAAACTTTGTTGGATTTCGACAGCCCTTCCATCACTGAATTTTTTACAGTCCTGATTCCTGACGAACCATTTTCAACAAATCACTGTAGCTCTCAACCAGTTCTGGAGGACACCCCCACCACCCTCCATTTCAACAGCTAGAACTTCTTCACCCGCTTCAAAGTTCAAACTTGTCTTCATTGTCAGAATTACTAGTATCACTGTTCACTACCTCCTCCGACATCAACCAACATCAACACTCTCTTCACTGCCGGCACCAGTCCCCTCAAATTAAAGCAGAGGAGACTGGTGACGGCAGTGAAGAGGAGGGTGTAGGGTAGAAGAAGGTAGAGGTGATTATGCGAGTTATTTTGAAACTAAAGACGAGATTGAAGCAGGTTTGGGTTTTCATACTTTTATCTTTGGAAAAGAACTTTTTCTTTTGGAGATGCGAGAATGACAATGACAAATGGTCATTATCATTAAAATAAATGCGTCATGTTACCCTGGTAAATTTGCTTGATATTACCTGGGAAATGTCCAGGTTCCCACTTCTGAGAGTAATTTCATTTCCGTTCCCGGTTCTGAGAAAACCAGGGAATATATTTTCTTTTAAACAAATATTTTATTCTCTTGAAATGGTTCGGTATATAAGCCTATAAGCCTATATAAATACCTTACCGTTACATATAAATACTTCTGTGAATTACATACGATGGGGCATGAACAAGTGTCTAAATATGAGTAGAGTCATAGTTTACGCTGGTTACATAAGGTTTGGTATTGAATCTGAACGTCAAAGACATTACTTCAATAATTCCATGTGCAAGTGGATATTAAACAAGCTATGCTTGGGAACAAAAACAATATCAATATGGGGAAAAATGAAAAATAATAATTATTGCCATAACAACAATAATAATTATAATAATAATAATTGTAATGGGCAATTGAACTCAACAGTCTTGGAAGATCTGTTAAACATTGAGTTTTCAGCGAAATCTTCCTGTTTTTATAATAAAGTTCTGTGTAGCTATGAAGATATTCATATTTTCTATATCTGACAGCATGGGAATATAATAAACCCTGAACACCACTGTGCAAATTGGATCAAGTATGATATAAAGCGCATGTCTGGAGTTCAAATGTTCGCCGCGCTTTTTGTTCGACTGCATCAACTATCAAGCGAAACCATAATGAACTACGATGAACACTAAGACACAATATTCAATAGAGATGGAGACTGGGAAAATGTTAAGAGTTGTAAATCGGACAGGGACAATGTCACATTTTCAGAACCCTGAACTCGACATCATTCCCCGGAATTTGTGGGGGTCACGTGGAGTGTCAGGTAATGCTCCTGAACGGTAATCTTGAGACAATATTACCACCGCGTAGCGTGGTGTTATTGCGCATATTGATATGGCAGTATGTGTTTCGTTTCTACACTTTATTTATTAAAATTTGTCATATTTGATTCCATGACAACACGTCGTAATGTGAGGTCCAAGTGGCATCCAACATAGCGGGAGTGTGTTCTAAGAGTGTGTTCGATTCAAAGGAACTATATCTAACTGAACCCAACAACTATCAAACATTACCCAAATGAACCTGAAATCTTGATCTATTTTGGATTCTACAAGAATCCCCGGTTCCTGTCTCTGTCGGCCTTGCTCCCGTCAGTCTCGGTCTAGAATTCTGTTTAGTCTAATTTATCTCTGGCTCTGTCCAGACCTCAACCAAGTCTTAGAATGTCTAATCCGATGCTGTAACGACTCAAATCTTATAATTTAAATGAGCTATCGAGCAAGTGACTCCTCCTACAACTCTTCGACTTATCTTGGAAACCACGAATTCTATAACAACGGATGCCTTCCAAAAAGGGATTCTCTGAAAGGGATTTTGTAACTAGTATTTTCTTGGCCCTTGGTACTACTGCTTCCTGTCACTACTCAACTACCAGTCTTACCATCCCTGGTCTACAGGTCCACTAACACTAACAGCTGTTTGATTGGCTACTTCTTTAAGCTGCGAAGTGGGAAGAGATGAGCAATGATGTGAGCAAGAGTGACTCATCCTACGACTCAACGGCAAGAGCTGTTCGCTCCACGATTGAGCAGTAATCGGTACAACTGACTCCTCGCACGACTTTTCGACTCATCCGAGTATTTGAGGGTACTGACGATATAATGATCTGATATTGACGTCACTTCCACGACCCAGAAAGTGCAAGAGAGAGGATATGCACCCGCCCATTCATTCAATGCGTATAAACATTTGTTTGATGGTTTGATGTTATTGATGAAGTCATTAAAGATCCGGTCCAATCAAATGTCGATTGAGAAATAGTTCTTGCGTTCAATCAAAGAAAATTAATGTTTATGATATTTTCACATTCCATCGGATGGAATATTTCATTTGGTCGGAAAAGCGAACCTATGGTTCGCTTTTTCGATCATCTGAAATACTCCAGATTATTTAAGGGTCAGACTGGTTCCAGACTATGGCAACATCAAATTTCTTACATACTTTGACTGGTGGCTTGAGCGATCAGGTCTCGTCATACTTTTGGTGCTGTTTATTTTATAGCGATGATAGGGCTTAGCTAATACGCACCACTTTTTGTAGTCTTCACGGCCCAGAAGATCTTGCTATCGGCGCATGCTTCCCGTATTTCTAATGGGAAAATGCGCCTATCTTCGACATTCCGCTTCTCGTATGTGTACAAGAAGTTTTCTCCGTCGTCTTTCGCCTTGAAAATAATAAAAATAATTAAAAAAATGTAGATCGACGATATTTTTATACCCATCTTTTCGGAACACTACTTTATACCTGCAAGTCCTCTAATACAGTATAGCACAGCGTTTGATAACTATTTTTTTTGCTGTTTTGCGGGGGCCTTTGTTTTGCCTGTCTGCAGGGCCGTCAAATCGTCCGTTGGTTAAGCTGTTCGCTCTCAGCAAAACTGCGCTGTGGGATAATTGTTACGCCCAGTTGGACACTCGTGTGACTAATTTGACATGTGATACTAGGAACATTGCTTTGGACATGATTTTGTGTGTACAGCGTGACATTATGAGACAAAAGAACCAGTTGTGTAACTAATTTTACGCGGCGTGTCTTTTATGGAGGTGTTGGAAATTTAATTGTTACGGACGGGGTTCTTGTTACGTTTTGGGTTATGTCAGTAAAGGGAAAGGGTTACAGTCAACATAGAGAGTGCAACCTCTTTAAATATTCCGAAAGTTTTCTTTTTATCTCAACTGGCCATGTACTTTCAGTTACCTGATTTGTTTTAGTCACACAATACAGCTTTCGTTAGAACATCTGTCCGTCCGTGCGTCCGTTCGTCTGCATGTGGGTCTGTTTGTCCACAACCTAAAAGATAAGAGATGTGTCCTAACACAAAATATTCTCTATTCATGGTTACCGAGAGCGAGGACGGACCCGGGTGGCAATGTGTAGAACGGGCTTTACGGGTCCTGCTATCACCGAAGGCGCGAAACAATAAGCGGGCGGTCTTGGGGTACTCCCCCAGAATTTTGTTTTTTAATTAGTGCTAGGAGAGGCATTCTATTGCATTTTCTGGACAATATCTTATAATATTAGAACGTTTCTTTTCATGTTCTATCGGTCGATAGTACCTGAGTTTGTGTGATTTCTGAAATAAAACCTGAAGCAGCGAGGCTGCTGAATGTTTTATTTAAAAAATCACACAACCTCAGGTACTATCGACCGATAGAACATGAAAAGAAACAATCTAATTATTTTTTATGTCGAACAAAAAATGACTTTCAGTGTTAAGCGTTAACTGCAACATGCCATCAATATTGTAACAACAATGTAGTCGAATCCAAAAACATGACATCATTTCGAACGATTGACGTCTCTTCGAAAATAACTTGTCACAAGTGCCGTCGCTTTAGGAGTTTCTATATCAACAAATGCCAGTGTTTACAACTGCATCATGCTGTTCATGTTATAATTCATTGTTAATGCTTGTGTGAAAAGTGATATAAATTAATGGAATATAAATTCATGTTTCTCGGACGACAACAGTTGATAGAATTAAGCGGAGTGAAACAATTTATTTTGAACTTGAGGCGGAGGCTCAGTAAGGTCGAGGAGTACTAAACTTGAGGAAATATAATTGATTGACGTCATAACTGAGACTCATATTCAGGATTCACTGAAGTGGTGAACAACACGTGAATGAGTTTTTTAATATTTCTGATTCTTTTGAATTCATTGTTTGCAGTTAAAATTGAAAACACACCCACTGAAGATGATATATTTGTTGGTAAGTTTGTGTCTACCGGTGTTGAAAAAAGTTAAACGGACACAGAGCCAGCGTTTGGTGTTGAGAATTTCCAATCGACGCTGATCAATGGAAGTGGCGCTTACATTTTCTTCGTTCTCTTGTCTCCAGGGAAAATCGTTCCGATAGTACCCGTGTTTTGCCCCAAAACTCCAGTACTATTACTTTTAGAAGGTGTCAAATTAACTAATCACGGCTGATGTTACAAACGTGAGGCATAATAAACTCAATTATATCCTTACAATCTGGGTAATTTATAACCTGTATTTATGTGTGTATGGAGTATTTGTTTTCCCAAAGGTAATTGTGAACACCACGATGCGGGAAAGACCGGTGGAAAACCAACAAACTGGAACAAGTGGGGTTTTTATGTGAATGGATCCTGGTCAGTTATGCAAGTAGGTACTCTTGCCGCCTCCATCAACACCAGAGACCCTACCAAACGCCTTTCCACAGATTTCAACTCAACCTGTACTTTTTAAAACACCAAATATTCCGGGCCCCTCACGGGATGCGGGCCCTGAGCAGTTCCCCCTTACCACCTCTCGGCGCTAATGTCTCTATATGTATTGGGTATAGCAATTCCTTTGTTCAGCAGTTTCAACAATAACAACAACACTTGGGGGTTCACAATTTGAGGAGGAGCGTCCGCCCACCCTTCGGGCTATCCATCAGTAAGATTTTATTTAGGTCTGTCTTCTTATCTTATCTGCCCTCATACATGCAGTACGGCAGCCCTAGACGGATCACTTTCCACTTTGCACAGGTGGTCAATGTTTTCACAGACGCAATAATATTAGATTCCAAACACAAATTGTTGGAAAAATCAACAACAAGTTAATTGATGAAGCACCGGGTACAACCCGGTGCTTCATTAATTAAAATGTTGTTAATGGTGATTTTTATTACCTGGTAAACTTCCCTCGCGTGGATTATGACCAGTCCACGGCGACTGTACTGTACTCGTAATTATTTACGATGAAGTGTTTGGCATACTGACTCACCTGTCCCTCTGGATTCGTATCGTTGACAAAATGTACAGTCTGTACTTCGTCAGACCCATGTTCCTGAAATGCGTAATATATCGAGAGATATAAAGATATATGGAAACAGAAATATATCACACGCTTGAAATGACAACGAATAGCCCGGTATTTCGCCGAAAGCGTTGGTAACTGATTAGAAAAGGAGGGTTGAGCTCAGAGCAAACTTCAAACATCTCAGCTACGTACATGTACGATGGGACATGACATGATGTGGCACTGAACCAATACTGGCTGAAACTTGTATTTTATCAGGCTTTTCCAAAGTCTTGTTATTCTTCTTTTCAAAATTTTTTCTTCATTATTTTTATTTTATATATATTTTTTTTTCGCCGTCAATTTTGTCTGTTGCACAGTTCAAAAACAGGCTGTACGATTTCAACCAAATTTGGTGTATTTATGTAATGTCATAAAATCTAGTGACATGAGGTATCGTCATATTTGAGAAAACGCTTATTTTCAAAAATATTCTGCCCAAACCATCAAAATTTCACCCTTTGTCAAAATTGTTTAAAGTTATTTAGCTCAAATGTTCCCAACATTTTGAGCATAATATGACACACCAAAATCAACACACAAATATTTCAAAATTAACCCCTATTGGCCAATAACGACATGAATATAGCAATTTTCTTCAAAATTGACCAACAGCAAGGGCCAATTTCTCTAATTGCAAGGTTGTTGTAACAATTATTTTGTTATGGACAGATGCAACAATGATTTCAGAAGAAAGTTACTGTTTACTTTTTAATCTCAGATTTAACCCTCAAGCACAAAGAGGGCGGGAATAAGCGTACCGTTTGAAAATGCTAAAATTAGCCAACTTTTCCATCATTTTGGAAAGGGAAAATTACTCCTATTCAATCGAACTTACCCCCGGGGCCCCACGGTACTATAGCACTACGTGCTACTATTAAAATCTACGGTATGGCAGTCCGAAAAGAAATTCTTGAAGAATCCGCAGTAAATAAAGTCGTTCTTGGTGATTTGGAGGCATTGTCGGGTTGTTTGTAGTAATTCTACGAATCGGGAAATTACAACTGTTCAACGGAACATACCCTCTGAACATGCCCCATTGCAGAAAATTGGGTCACATAGTAACTAACTAATACCATAGAAACCAAGATGGCAGCCTCCAGTATACAAAATGGCCGACAAAAACACGTATCACCCTAACAACACGCGTTGCGCATGCGCACTAGGACAACATATCACTATGGGGATGACGTCACAAGATGGCCGCTCACGAGGGTTACCATGGCAATACAACATGGAGCCACTGGGTCACGTGACATGGCGTCACTTCCGGGGTCCCCGCCTGGGTCTCCTCAACCGGCGAGATCGGGTACATGGTCTACTACTCGCGTAGAAATAGAACTATTTCAAAATAAAAACAAAGCCACGATGTTTGATTTAGTAAGAAAGATATCGGCGACAACTGATTATGTTTATGAAGTGAAAAATGGTGGGATTGGCGTTACTACAATTACGGCAATTCGACTGAGTTTGTTTGGCGTCTTAGCGGCATCGCTCTTTGATGCTGAAATTCCTTTCTTTAACCCCTGCCGACTGGGTTTTAGCACTCCCCTCCACCAACTAGTTGTTCAATTTATATGATAAAATGATAAATAGAATATGACATTCGTATTTCTTCAATATAATATTTTTGAAACGTGTCCGAATTTTCCGTTTTGCCGAGCCAAACGGAAACTTCAAAAGACTCGTTCCATAAATGTCATATTGAAGAAACACTTATTTCATATCGTATATATAATTATCTTACCTTCAACAAGTATTTAAGTATTTAATTAGTTTTCGAGGTCACTTGCAAGCTGCGTGTACACTATATACGACTGACATTCAAGAATGATCTCCACTTTTTTATCAGTTCTTAAAATGGCGGCGGACAATAACCGCTTCACGTTAAACAAGCAATAAATCAATCATTTATTTTTGAACGCAGATGTTAGCTCAGTGTAGATGATAAGTAGTCAGACAGATTCGTTACACTGTTCGTTGGTGATCTAATGCGCCGGTTAACTGTGTAACTAATAATATATACGGTACCAATGTTGACAATAGACAGGAAAATGTTATGTTCAGAGTTGAAATGGTTAACCGATTAATCGGTTAAAAAATGATCAACGTCTTGATCGATCAAAAAAGTAATTGATCGATTAACCGTTACTTTTGAACGACGTTATTTTCTGGGTTAACAAAGGAACAAACTTGCTCCATAACATGCAAACATTGTCACACTGACTCACATCAATTATATGAGACAGAGTAAAGCATACAAGTTACGTGATGACATACTTGTTCACTTGCATGATCATTATTCTGTATCAGTAGCTGGATTGGGTCATTCTTAAGTTAATCTTTACCCAAATGCGGGTAGCAGGCGACATTTGCAAAATGGATTCTTGAATTACTAAAAATTCTCAAGCTCGTTCCAATGAGAGATCATAAGCTATGTTTTTGAGACAAAAATTGAAAACATAAGATATTTGAATGGAGATTTTTGTATATAGGCCAAGTCGTTTTTTTGTTGTTGTTACGTTGGGTAAAGGTTTCTTGCTGTAAATCGCCAACGGTATGGCAATTATTCAGATATCTATTTGGACAAGTGATCAATCGGTTAACCTAGGTTAATCCACGTTATTAATCAGTCAAGAAAACCCCTTAACCATTTCAGCTCTAGTTATCTTGTTGGAGAGTTGCCAAGACCCCACACGTGTTTTCATGCGTTTTTGTCGTTGCATTTGGCGACCGCTAAAGGCAGCGGTTGCAAATTAAAAGTGTATGTTCATTTGGAGTGAGGACGGTGTGGGGCACACATTTCCAAGACCCACTATCCCTACCCGGCATCGGTCTTTGAGAGAACATTAGAACCACAGAATTGCTAATTCTTTTTTCTGTTCTTAACGAAAGATTGAGAAGTGTTCAAAAGTGTGTGCGCATGGGGATGGGACCATACAATCTTCCCAACTAACAACGTCCGTTCGTGCCACGTCGTGATCTTATATCTACAAATATGCTAATACCCGCAAAACAAATTTTTATATAATGGTCTCGTCCAAGCTCTCTGGTTACCAACTAGTCTGATTCTTCAGGAATTTGACGCTGTTTACCCACTTTTCGTGGCGATTGCCCGCAGACTGCCGTTAATTTAATGTGGTGTCCTTTTTCTCACAAAGATATACGGATATTATGTCGTGCCCAAGTTATAGTTATACCAATTAACCCTTTGCCCAACGCAGACGATATCAAAATTTATTATTTTAAATATCATTTTTTTTTAAATTTTTCAAAAAATTTCAACAAAACCATATCAAGTGACCCCTCATTGGAACGAGCTCAGTGAGCTCGTTCGAATGAGGAGTCATATCATATGGTTTTATTGAAATATTTTGAAAAATTTAATGTATTCAACTGCTCAATTTGCATATTACGCGGGCGGATGCGGGCGATTCGTTAGGTAAGGGGTTAATTATTATTTAATTAACATTGCAAATATTAAGATATTAACATAGTTAGTAAAACTACGCAACGTATTGCCAATGTTACGAGTCTTCATTCGACATTATTTAATAAACAAACGTTGTGGGCCGTAGGGTGGATGAGTCGCGAAGGGGGTGGGGGTTAAATCATCTATTGGTGAAGAGAAAAGCAAGGATATAACAGTGGGGAAAATGGAAGAATATGAATACTTGGGAGTGAATTTATATTTTACCGGCAGCGAAATATACAGAAACAATAGAAATAAATTTAAGACAAATGGGAAAAGAATCCTCAATCAGTTTAAATTGCTTGGAAGAAATAGCTTTAACAAGGTGTTCGTTGGGAAAACTATTAGGAGAGGGTAGGACTACCAAGTATAACTTATGGAACGGATGTTATCCCTCTAAACCAACTGGTACTGGGCAACGTGGAGATTCTACAAAATAATGCTGGTCGGGGATAATCAGATTAAATAACGCAGTGCACTGGAAGCGGTCAGAGGGGAACACGGGTGGGTGCCGGTTAAAGATAGAATAGATGTGGGGAAATTATTATTACCTGGTAAACCACCCAAACAACAGATGGTGTAAAACGACGTTTAACCATACATCAAACTCCAACATTAAGACAGGATGGATAAGGCAGGGGAGGGGGCTAATGGAGAATTATTACTTTATAGAGACTGAACATCTACAAGGGGAACTAAAGCAGGGGTGTAAAGCTTTATCGGAGGAAGAGCGCACAAGAATTGCAATAGAAACTGGCGAGCTGGAAGTAGGACTAAGAGCTCTTTGGGCGGGTTATATAAAAAGATGTGCCAGCCTTTGAGGAGTAGCTAGATGGAACGTTTGGAAGGGAAGCATTGTTGTCCAAATTGAGATCCAAGTCACTGGAGTTGAGGACGAATCGGGAAAGGCGAGGAATGCGCGCGCCAAATGTGTAACTTAAGATTAATGGAGGCCCTGAAATATTTCATTTCAGAATGCACCAAATATTTTCCTTGTAGAACAACACTCCTTGGGAAACTAATGGAAACTGGAATGAAAACATGAAGGATAAGTGGATGAGGAATGACATGAGGGAAAGGGTCAATTTTATAGTTGGGGAAATTGAGAATGGGAGTAATTAGGAAACGTTTTTTGCCCGAATGCTGGGAGATAAGGAGGGAGTGTAGGGGAAGAATAACCCGGCGGGGGACTGGGAAGATGTAGGCCTCCTAGTCCGAGGACCGCGACAAATCATCAGAAGGCCAAAGAATTATTATTGTATCCCGTTCGAAGAACTGAGAACGGAAAGGAGATGAGTAGATTCACGACGCGTATGTTTCCATCACAATTAACAGACTCATCTGAAGTGCAGTATAAGTAAGGGAAAGTTAGCTTGAAAATAGGTGATTTGGATGTCATCAAAATTATAATCAAAATACTAATTTATCACTTTTGTCTATCCATCTGTATTTGCGAGCAATGCTTCGCGGGTTTGAACATCACAAAATGAAACATTATAACATTTTCTAGATATTTAATGCCGTTGAAAAAAAAACATGTCTCCTATTTTCAAGCAAAACTTCCCATTTACTTACGTACATTATAAGACCCCAATAGATGCTAGAAACACACAAAGTCATGTGATTATTTTTTGATTATTTACTTTATTATTATTATTTTTTGTGTGAAGACGGAGACTGAAAAATGTATACTTTGGGCACATTAAATTAACCCCCACACCCTGTAAATGGCATGGATTTTTCACCAATGGTTTCTTGAATTAAATGAAGTTGAATTTTTCATCAAATCTAGTCATGGCTGCTTCACGGCAGCCATGACTAGATTTGATGAAAAATATCTTTAATATTCTCAGCGAGTTAAGAGTTGAAAGACGAATCGCCGGAAACAGAGAAACCTACGACACAGCGATAACATTTATAGTCCCCCACCCCACCCCTCGTAATCAACGCCAATGGTTTAACACACTCACATATATCATGGCTTTCATCATGGAGTTGGGATCCTGAACGTGTGATCGTTCAAGTGGCGTAATTATGCAAACACTCCCATCCTCCATCATCATCCGGTACACTGATAGTCCCTGCAATAAAACAACAGCAATGCAATGACGTAACCTAAAAAAATACACCCCATTTGACCTTCGCATCATCTTCAAACTGCAATACTTTCAATACAAAAAGCGGACAAAGACTTCCGACCGGATTGCAACTGCATCGTGATCTTGTCGAAATTCTTTTCCGGCTTTCCGATCCATAACAGTCAAGATTCTCACCCGATGAGAAAGAGATGCCAGTTTTGTTATATTTTCTGCATTCCTTCTTGATTTTCGCAATATTTTATTTATGAAGTCTCCAGCCAATGCAGGGATTCTTCAGCCCTCTTTGGGAAAGGGTCCGGGGCTCTTGTCATTGGGAAACATTGTGTCGTGAGGGCGCCAGCCGAGAGTTTATTTTGGAGAAAATCAAACGCACAAGGAATAAGAATTATTTTAATGTGCTTTAAAACTGAACTGAGAACATTAATGCAAAAGCACTCCATGTATTCAACGTATAGTAATGGTTATTACAAACAGTAACAAGAAATATTTATCAATCCATTCTCAGCAATTTTGTATTAAACTGTTTTTATTTTTGCTACACTTTCTCAGTCTACATTCTGGCAAAGTTCTTGGAATGTATCTTTCAAGTGTATATAAACACTCTCTGTCGGTACAGAGCGATTAAAGTAGGAATTAATTCTTTCAGGGTATACCCTTTACCTAACATGAAAAGCAGATGACACTTGCAAACAAAATTCTTGAATAACTAATTTTTTTTTCATTTTTTCTCTCAAAAACATAGGTTATGACCCCTCTTTGGAACGAGCTCGTCGAGCTCGTTCCAAAGAGGGGTCATAACCTACGTTTTTGAGACAAACAATGAAAAAAATAATGAAAATTAATTTCCATTTTTTGTGAATAGCGCTGGCCTGTTTTTGCTGTTACGTTGGGTAAAGGGTTAAAGAAGAACCTGTTGTTTGTCCTTGAATTAAGACGTTTTCTACGTTTCATTAGTTCGTAATTATTGGTTTTCCAAGGGCTCATTATCGCCTCGTTCAGGACACCAAATGTGAATTAAATCTTTGTCCGAGTGGAGTTGAGACTGGAAAATTTGTGTTTGGAAATGGGAAAAAGTATGCCCAAATACCATTGAGAAAGAGTACCATCTTCGACCCCTGTAGAATCCCAATGAATCCGTGCACTGGTCAAAATGTGTCGCCACCAGATCGCGCTCAAGTGGAGAAAAAGGCCGCTTATTCAATCACAGTACTGTAATGTTTCCTTTCGTTTTTCTGTTGTTTGGGGGGGGGGGGGGGATTCTGTAATTGAAACTTTTTTTAATGCTGGAACAAACGAGTGGTTTTGGTTTTGATTATGATAACCCGTGAAGGGTAGAGAATTAGCTTAACTGTTATTGTGTACCGCTAGAATTGAACCGCGGGAGAATGATACAAATAAAGAAGTCCAATTTTATCTTGAAAATAGAAAAAAAGAACTAATCGACATTCATCCTGAAACAGTCAACGGCGTAAGTCTAAAAATATTTGAAAACAAAAAGAACAACTTTTTCTTGTACGTAAAGATTAAACGAATGCTGTCAATATACAATTGCATCAGCTCAATATTCAAGGATGTGGATAGAAATCTTGTGATGTAGAAAAATGTTGAAGGATAACTTATATAAGACTTGAGAACTTTTCATGTTTACCTAACATGAAAAGCAGACGACACTTGCAAAAACAAATTCTTGAATAACTAATTTTTTTTCATTTTTTGTCTCAAAAACATAGGGTATGACCCCTCATTGGAACGAGCTCGACGAGCTCGTTCCAATGAGGGGTCATAACCTATGTTTTTGCGATGAAAAATGAAAAAATAATTAAAATTAATTGGCGATGTTTGAAAAGAGCGCTGGCCGGTTTTGGCCGTTACGTTGGGTAAAGGGTTAACCCTTCCTCCTTGCAAAGTTCTCGCTAGAGAAATCCCAGCAACAAACCAGGAAGCATTACTGCTTGGGCATGAGTAATACTAATTGTTATTTTATTATGGTTAGCTTACAAATTCTTTTGATACATATATGTTATAATCATTATTTTTTATGTAAAAAAATGTATCAGAGTCTCGCTCTTGTTTCTAAGACTAGATCTCGACTTGTCGATATTTTCAGAGTCGAGCTACTGTTTCTAAGGCAACATCTCTCAACGAGTCGGAGACGAGTCGAAATATCGCCTTAGAGACAAGAGCGAGACTCTAATACAACATTTTGTACAAAAACATAATGGTGATTATACATTTATACCATGATTACCTATTCTACTATAAAAAAGCCTATGACATGAATTTTAGCTTTACACACAAACCGTGGTGAACACGCCAGCAATGGAATTTCAGTAGTTAAAAGTTACACCTACAGTGGAACTACATCCAAGTTGACCTTTGATGACCTCGCCTTGAATGCAAACTTGTCTAAATTTATCACTCGTCGCCTCGTGAAGAGTGAAATGAAACCAGCAATTATTTATTACGTTTCTAAATAAGTTTACCTCATAAGATACCAAAAATTAACAAACATACGTTGTCTCATGTTGATAAAGCATCCATAACTCGAAATAGTATGTTATTATGTTATTAAAATGAAAAAGGCCCCGTAACGTGTGAATATTGATTTATTCAACATTTAAACTCTTATTAATCTGACGATCGTGGTATAAATAAAATATACCCAAAGTAACTTGATGTACTAAATATTCACCACTCGTGATGATGTGGTGTTAACCGCGCGCCAAAGACTCGCGGTTAACACCACTTCACCACTCGTGGTGAACATTTAGTACACCAAGCTACTATGAGTATATTCTATATTTTTACTCACAGTTCTCAGCTGTTATAACTTGATTAACATTTTACTTCACGAATCTGAATCATCCTCCCGCGTACTTTACAAACTGGGCTATTGAAAAAACACTTTATTTTTCAAACAAATTCAACAAAACCATATCATGTGACCCCCCCCCCCCCCCCCCCCCCCCCATTTGGAACGAGCTAGGTGAGCTTGTTCCGATGAAGGGTCATGTGATATGGCTTTGTTGAAATGTTTAGAAAATATTAACAAAAGAATAATTAAAATACTAAATTACGTTACCGTGTGTACTGAGGAAACTCAGGGAAAGGTTAACTGGTATTTTAATATCAGATTTCATTTTCAGCGTCACAGACAGTATACGGCTGCGTTGAACTTTTGCGATCCTCAGATAAACGTTTTAAGCGCGTACATCTTCAACACTCCGATTAGACTGCACTTTTTACTTTTTAGTGCTTTCGGTGATTCGGGTACAGAAGCCTGGATGCAATGTGATTCTATAATTTTATAATTATACATTTGAGAAGCGTTTTTTTTTCTCTCTTTTCGCATATAAAAACGTGCAAGGTCCCTCGCAAACGCGTTTCGGAAGCTGGTAATATTTTATAAATAATAACGTAAGCAAATCGTAACCAAGCACGAGTTTGTATTCTGCAGGTGCAAGATACAGATTTTGTATCAGGGTCCATGTTACACGCTGTATTCGAGTAAATACGGCCCCAATACATTCTTACACTAATAAAATAAAATATATTAAATTCTTTTAAAAGAGAACGCTTCGTGGTGCCTAAAAGTATACTGAGTTGGGAGACGGCCGAGAATTCGATTTCGTGTACTAAGGCGTACTGCACGTCGATGGTGCGCATGTCTTCAACCAATTTAACCCTGCCTGTGCTGCAGTGTGGAGTTACGATGATGGGGAGCTGGCAGCTGCTCGTCGTTGCTCGGTGATTCTCTCCGGGTACTGCGGCTTCCTCCATCCGTAAAACTGTCACCGACACGATATGACCTTGGCTGTTAATGTCTCGTTAAACCCTGATAAAAAAATTGCACATGAATGGAAAGATGTAGATAATATTTACCTTATCGAAATCATGAATGACTCGAAGTTTCTCACTTTCAAGTTGTATATCCTCGATCTGCCTCTGTATGTCAACCACAACCTTTTCCACAACCGGTTCTTTGCTTGACTTCACGGAAACCGTTTTCTCCTACAAATAAAAGTCACTGATGATACTTGTCTGATTTTCCTTCACATTGATAATAATAATCTAATTTGAACCCTTTCGCCACGGGTATATATTATTTGTCAATTCAATGACATCTACCGGAAGAGTGGTAATCGTCATTCTGGGGAAGACCAATTAATATTTTTAACGTGCAGCCGTAGGTCTGCACGTTAAAACTTTTTTAATCGGTCGATGTCACCGAACAACCACTTCTTTTATGCGATTGGGATATACCATGAGCCCATGAACCGTAATGTAGGGTTTTGGGGTTCAAAGGACAGCGCTTTGTATTTGCATTAACATTCTTGTTTCATCAAGCATTGATCCCATGTGTTTTCTGAAACTGTCTTTAGCGGATCACTGCGTGTGTGTCATCAAACGATGTTTGATGACGATCCCATGTGTTTTCTGAAACTGTCTTTAGCGGATCACTGCGTGTGTGTCATCAAACGATGTTTAATGACGATCCCATGTGTTTTCTGAAACTGTCTTTAGCGGATCACTGCGTGTGTGTCATCAAACGATGTTCTACGAAAAAAACCAAGATCCTAGTTAACAGTTTCACGCCGCGACACATCCGATAATGATTTGGAGGAGGTGCATGCAGTACAATGGTAGGAAACAGAAAGCTTGAGCCACAATCACTAAACCTCCTACGCTCACTTTTATTCATGGATACGTAACATTCTAGGGCCACAACAAAAATGTTTTCATTCTCAGGGAATCGCTGGCGGGAATTGAACCCCATCGTTGGACGTTATTACTGCCTTGCATTGTCTTTCAATATTACTACCAAATGGTTTGGGGGAGGGGCTCGAATATTTTTAGGTTATTTTAGTGATGTGTGTGACGGATATCTGATTAGCATGACTAAAGAAGCCTACATCCTGTAGCTTTGCAGTTATTTCTAGCCGTTGGCTGCCTATACAGCAGCCAAGACTTGCCTATAAATGAGAGCCAATGCACTCACAATGTAACTTGAAAGTTTCCCCCCCGCACAAATTGATCAAAGTCGGAATTAGACCATCGAGGGTTAAAATTAAATAAGTTTATTTGTACAATTATGAATTTTGATATATATTCTGTGTGTTAAAATACAGCGAAAAGCTTCCCAACCCATGCTCATTGTGCGCAAGAAAAAAATAAAAATTAATAATAAAACCCTCCCACCACCATTAATTTGAAAAACATATTGCCTGAGAATCAATTAATTTATTTTGTGTGGCCTTACACATAACGTTTAACATTGTCAGAGAATGGTATTTAATCTATCTATATTGTTGAATTCCTGATAAGTGTTTTTTGAAAATGAAAATTTAATTGCATTGGGTCAATGAATTCCATCTTTGGCTAAACAAAATACGGAAATTTGTCAACATTTAGCCATCTTTGAAATATATTCTCTTCAAATGTAAACAAATTTAGTTTCACTCGGCTACTGAATTTCACCATAGGCTGGGTTTTCTTTTTCTTCTTTTCATCATATTCCAACCATACGGTTTCGGGTTCGAAGATATTTACAAGCAAAACAAGAGAAATAGACTTTACCATGACCTGGCGGCGGCGTACGTGCCAACAAAAAAGAGACACTGACGGGTGTTTATTCAGTTGCTGAAATACGATTTTAATGCAGGGCGTCACACAAAAGGACGTCATCTGCTGTTTCGAAGGCAAGACATATCTATTCGCTGCCACAACCACCACAAACACACACTAAAAACACTTTTCATAGCACACCCCAAGACTTGATAATCATGGAAATGGGCTTTTGTTGATCTACCCCCGCCTTCATCGGTAACTACGTGATGTCCTTTAGTGAGAGAACTTAATCCTGATTGCCCACGCGGGTGGCGCTGTGTTCTACGGAAAATCCTACTTCCTAGACGTTTATACTAATGTAAAGGATAGTGTCTATCTTATGACTCGATGCGCACACTCTTGATATATTGTAGAGATGGACATTATACCGATTAACCGAACCGATACCGATCTCATCGGGGTACCGAAAACATGAACAGAACCAAAAATTGAACACCGAAACCATCTGAAGTTTCAAATTTTCCATCATTCAGTATTTATAAGACCATGTTGAGGCTTGATAGCAGTTGAAGGGTTCATTTTCATGAAAAAGTGGCTGATTTTATTCTCAGTTTTGTTAACCCTCAGGGGCCTGTGAAATTGTTATGAGTTCTCATCAGAGAGCAACCTGCACTGCAAAAAATATAGGTTCTCCTTAGAACCAAAACTGGTTCTAATCTTGTCCCTGAGATGGAACCAGTTCTATTTAAACAATATTTATTTCAAATCAAATAAATTTACCAAGATTAGCGTTCAATTTTAATAGAATATTAAATGAATTGAAGTAGATTCAGCAGTAAACTTGGCGCTTATTCAACGCAGTCGCCAAACATTTTGAAACAAAGGAGATATGAACAGTTGGCGTATCGAACCAGTTTTGGTTCTGTATATGTTCATATCTCCTTTGCTTAATAATGATTTGAGACAACCTCGTATGTGCTCTAAACTTACGCCTGAAACCCCCTCAATTTATGTTTAATTCTGTTAATATTCAATGTTAATCTTTATAAATTTATTTGAGTTGAAATAAATACTGTTTAAACAGAACTGGTTCCATCTCAGGGACAATATTAGAACCAGTTTTGGTTCTAAAGAGAACTTATATTTGTTTTTGCAGTGTGTACATGCCCAGCTGCTTAACGGTGATTTCTAGCCAAGTCTTAGCTGCCTGAACAGGCAGCCATGACTTGACTAGAAATCGCTGCCCAGATGACTTGTTTATTGTCAGTAGTACCCCCTGAAGATGGCATGGTCAGGGCACATGCTCTGAGATTGACTGCGTCTTTAAAGGTTAAGGTGTGTTTAGAAGAAGTCACAAAATTAACGTAGATATTTGTGTTCGTAAAGGAATGCCACTGTTGGGCACATTGGCAATGACATATGTGGAGCTGTGGTAGAATGATACAAGAACAACTTATTCTGTATTTTCCTGAAGTACTATCACCAAATCGTAGTCCAGTTAGATACCGAATACCGAACGAATTCCGAGGTATACCCCCTTAAAAATGCCGAAACCGATACAGAACTCAAAATTCCAATACCTCCCATCTCTAATATATTGAGCAGATAAAGGGTTACAGAACATCAAATGATGGTGGAAATGTCGTGTATATATTTTTAACCCTTTACCTAACATAAAAAGCAGACGACACTTGCCAAAAAAATTCTTGAATAACTAATTTTTTTCATTTTTTTCTCAAAAACATAGGTTATGACCCCTCGTTGGAACGAGCTCGACGAGCTCGTTCCAACGGGGGGTCATAACCTATGTTTTTGAGACAAAAAATGAAAATATTTTGAAAATTAATTGGCGATTTTTGAGAATAGCGCTGGCCGGTTTTGGCCGTTACGTTGGGTAAAGGGTTTTAAACGGGCTTCAACGGAGAACAATAGTCAAATGTTCAAACTGATTGGGAAAATTGTAAAACGCCAGCTTCTGTATTTTTATACCACTCGATAGGGAAATACATGAAGTTTGTGAAATGATGCGCACATCGATGTTGCAAATTCGCTAACATTTCGAAATTTCGATTTTTATTTGAAATTCACATACCTTTACGGTTAAATTTCCTGACAGCGTTACAAATTGACGAAGATTAACTTTTCTGAAAATCTCTTCCAACGACAAAAAATAGTCAGCCATGAAAATGAGTCTCGAGCAAGGGGGACTTTCATCATAAATGACTAGCAATCTGCAATCTGGATATATCTTCGCATGTGTTTTTTCTTATATAAAGCGCATTTAAGACAAACTTTTCGTACACGGTGAGATTAGAGTTAAAACATTTCCACCTGTGTTCCAGGGTGGTTGACTATTTGAATAACGATACGAACTTGAAACCTAACTGCGAATACTTCTTTAAAACAATAAGAAATGAAAGCGTTCGTTTGAACTTATTATTTTGAAAAATAATTTTTGTTCAACCCTTTAGTCCCCATACAGCCGCAAACTGCCCCTGTTATATTGCTCTGTAAAGGTGTTTCCAAGTGTATTCTTCATTGTGAACTCTTTCGGTAGGATGCATTTATCTTGACAGTGCTTTAATATCATTGTTGGCTTTCTATAAAACCCTCCCTGATGCAGATGACTCAACAGTGTTTTTACATTATTGTTGGCTGCCTATACAGGCAGCCAACAATAATGAAGAAACACTGTTAAGTCATCTGCAGCTGTGTTCGTGTAGAAACTGTTGTTATTAATGGAAAATTAATCTGAGGACCCAGGGGATAACGAAAGTACTTCTCTAACGTAATAATAAAAGGCATAATGAAGTTAAAAATCTGTTTTCAGACCCTCCCGCATGGCCCTTTTGGCTGCGCATACTCTCTTTTCATAACCAATGCAAACTTAAAGAAATAAAAATTAAAAATTAAATGGTTTATGTCTATTTTACCCAAGTTAATAAAATTGATAAATTTGTCCCTTGAGTGCAACAAGGCTTTACAATGCTTTAGCATTACAAAAGCCTTCTTGCACTCAAGGGACGAAATACACCACCACCCATGCAGTTCTGTAGATTACGAGGCCCACAACATACAACAAATCAAGAACATGAACTTTTGGTGGCAAAGAAATAATTACAAAAACAAAAAATAAAATAAAATAACAGACCGCCCGCCGAATGCCCGCCCACTCACCCGGAGACCCCCTCCTCCCCATCCCCTCGCATGCAATATTACAAAAATGGCCCGCGAAACAGGAGATCTACTTTGTGGGGCATAAACGAACGTTTTTCTCCATAAACGAACATATTTCTTTAAGATGAATTTAATTAACGAATGGTTTTCTTGAACATGACTACTCGATTGCCATATACTTATAACTTATAACTTATAACGAGGGCTTTCCACACCAGGGGTAACAGCGTTGTGTTCTTGGGCAAGACACTTAATCTCGATTGTCCACGGAGAGAGGGGGGGGGGTCACGGTTGCGCTGTTTACTAAGGCCTACTGTACATCGATGGTGCATTTGTTTTCAACCAAAGCTAGCCCTGCTTGTGTGGAGTTAGTACGTCGTGGAGTCTGAAAGTTGCTCGTCGTTACTCGGTGGTTCTCTCCGGGTACCCCGGCTTCCTCCACCCGTAAAACTGTCCGACATGAGGCGACCCTGGCTGTCGAAAGTGTCGTTAAATCCCCATAAATAAATAAATAAATAAATAAATAAATAAATAAATAAATAAATAAATAAATAAATAAATAAATAAATAAATAAATAAATAAATAAATAACGAGCATTTTCATATATAGGGATATTTGAAACATAAGCGAATTTTTGCAAAATGAAAATTATTGTATAGCAAAATAGACAGTTTATTTCTTCAAATTAACTGGTAGAGCGCTAAATTATTTTTGGTCCTTAAAATTTCTTTGTGTATCTCTGATTGTTACAATTTATGGGAGAGCGCCAGTAGGCACTCTCCGATAAACTGTGACAAAGCAAATCCTAACAGATATAGAGGATATGGAATGAGTGTTTTTCTCATATAATATTTATGAAACGAGTCTAAGAATTTTTCGTTTTGGCGAGCCTCTGGCGAGCCCAAACGGAAAATTCGGACGCGTTTCATAAATATTATATGAGAAAAACACTCATTTCATACCTATTTATCATATGACACAGACACGCACAAATTAGCCAATTAGTATGACTTTTTAACCTATCACCTAACTTGAGTTGAAGACGGCACCTGGAAAAAACATCCTCGTACAACTAAAAATTTTTATTTGTTGCTTCCAAAACATAGGTTATGACCCCTCATTGGAACGAGCTCGTTCCAATAAGGGGTCATAACCTATGTTTTGGATGCAAAAAGTGAAAATATAAAAAAGAATGAATGGCGTTTTTCTTGTAGGTAAAAGATTAATACAATATAACCCATCCAAAATAACCGACACTTTTTCCACGCACAACAAAACTTTTCTACAGACAGGGTTATGGGAGCGAAACACCTGCCGGTACCCTCTATATTCGGGTTTCGGGGGACCGTTTGATTTGTATACCTTTTCCAACTGAATTCAGTTACGCTAGGTCATGCTCCAGTACGAAGTCTTGTGAGAACGTACCTGCGAACAGGTCAAATGCAAATTGACACTTCTCAGTCACAGGGGAAATAACTTTATCGAAAGTCGAGTTTCATGAAGAGACAGTCAGGGATGCCTAATGACCACAAGTCTTTTGTTCATCTTTTCTCGTTGGTGGTGATCCATAATTGTTCGCCGGTGTGTACTAAAAATGTTTTGGGCATTTTTCGCCGAAATTCTGAGCAATTATGAATAACTCAATAATACTAAATGGTCAAGAAATAGGTGACTGTAAAGCTTATCGTCGCCGCTTTTACTTGACATCGAGTATCCGAATAGAAATAAAAGAAAAGACCAACAGAGAGAATGTGGGTTCCGTTGTTTTGAATATGAAAATTGAATTCGAGTAAACATTGCCTTTGTATATTTTTGTTCTTATATCTAGATAAATTCTATCTTCTGATTGGTCAGAATGCCTAGGGCAAATGGCCGTGGCAAAGGGCGCACCCAACATCCAAGGTATACGAGAGCGTGAACCATCCAGGGTATTAGGGTACTCGAAACATCGGAGGTGTATGATTTAAATGAAAGCTTTTCGCTTTCGCTCGCCTTGATATAAAAATCGAACCACAAAACCTGAAAATAATCACAAATATCGTCCGATTTCTGACAGGTTTTGCTGTTATAAATTAAACAGTAAAATAATAAAATCAAACAACTTGAAAAAAATAAAATAAGAGAAAACCTATCGACAAAATACGCGTTTCCACTAACGACATAAAGGATACAACTCTATCTATTGTCTTCTGCGTATGTGAAAATAAAACAATTATTCGCGAGTTTGGTCCAACCGATTTCCCAGTGTGAGAAACGCGTCCACAAATTTGTTTCCACTATGTCTCTATTCTGTTTCAAATGGGACAGAGGCATTATCTCAGACAACATTTATGGTATATGGAGATTTAATACCTGGATGTCTCATTTAAACACCTTGCCTGCAACTAGGTGCTTAAAAACCGACATTCAGGAATTAAATCTCCATATATCATACATTTTGGCCGAGATGACTTACAATAATTTAATTTTTTTAATTGATATCCGATTTTTCATATGATTGGACGAATTGAGTTTTTCATAACTCAATGAATAATATTTCTATGCCATGAATGTTTTTGCTTTGTCCAGCCCATTTGTCAAATAAAACAGAGGGGCGTGTCCAACTGTGCAATTAAACGGTACTTGTTGCAGGTTGGCTGTTAGTTTGTACAGTTAAAACTAGAAGTCCTGTCATGAAATGCTCACAAATAGCAGGTCGATCTGCGCGTTAATTTACGCGTCAGGACCATAGTAAGGCTATCAAATTCTGTACATATGGTCTGTGTACAGGCAATGTTTCAGCTAATGGACCTCCGGGTAACCCGGAGGTCCATTGGCAGAAATATTGCCTGTGTCTGCTATGAGTAACCAGGAGAATCTGCCGTGCTTCGGACGTCATTCGATATGGCAATTGCATGCTATTCCTACGCGCAATTAAGCCTAGATAACCGCACAGTTGATGACAGGACTTCTAGTTTTAACTGTATGCACATGGGATGTTCACACTGGTTTTCCTTTAAGTAATCGAGTAGAGATGGGCATGGGCAATATACCGAAATCGACTCGATACAGATATCATGGGGATACCGAGAAGCCGAACCGAGCCAATCGTTGAATACCGATACCGTTCGAATTTTCCTACATTCGTTATTTATAGTCCCTGTTGAAGCTTGATAACAGTTGAAAGCATTGCAAAAACATGTTACACTCAAGGGGCACATTTATCAGTTTTATTAACTTGGGTAAAATATCAGACATAAACCATTTAGGTTTTTTTTCAAGATTACATTGGTTATAAAAAGAGAGCATGCTGCAGCCAAAAGGACCATGCGAAAGGGCCTGAGAAACATTTTTAAAATTTTTGAGGCCTTATTTATTATTATTAAGACATTGGCTTTTAATAAACATTAACGCTCACTCATATGAAAGACAAATAATCCTTCGTTCAAATATGCTAGGTCTTTTTCATATCGGTTTAAAATTTTGAACTTGTTGAAAAAACTACATACCATCCTATGTTTGTTGATCATTTGTCCAGTTAGGTAAACTGTTGCAAATATTCCAGTAACGAAAACGACAACTCCTCCAATAATCTTCCATTTTTTTACACCATCGGAGTTTTTATCGCCAGTTGGAGTTTCCTGCATGGGACAAACATAAAATGAATATTATCAGTGTAATGCAACATCGAGAAATGTTATAACACACGTGTCATTTTCCTTCCTCAGATTGGCTGAAAAGAACTTTACTATTTCCAATAGGTTTACCTCTCGTGGGTTCTAAAAATATCCGTGTGCTATTCACTTCCACTACAATTAGAGAAATCCGCGCCAAATTTTGTCCCAAGTAGATCCAAAACCCATCAAAGAACCAAAGCAAAATAGTCTCCATGTGATCTATAACCAAATAGTTTCATATAGAGTTGCCTGTCTTGTTAACATGAAACATTGCTGTTGTCGCGCACCTCAACATTTTATCTGCAGTACGTGGAGAGTGTATTATCACTAAATCACCCGCAGAGTGGAGATTCCACCCAAGCAATAATTGCAAATTTGTTGCAAAGCATAGCAAGCACAGGCAGAGTTTCAACCAATGGACCTCCGGGTTAACCCCGGAGGTCCATTGGCTGAAACATTGCTTGTGTTTTTGTCCATATGTATGAAATTTGAAAGTTATTGTTCGGGTGATAACTCCACTCCGCGGGTGATTTAGTAACAATCCACTCTCCACGTACTGTAACTAATCGGCCGCATCCGTCGACGTTATTTACAAATTAAGCACTTGAAAAAATATATTTTTCAAAATATGTCAACAAAACCATTTCACGTGACCTCCTCGTTGGGACGGACTCGTCTAGCTTGTTCCAATGAGAGGTCACATGATATGGTCTTGTTGTAATGTTTCGAAAAAGTAAATTTAAAAAAAATGATTAAAATTATAAATTTTGATATCGTGTGCGTTGGGTGTAGGATTCACGCATGCGTGATGGAACGATTTAAAACGTGTTTCTGGCCTGGCATCGTCGCCATTTTAAAACTTCGACTTGGCGCGGCTTTATATTTTACAATTTATACAATGTCCAGAGGCCTTGGCGGAAGGGGGTGGTCGCGGTGGCTCAGTAGGTAGAGGTGCAGGCTGCAAGCCGAGAGGTCTCGGTTCGAATCCCACATGCGGCAACCGCAAGGCACTTCACCCCCATTGCCCATCTGGGGGACGCGTTGGCGTTGTGTACTAAGGCGTACTGCACGTCGATGGTTCTCTGGTCTTCAACCAATGCTAACCCTGCATGCGTGGAGTTAGTATGTTGGGGAGCTGACAGTTACTCGCCGTTGCTCGATGGTTTTCTCCAGGTACTCCGGCTTCCTCCACCAGTAAAACTGTCATGGTCATGATTAGCCATTGTGCAGAAATATGTGCCCTTAAACACCAATAGATAAATAATAAATAAAGGCCTTGGTTGCCAGATAATGTGACAGGATAACCCTTTTACTGTCACTCCAACTTTATTCATATATGAAAGACCTCTATGTACGCTTGTATGCGAGGAAGTTTAATAAAATTCATGACATACTTGAAACTTTATCATCTAACTAATTGTCGGAAAGGGCTCTTTGATAGGTTTGATCTGCACATACCAGAACGTACGCTTGTATGCGAGGAAGTTTAATAAAATTCATGACATACTTGAAACTTTATCATCTAACTAATTGTCGGAAAGGGCTCTTTGATAGGTTTGATCTGCACATACCAGAACGTACAGATAATCATCATAAAATAGGTGCTTTCGGCAGTATAAGCGTATGTGTATGTCTGGTTCCATGTAATCAAATTTGATTCCCCTACCAGGACAAACTGAAGAAACAGAGTTGGTTTCTGGAGGAACCACAATTTCTCTAAGTAATATAGCGTGCTCTTTTAACTGGTAGAGTGCTGGAAGCCCTATTTTGGGCTTTACTAAAAGTGACATGCAATAACTGTCTGTAGCTAAATTCTGCTTGAGGAAGCCTTTATTGTCCCTGATATGAATCAGATTTTTTATACAATGCCTTGCTCTCTGACATTTAATTGGATAGTATCTATAAGGCACTATCAAATTAAATGTAATAGAGCAGTATATGATGAGCTTTGATTTGTTGTCAGAAAAAACTCAGCACGTTACCAGTTGAGAGATTTTTTCTGAATACCGTTTCGTTATTTGTAAATTTAAGATAGAAAATGTTTGCCTTGGAAAAAGTCCTTGACAACAGGTAGTCTACTTGAGATTGATGGGTAGCAAACTTCCCCGGTTTGTTCAGTGTAATATAATAACTGCAGGGCATGTCGCTGCTGCGCCAAAATAGTGGCCTCGGCGCTTAGACTGTTATTCTTCGAGCACAACTAAATTGACATAGTCAACTCCGAGCCGTGTAATATATATATATATAGAATTTGTTTTTCAAATTTAAAAAGTCGGTCTGAGGAGACTTTAATTGGCAAAAGCACTAACCGAATATTTTGTAAATAGTGTAAAAATGACCAAAACTTTTTGTATTCAATGTAAATGTAGATTACAGTGAACAAGACAGACATTTAAAGAATTGTTTGAAACTGATAATTTAAAAAAAATTACTTACAGTACGTGGAGTGTGTATTATCACTAAATCTCCCGCAGAGTGGAGCTTCCACCCAAGCAATAGTTGCAAATTTGTTGCAAAGCATAACAAGCACAGGCAAAGTTTCAACCAATGGACCTCCAGGTTAAACCCGGAGGTCCATTGGCTGAAACATTGCTTGTGTTTTTGTCCATATGTTTGAAATTTGAAAGTTATAACTCCACTCCGCGGGTGATTTAGTAACAATCCACTCTCCACATACTGTATATAATATACTTGTATGGATAAGCCTTCGTTCTATTATTTTATCTCTCTGTATATATATACCAGTAAAACAAATACCTAAACACAATACATATCCCCTTATTGGAACAGCCACGTACCGAGACAAAATGCGTCAGCCCAGTAATGGACTGTTTGTTATGTATCTCAATAAATCAACTTGCGCATGAGAAATCAACTCATATCATTTGTCATTAACGTGTTTTTGGAACTGGAGCTTTATATTTATGTTTAATCGGCAATTATTTTATTTCCTGCTTTTCGCGTACGACGAACGTGCCGTGGGTCGCGAACGCACCCTAAACATACCCAACAACACTACACGACCTATCATTACGTCAGCCTATTGCAACTGTAAAATAGTAAAAGTAACAGGTGGGTTGTAGTACTTTAAGCGATAACAATGCACGAACGGGGGTACATACCGTCCATACTATACTACCGGATCAGGCATTCAAGCCTATTACACAACATCACATGGCTAACATTACGCACTCCTTATAGCAACCGTATGGTAATAAGAAACCGGATGTAGTAATAAGGGCTAATAGTAGATTCCCAGTCGTACGGACCACCCGTGCTCTACTATCACATTAGACAACCAAACATACTCTTCAATGTCACGTAACTGAGCATTACGCATATTCAGCGGTCAAAGACGTCGCCTGTGTGCCATGTCGCGGCGACGTAAATAACAACTGGACCGTTTCATGTAAATAAAACCGAGTTACTTCACCTTTTCCATCAATCTTTTGTCATATACCCACACTACATACTCGAAGCCATTAACATATATACATCATTATAGATACCATATGGTGTCAGTCTTCGTCTGGGGTCAACTCCGGAACTTTCGTCTTATTGTAACCAGCGCGTCTAACACATTCATATAGTTGTCGTAAGAAAAGTGAACCAAGTAATCATGAGAACTTCATCAAAGCTAGATTCCAGCCATCGTTTTACGCTGTGCTTTGGCCTTTGGCACCTGATTGCCAGGTGGGGGGGCAGAAACCAACATTCTACATCCCCCAAGGCATGATTGTGTCGTTCAAAATGCATCATTATACTTACAATAGGTCACTCTACATTGCCAAAAAATATAGGTTCTCTTTAGAACCAAAACTGGTTCTAATCTTGTCCCTGAAATGGAACCAGATCTATTTAAACAGTATTTATTTCAAATCAAATAAATTTACCAAGATTAGCTTTCAATTTTAACAGAATATTACATGAACTGAAGTAGATTCAACAGTAAACTTGGAGCTTATTCAACGCAGTCGCCAAACATTTTGAAACAAAGGAGATATGAGCAGTTAGCATATCGAACCAATTTTGGTTCTGTATAGAACCAAAACTGGTTCGATATGCCGACTGTTCATATCTCCTTTGCTTAATAATGATTTGAGTCAACCTCGTATGAGCTCTAAACTTACGGCTGAAACCCCCTCAATTTATGTTTAATTCTGTTAATATTTAATGTTAATCTTTATAAATTTATTTGATTTGAAATAAATACTGTTTAAAGAGAACTGGTTCCATCTCAGGGACAAGATTAGAACCAGTTTTGGTTCTAAAGAGAACCTATATTTTTTGCAGTGTAGTATAGATGTAACACATACCGTTCATCGCCGTGAACTGGTCGAAATCCACGCGTGGGCAGTGATGTCCACGCACGAGTTGACCAGGTAATAAAAGTTATCACAAACATTTTAATTAATGAATTACCGGGTTATAAAGGTGCATTAATTAAATTGTTGCTGATTATTCCTCTAATTAGAGTTTGGAATCTAATAATATTGCATCCGGGAACATATTGCCCACTCGTGGAGTGACAAGTCCACGGCGACCATTTGCCAGATCCATTAGGATGGAGTGAGACCCACAGAACAAGTACACCCCCACAAAGACTCACAACCCCACAGGGCGATATATTACAGGGTTTGGGAGGTGTGCAGTACATGTACTTGGACTCTGCGAATTTCAAATTCGGGCCAAATCAAACTCGGAAACGAATCAGTCAGACGATTTCGAATCGAGTCGAGTCGTGAATAGAAGCACACTGCCCTTCAGGTAGTAGATATTGACCTTCAACCGTATTTTTGCCTGTCTCCACTCAACTGGTAATCTGTAAAAACAAAATTCTAATAATTTGTAAAACCTACCATTTTCCTACTGACCAATAAAAGGTTTATGTCAGGTAGGAAAACCACATGTTCAACCCGGCCTGACATTCTTAAAAATGAGGGAGGGCTACAAATCGCTCCCCTCGCATGACCAAGGGGAGCGACTAGCTTACAAACGGTAAAGTGGCAAAACGAAGTTTTACTATTAATGAATTTTGCATAGTGAATTTTATACATTTTATTCGGTGCTGCTAAGAAGGTAGTCTTCATGAGACGGCTACACTGCCCCTCCCACACCTCCGGGCCTCGTCAAGGCCTGGAGGTGTGTGAGGGTCAGCGTGAGCGTCTTACAGAGACTACTGACAAAGCAGAGAACTGAAAAGATGTTGGTTTTAAGAATAAGCGGTTATGGTAATCGTTGTTTTTTTAGGCCTGGAGGGCTAGTTTTCTCCCTCTTTAATTTTTTTAGTCAATCATTAGGTGAGCGAATAAATCACTCTTCTGAAAATGCCAGGCTTGCAAAACGCATTTGCGAAAATATAGTCTAAACAACATGTTTGGACAAAATATCAATAATCTTCCAATAAATTTTGGATGGCGCCGCTCCCCCTGCCCATACCCCCCTGCCCCACCCCTACCCCCCCCCCCCAAACACACACTGTGGCACTGATGCTAGAGCGTCCAATCAGTAATAAGACCGAGAAGATGTACAGGACAGAGACGGACAAAGCATTTCTACCGGATCGCTACTACATTCTTTTCCTTCTTTGCAACTCCCAAAACTAGAAGGTTACGTGTAACGAGGAACACGAAAACTTTGATTCTCATGTTTATTTATTTATTTATTTATTTATTTATTTATTTATTTATTTATTTATTTATTTATTTATTTATTGGGGTTTAATGGAACTTTTGATAGCAATGCTCATAGCGAGCCTTACCAACTTACTAATTCGACATAAGGACACAGGGTGAAGTTAAATGTACCATTGTCGTGCAGTTCGCCTCAGCACACTGCGACACCGTCCTACCAGTTAGACAATTGGGAGTAACCCTTTACCTAAAGCACAGGATTTGGAAGAGGGTGACACAGGGTTACGACATTGGACTTCAAAGTTCACGGTTCGATCCACACCAGGGGTAATTGCGTTGCGTCCTTGGGCAAGACACTTAATCACGATTGCCATGTCAGGGCAAAGTGGCGCTCTGTACTAGGGTCTACTGCACGTCGATGGTGCGCTTGTCTTCAACCAATGCTAACCCTGCTTGTGTGGAGTTAATACGATGGGGGGTCTGACAGTTGCTCGCCGCTATTCGGTGGTTCTCTCAGGGTCTTCCAGTTTCCTCCACTCGGAAAACTGTCCCACTTGAGGTGAAAAGAACGCACAGGATATCAAAATTTATTATTTTAATTATTGTTTTTTCACATTTTAAAAAAGTGTCTTATCATGTGCTCCATCATTGGAACAAGCTGGACGAAAGCATGCTGTGGTTTTGTGGAAATATTTGTGAAAAGGTTTTGTTCTTTCACCTGCTAAATTTGAAAATTACGCGGACGTATGCTGCTGTATATCTACACAAAAAACCTGACATTCACTC
Source organism: Pictodentalium vernedei (assembly GCA_031216915.1). Classification (NCBI taxonomy): domain Eukaryota; kingdom Metazoa; phylum Mollusca; class Scaphopoda; order Dentaliida; family Dentaliidae; genus Pictodentalium; species Pictodentalium vernedei. The sequence goes on from CM062292.1 coordinate 88,223,853, forward strand.
CAAATCACCATACAATCACTTTTTCCACTAATAAGCGCATTCTTTTGTATCAGAGTAGTTTTGTATCACCCTAACAACACGCGCTGCGCATGCGCACGTACAACACGTATCACTGTGGCAATGACATCATCACATGACCGCTCACACGGGTTACCGTGACACCCAAACATGGCGCCATTGGTCACGTGACATGACGTCACTACCGCGATCCACTAGCGGGGTCAACAAGATAGAGGATTAAAACCACATCCTATACTACTCACGCCTATTACTTTTCCTCCAGTTCACTATTTACACATCCATTCGGATTTCCGTTGACGGACTATTTTTCCACCTAACGTCATGGATCCACCAAAAAACAAATTACATCCATTTTCGTAATCGGCCAATCGAAAAGTCGCATTCTAACCCAGATCAATTCTGCGGCTGTGGTGGCGGCCAATAAATCAAACGCTTCGGTCAATAAATAACAACGAGTTTCATAGTTCGCAATTTCTTCTGTGCGATGTTTTGAATTTTTAAATTAGTGGATTCCATGTCATAGAGGGTTGTAATAAACACAGAACGCCACGATGTGTGAATACATTCGTCAATACGGCACTGTGCCTCTCTTTCTGTCCTTCAACGCTGGCACTCGTGCCATATTGACGAACACATTCACACCTCGTGCCGTTCTGTCTATTCAGTCATGCTGTGCGCCCAACACGTCGCCTGAGTGCTAGAATGTTCTATGTCCCATAGGGTAGGGCTGCACGGTATATCGATAAACCGATATATACCGATATTCAAATCAATATTGATTGAATACCGATGTAATTACAAAAATATCGCTTTATCGTCATTATTTATTTACCCAGATGTCTTTAGTTTTTTAACTGTAGCCCCGAATGAATAATATTATCCCTTTATGCAAGGAATCGCCTGCTTGTCCCATCGTAATATACAAATTCAGCAGTTGAAAAAATAATTTTAAAAATTTCAACAAAACTATATCATGTGACCCCTCATTGGAACGAGCTCGTTGAGCTCGTTCCAATGAGGGGTCACATGATATAGTTTTGTTGAAATCTTTGGGGAAAATCTCATAAACTAATTTTGAAAATAATAAATTTTGATATCGTCTGCGTTGGGTAAAGGTTTTTCGAACCGCATCATCAAGGCATGCTAAATCGTTCCGACTGTGATGCCTGGAGTGTTGATTGCGGTACTTGTGTTCACATATCTGAACAGTTTTCGATATACCGGTATACCGCGATATTTTTTGGAATACCGATACCGGTATTCAGTTTTGAATATCGTGCAGCCCTACCATAGGAGACATAGAACATTCTAGCACTCATGCGACGAACAGTCCGAATCGGATCTCTATTTGTGGGATCGACTCTGTGTGTGGTGTAAGTCCAATTATCAAAGCTATAGTTTCGTAAGAAAGTACATGATTACTTCTAGCAAGAACGAATCGTGATTCAAGACTTCACTCTAGATGAAAATGTGCCCATTGGAAAGGTATTGGAAGGGGGCACACACCCACACGTCACCCCCGTTTAGTTATGCTAATCAGAAGTGTTTGTGATTCACTACTTGTACTTACATGGCACTAAGTATGATACTTACATGACACTAAGCATGACGCACTTGAGGTAGCTGGTGTGGGAGCACACCCACATCATCCCGCTTAGTTACGCCCCTCCCTTCTAAGAATACACTTAACTTTTTAACTGTGATTACAACCCAACTAAGATTTCGTCTAAGAACACATTCAGTCAGAACATGCCCATTCTGGGAATATACCGGCACGATGAGACGGGAAAATATCATCAAACAATTCGGCCTCGCCCTGATTCTTGTATCAACCCGCAATGTAACCACCTCAAACTTGAATATTCACACGTTTGTTTTTAAATATTAATTCCACTTTGTCTGCAAAAGCGAAAAATGAAATGAAACAACTCAAATCAACTCAAATCATGGCATCCAAATTTTACGGACTCGGCTAGGAATCTCAATTACGGAATGCCTTATATGTATACAGGGGAAATCTGATTCAACCTTGATCAATGTTATAGTCGAGACTGAAATAGGTATAGCTAGGAAGTAATGGATGAGATATGCAATAGCTAATAGTACTGGTACAGGGCCGCAATGGAACAAGATTGTTGTGAAAGCTAATGATAGGACATATAGACCATAGACTAGTAGTGGCTTTGAAGCTTTGGCGACAAGATGGAAGCGGTTGGTAAGACTACATTAGACCTCATTGAGGGATTTCTCATGGCCTCATACGCCAAAAAAGGGATTCTCCAAAAGGTATCCTCGACAGGTATCCTCGAATAATACAATACCAGGCCATATGTATCCTCAAATACTGAAATGAGGCTAAGAGTCGTAGTAAATTATACCTCATTGAGGAATTTTTAATGGTCCTCATAACCTCAAAATTCAATGAGGCTATGAGGCATAATATATGAGGACTCATTGAGGGCTTTTACATAGCCCTCATGGCCTCATACGACAAAAAAGGGATTCTCCAAAAGGTATCCTCGAATAATATAATACCAGGCCATAGGTATCCTCAAATACTGAAATGAGGCTAAGAGTCGTAGTAAATTATATCTCATTGAGGGATTTTTAATGGTCCTCATAAACTCAAAATTCAATGAGGCTATGAGGGATAATAAATGAGGCCTCATTGAGGGCTTTTACATAGCCCTCGTGGCCTCATACGACAAAAAAGGGATTCCATAGCCACGGGTGTTTCCCAAAAATGGGATTCCGTGGGATATGGCCATTGGATATAGAGGTGATGAGAATCGGATACGACTTCGTTGTAATAAGGGGAGATAACTCTGCATGCAGATTATGGAAAATTAAGCAATCTGATTGGTTAGTTATAATTTATATAAATGATCTAGATAAATAAAACAACAAGAGTACACGGAATAGGGTCAGAACTAACAAGAATAGACCAGAAAAGCTAAATATAGTAATAATAAGTCAAGCTGTTCCAGTTGGTAGGCTCTTCTCCACGACTGGAGTATACTCCAGGACAAAGGAACATGCCTAGGTAGACGAAAACTATTGCATAAAAAGGCAGAAGCATAGAATTCTGAAAGAATTCGAAATAGTAAAAATTGTCGGGTTGTTTGTGGTAATTCTGCGAATCGGGAAATTACTCCTATTCAATCGAACACACCCACCGAACATATCCCTGTCTTGTTAGAAGCCATTGGGTCACATAGCAACCACGTGCTACCATAGAAACCAATATGGCGGCCTCCAGTATACATAATTGACGACGGAAACACGTATCACCTAACAACACGCGCTGCGCATTCGTACTACCACCATGTATCACTATGGGGATGACGTCATAACATGGCAGCTCACGCGGGTTACCATAACAATACAACGTGGCGCCATTAGGTCACGTGACCATGAGATCCTGCAAATGAGATCTTGCAAACCAGGACCCAAAACCATATTACGTACTACGGACCGGGAGCAGTATTTCTGGCCTTTACGTTTGTTGCATTATGTTGTTTACGAACCAATTCTCGGAAAGTGAAGTTTGATAAGATCGAAGTCGTGAATGCTGAAGCATATAATTTATGGTGTATTGCTCACATTTTTGCGCATTTATGGTATTATTTTACCTACTTCCACAAAGAGATTTTAACCCTTTACAAGAAACACGATATCAGAATTTTTTCCACCAGTTCTTGCAAACATTCCGCAAAACGATATCCCATGACCCCTCATTGGAACGCGCTCGACGAGCATGTTCCAATGAGCGGGTCACATAATATGGCATTGGTGAATTGTTTTAAATTTTTCACTTACACAATTTGATATTACGCAATGGATTTCGCGGATTCGGTTGGTTAGGATGAGTCGCACACTGAGTGGCGCTGTTGTCTACTCGCAAAAAGTTAAAAGTGCACGTGTGATGGCGCGCATGAGCGACAGCTCGCCTCAAAATCGACAAACTGGTTGACAGAATGGTAGATCAATGTTTCGTGTGTTCTGTGTTCTTATATACAAACTTTTATCGCCACTCGACTTGATTACGGGAGGGTATAGCTGCACCTTTCTAATATACCCTGTCTTGGGATATTTTGACCTTGGAACCTCGTCTTGTTGAAACATGAATGTTGGGAGGAACAGCCTGAGTTATTTTTTCAATGTTCATCTTTGTTTTGGTTTACCCGATGGAACATCACGATCTTATTTCGAGGGTTTAACTCTTATCACACCATTATGTTAAACCGCGTTGCATGAAAAAGAGATTACTCAATTCCAAGTGAAACTTATTTTTTATATAATTTTCTTGAATTTTCAGCACTGTTCATCCCCTCCCACAAATTATAGACATTTTCTATTTTAGTTTCAAAATCATAGCTTGTAGTCCCTCACTGGAATGAGCTCGTTCTGATGAGCTTGCCAAACAAAATTAAATAATTGATTCTCAGGCAATTGTTTTTTTAAAACGAATGAGGAGCTACCATGTTGATTGCACTGATAGTTTTTGTTGTAACATTAATCATATAACACAAACTCAATATAGAAAAGTTAAAATGGAGATAGAAAAATAAGAGTTTTTTAAATAAATAATACTCTTATTATTTTTTTTCATATGACTCGTCCGTTTTGTTCACTTTGAAACATTTGATATTTTGTTTTCATATTAATTAGTGATAAATAAAGCCTTCCGTCAATTTCATTGGTCAATTTCAAAACTAGACAATTTGATTGGCTGAACAAAATATAACTGGGCCACATTTTCATAATTTGCATAATTAGAATTGGGAGCTTTCATTGATCAATTTCAAAACTGGACAATTAGATTGGCTAAACAAAATACAACTGGGTCACATTTGCATAATTTCAGTAGGGAGAATTTACGTTATCTGTCCTATTTAGGGTGGGTTATACTGTATTAATCTTTTACCCACAAGAAAAACGCCATTCATTTTTTTTATATTTTCACTTGTTGCTTCCAAAACACAGGTTATGACCCCCTCATTGGAACGAGCTCGACGAGCTCGTTCCAATGAGGGATCATAACCTATGTTTTGGAAGCAAAAAATGAAAAATTTTAGTTATGCGAGGATGTTTTTTCAAGTGCCGTCTGCAACTCAAGTTAGGTGATGGGTTAAAAAGTCATACTAAGTGGCTAATTTGTGCGTGTGTGTGTTATATGGTAAATAGAATATGAAATGAGTGTTTTTCTCATATAATATTTATGAAACTCGTCCGAATTTTCCGTTTGTGCTCGCCAGAGGCTCGCCAAAACGGAAACTTCTTAGACTCGTTTCATAAATATTATATGAGAAAAACCATTTCATATCCTCTGTTTATCTTCATTTTATAGAGCGCATCAGAAAATCGACCCTAGATCGTTTCGCAACCTCGCTGTTCCCGAATTTTAGGAACCCCGGAAGGGGCCATTTATTCACTGGGTTAACACACTGGTCATGCCTTCTTTCTGCCTTCTGCCTTCTTGAACACCTTCTTCATGGCCACCTCAATTATCTTGAACACCGCCATCCTTATCTGGTCTCGGATGCCTTCTATCCTCAAACGCGAAACACAAGGCCAGATGTTGTCTATACTTGCTTATGACGCCCCTGCAAGTAAAGATAAGTCGCAGACTGTACTTTCCTGAAGCTACTATCTCTATACTCTCCGTTAACCCTTTGCCCAACGAATCGGCCGCATCCGCCTGCGTAATATGCAAATTCAGCAGTTAAAAAAATATTATATTTAAAAAAAATTTCAACGAAACCATATCATGTGACCCCTCGTTGGAACAAGCTCGACGAGCTCGTTCCAACGAGGGATCACATGATATGGTTTTGTTGAAATTTTTTGAAAACGTTTGAAAAAATGTTATTTAAAATAACAAATTTTGATATCGTCTGCGTTGGGTAAAGGGTTAAACAATTAAATAACAAAGCCAATGGGGCCGAAAAGGATAGAACCACCCCCACAACATCCACGCGTGCCTGCGGCGCGCAGAAGCCATTCTTCTGTATTTACTGCGACAAATCAGCGGCCCGCCAAAGTGTTATTATCACTGGCATTTTTTTATTTATTTTGTTGCTCTGAAGTTAAGATGTTACTTGTTTTGAGTCATATAAAAAACTACCTGTTTGGTGTTCAGATACAAATACGTCTCCTGAGCGATTTAAAGAAAAATCACTGAGATTGTTTTTCATATTTATTTTGTACATACGTATGGGAGAATGGTGTCGCATTTCGCGAAGTTAATAACATAACTGTGTCCGTGCATACGACATATTGCAATGCAAAATGCGATGCTGTACATTTTGAATTTTGCCTCCGAAATAAATATAACGAACGCGGGCCGAAAAAACGAATGCGAGAATCAACAGATTAATTTTATTTAGCCTTGCCGACTACAGTACGTGGAGAGTGGATTGTAACTAAATCACCCGGGGATGGAGTTATCACCCAAAGTATTATTTTCAAACTCTGTCCATGCGAACATGAAACACAAGCAATTTTTCAGCCAATGGACCTTCGGGTGCAACCCGGAGGTCCATTGGTTGGAACTGTGCTTGTGCTTGCTATGCTTTGCAACAAATTTGCAATTATTGATCGAGTGGAATCTCCACGCTGTGGGTGAGTTGGTGATAATACACTCTCAACGTACTGTATATGTTCTGTTTTTAAGACAAAAAATGAAAATTACTGGTCATTCAAAAATTTATTTTTTATCTTTTGTCAACTTCATCCTTGGTAACTAAAAAGGTTACCTGACAATCAGCAGTTATTTTTAGACTGAGTGAATCATCCAGTAATCCACTTAGACTACAAATATAACTGCTGATTGTCAGAACCTTCAAGTGATACATAAATCTGTCAGAACAGTTTTGACAAAACCATTCGTAGAAGTCCCATGTATCTTCAACACTGCATGTACTGCCATACTATGCCTTGGTTTTGTGTCTTTTATGTTTTTATGTATAACCTATGCCGGGGCGGGGCGGGGCGGGGCGGGGCGGGGCAGGGCGGGCTGAGGTAAGGCGAGGCGAGGCGAGGCGAGGCGAGAGGGGGGCATTCCACAAAGGCACCACTGAGTACTAAATAAGATGCTTAATAATGTTAACGGGTATTGTCATTTATTAAAACAAATTAGAAAGCCGGAGACTGTATAAATAATGTATAAATTTTGAAAACAAATCAACAACTTATGACATTCGTAAAAACTTTTGTTTTAAGACTGCACCCATTTGTGTAATCAGAGGCAGTTGCGACCTAAAAGAGAGGGACAGATTGGGGTGAGGCATGGCTATCTCACTTTTTCAGAACAAATATGTCTCCTATCCTGCAATCGAGAATCAATAAAAATTTACCCACAGACGTCTTTCAACCCATTATCCAACACACACAATGTCAAATGTATTATTTTAAACAATATATTTTCTTTTTTTCAAAAAATTTCAACAAAACCGTATCATGTGACCTCTCATTGGGAGTGCGGTTACGGCATTGGACTTCAAACCGAAAGGCAAAGCACTTAATCCCGATTGACCACGTGGGGGCACGGTGACGCTGTCTACTAAGGCGTGCTGCACCTGGATGATGCACTTGTCTTCAACCAATGCTAACCCTGCTTGTGCGGAGTTAGTACGTTGGGTAGTCTGACAGTTGCTCGTCGCTGTTCCGTGGTTCTCTCCGGATATTATGGCTTTCTTCACCCGTAAAACTGACACTGGCTGTCAAAAGTGTCGTTAAACCCCAATAAAGAAAGAAAGAAAGAAAGAAAGAAAGAAAGAAAGAAAGAAAGAAAGAAAGAAATTACCCTTCACTGGAACGGGCGCGACGAGCTAGTTCCAATAAGAGGTCACATGATATTTTTTCGGAGAATTTTTTTGAAAAAACACTTGTTTTTCAAGGGCTCATTTTGTAAGTTACGCGGAGGAGGGCGATTCATTTGGTAAAGGGTTAATTAAGATATAATCAGTACTACTATTTAACTTTAACGCTTTCTTGGCATGGACAAACAAAACAATTCAGGAATAACTAAATAAATGAATTTTTGAACTCAAAAAGATAGCTTATGGCCCCTCATAGGAACAAATCTAATAATCTCGTTCCAATGAAGAACGTGTGCTATGTTTGTGGAGGAATAACTGAGAGAAAATAAATATCTATTTTGTGAATATCGCTGGTTGGATTTTATCGATCTGGTAAAAAGGTTTTTCTTTTTATTTTAAAATTTAAAAACTCACAAGTTTAATTTTTATTTCACTTATGTGTTCATTTCTAAAATATGGGACTTGATGCTTATTCTTGAATTCTCAGTGACAAACAAGTACCCACAAAATCGGGAATGCAAACCATAACCCACTGTTTTCTTTGCGAGGAGTCGGAGAAAATAAGAGAAATTTTACTGGGAATCCAAACACAATTCGTCCCCTGAGTTCTAATATGTTCTATGTGCCAGTCGAGCTCGTTCCAATGAGGGGTCATAACCTATGTTTTGGAAGCAAAAAGTGAAAATATAAAAAAAATGAATGGCGTTTTTCTTGTAGGTAAAAGATTAATACACTATAACCCACCCTAAATAGGACAGATGACGTAAATACTCCCTACTGAAATTATGCAAATGTCACCCAGTTGTATTTTGTTTAGCCAATCAAAGTGTCCAGTTTTGAAATTGACCAATGAAAGCTCCCAACTCTAATTATGCAAATTATGAAAATGTGGCCCAGTTTTATTTTGTTCAGCCAATCAAATTGTCTAGTTTTGAAACTGACCAATGAAATTGACGGAGGGCTTTATTTATCACTGATTAATATGAAAACAAAATTTCAAATGTTTTAAAGTGACCAAAACAGATGAGTCATATGATAAATTGATTTATGCTTTCTTACGGTACTAGATTTGCATCTTGGGCTTCTGTCTCACACGCAATCAGTGTCAAGCAGGCATATGTCAGCCTGAATAGCCTGCACCTTTTATTAATTTTTATTTATTTCTGTCATTTCAGAGATCAAGCAGAAGCTTTCGTTTTCTTAATGCATGTCGTGGTCTGCATTATGGGAACAAATTTCTGCATGAAATTTGGTAAATTGACAAATGTAATAAAAGTAATAAAAACGTAATATTTATTACATTTTTAAAAGTAATTGTAATATAATATAATAATCAAATTTCCAAAAGTAATTGTAATATCATATAATAAGAAAAAAATAAATAGTAATATAATATATTACATTTGAAAGTAATAGACCCCGGCCTTGGTGGAGGTCTGTGGCTGATTGAGGCTGTTGGGATCCCAGCATTACCAATTCTGAGTATGGTACGCGCTTATAAAAACGAAGTTGGGAAGACCAGGAGTCGCGACTCTTACATCTATTTATCCACAAACACGCTTCCTCAGTTCTTTTCACTATAATCCCCATTGACAAGCTATGCCTTCGGAGAAACCATATCATGTGACGCCTCGTTGGAACGAGCTCGACGAGCTCGTTCCTACGAGGGGTCACATGATATGGTTTTGTTAAAATTTTTAAAAAAATAATATTTTTCAACTGCTGAATTTGCATATTACGCGGGCGGATGCGGGCGATTCGTTGGGTAAAGGGTTAACCCCCAATCGGCTATCTTCGCGATGCCCCTGGTCGCCGCACTGAAAATTGAAAATAGATTCTGCAAAAGTTTCCAATAGGTACAATAACGCTTTTCGGAAAAAGTTGCTGGTGTGGTGTGTTAGTATATACACTTTTAAGCCAAAAACTCATGAGCTCCGGTGTAAGATTAGTAAATTTGTCAATCGTCTTTTACACTGAAAGGTACCCTTCTGGGTATACATTTAAATAGTTACCAATCCGCGAAAATTGTTTAAAAAAAGATGTTGGGCATTTGCAATTCATAATATTTTTGAAAGCTAAACCATTTCTCAACCCAAGGTAGAAAGGGTTAAAACAGCTAAACAGTGATAGAGTACTTACCATCACTTCTTCATCTTTGAAATTTTTGGCAGCGAGTTTATCTGTGTCTGGCTGCATCTAGTCTGTTAACTTGTCTGTTTGTACGAAAGTGTTGTCTGATTTGGGGAGTGCCAAGTTTGATCTTTCTATCTTTATCCATGATAAAGCATTATATATTTTTATTGTGAAAAGCCAACATCAATCAAACTACTGCAAGGAACCGGGATGAAATAAACCCGAAAATAGGTTTAATGAACACCATAATTCGGATATTTTTTTCTTAGTAGGTCTCGCTGATCTAAAACGCAATTTAAATAATATAAAAAAACGATTTGTTCTTTGACTCCCATACATTTCAATGAAATCAAATGACGTCTATTTTATCCAAATAGGCCTATCAATCAGGCTGTTAAAAAAATCTATCCGCTTCAGTTATTTTAATGTGTTTTATTGTCAGTGTAGTTAATGGGATGACGATTTTGAAAAAGAAAACTGCTTTCTACTCGACAAGGGTATTAAAAAGTAAACCTGTCTAACCCTTCCTAGGACAGATGATATGCGCGGTGGTATAAATAAGGGGAGGGTATGTAGGGATATGTAGATCCGGCCCTCATAACGTCTCCGATCTGGAAATTTTTAGTCCTGAAACGGTTATCCGATTAATCGATTAACCAATGATCAGTGTCTTGATCGATTAAAAAAGTAATTGATCGATTAACCGTTACTTTTGAACTATTGTATTATATAAGTTAACAAAGGAACAAACTTGCTCCAAAACAGGTCCACGTTGCCACACTGACTCACATCAATTATATGAGACAGAGTAAAGCATGCAAGTTACGTACTGATATACCTGTATCAGTAGCTGGAAATGGTCAGTCTTAACACTTTACCCAATGCGGTTGAAAGACAATACTTGCAAAAAAAATTCTTAAATTCTTATATTATTAAAAATTTTCAATTTTTGTCTCAAAAACATAGCTTATGACCCCTCTTTGGGATGAGCTCAACGAGCTCGTCCCAATGAGAGGCGATAAGCTATGTTTTTGAGACAAAAATTGAAAGCAATAAAATTTGAATGGAGACTTATGTATATAGCGCTGGCCGGTGTTTCCCGTTATATTGGGTAAAGAGTTAATATACTGTAAATCATTAACGGTACGGCAATTATTCAGCTTCCTATTAGGGTAAGTGATTAATCGGTTAACCAAGGTTAACCCATGTTAAAGGTAAACAAATAACGGCACATGCTACAATATTACCTTACTGTAATGGTATTCCTTCCATCCCCCCCAACATCGGGCGACCAGAGCTCGGATCAGCGGGCGCCCTGCTTGTGGAGGCCTCCCCAGATGGGAATCTTTCTTGTTCTTGCTTCTGTCCATTGACTCTACTCGTACATCCAAATCTATCAGACAGCAAATCCATTTACCGCTCCAAGATCTGCTTTATATCACTACGCCTTTCTTGACAAAATGGAGAAACTCCAAATAGCCAAGCAAAATAACCGATGCTGTAAAATACTTGTTTTCTTAAACCTCGACAAGACCCACCTCAATAGGAGCACCCATCGGATCCTTATTGAAACATCCGTGAATACACAAAGGATATCCTATCCCGTATGAAGCTTGAATTTGTTGAATATTTGTTTATTACTTTAACTTTTTGCATATATTTTATTTTGTTTCAGTCCAACTTCTAACCTTTAACTTCCAATACGCTACCTCTGTACCAGAACCTACACTACATGTGAACCGATTCTGCTTAGCCACAGCGAACCTACCAACGCCGTACAGCAATACTACAACGCACGTACCATCCAGTAAGGCTGACTATATAGCGCATCACACGACATGCTGACCTACCCACCCACTGTCGTCCTTTACAACGCGACTTTCCCATACAAAATGGATGATATCAGTACATATGGAGAGTGGGTTTGTTTACCTGTAAGGCCCTAACTGGGGAGCTTCCCAAGAAACAACTAGACTCCCACGCCGTTCTTTTGATATTACTAGTTTCATGTTTTGGACTCACGGGTTTGACCGTAATGATTAGTCTCCTACATGTGTTAAATATACCTAGCGATACACAACAAAACAAGATAGTTCCTTGTTACCTGGCAAGATACAAAAATCGAACAGAATGTCGCCACCGCTAACCTCTCATGTTTATGTTACCCCCTCTAACGGCCATCCGCTGCCTCCTCATCTGCACTGCATGGATAAAACTTCTTATTTACAAAGCAGGTGACATTGAAACAAACTCCGGACTAACCAACACCCACTGTCTAGGCTCACTCAGCAGCACATCGTCTACGCCTTCAATTTACTTCACTTGTCCCGGAGGACTTACTGTCTTCCACCTGAATGTACAAAGCATCCGCCCTAAACTTGACTTGCTCTGCTGCGAATCTCTCTCCAACGATGTATGCACGTTTACTGAAACATGGCTCGATTCCGGTGTCCCCTTTGACGACATCCTACTTCCCAACTTTCAAAACTCCGTTGTGTAAAGACCGAGGCGCAAAAGGCGGCGGTGTTATCGTGTATGTGAAAAACGGTATCCCATACAAACCTCGCCAAGACCTTGACATACCCGCCCTGGAATGTCTATGGGCACAGATCTACACCCTCTTAGGCCTACTACTTGTCGGAGTCCTATACAGACCCCCCAATTCAGACGCCATTCAGTGGGACCTAATCAACATATCAATAGATCGAGCTATAGATTCTGGAATTTATAATATCCTTTTAACTGGTGACTTTAACGACGACCAACTGAAAGGAAGTCAGCCTCCTTTGGTCGCTTACTCATATAACCTTAAACAACTGTTAAATGAACCAACCTGCTACTGCGAAAGCTCCTGTTCACTAATTGACCTGATCCTGGTTAATAACAATCTACCCATCTTCAAAGCTGAAGTTACAGATTCCTTTCTTGAAAATAGTGTAAGGTACCACTGCCCTACTATGGCGACCGTCAACCTCAGATTAGAAATCCCGAAGCAACATAAGCACCTCGTTTGGTCTTATGACCTGGGGAACTATACCGAAATGAATAGAGAACTCTCAGAGATTAACTGGTCACACTTGCTAACTGATAACAATATTACGCCCAGTGCATCCTCACTAACCGATGTGATATTAAACAAAGCCAATAAATCTATACCTAACAAAATCGCTACTATTAGATCTCACCAGCCAAAAGGTTCCACAATAACCTCAGACTTTTAATTCGCCAAAGAAAGCGTGCTCACCGGAAAGCTAAACTCAATGACACGCCCGAATGCTGGGAAAAATACAGGAAGAAGCGCCACGAAGTCACGACCGAAATACGCAAGTCAAAAGAAAAATATATCTCCAAAATCGACACTAAACTAAATCACACTCAGCCATATAACTCTGATTGGTGGAAAACACTCAAGCTTGTGCTGTTCAAAAAAGAACCCCCCCCCCCCCCCCCCCCATCCCCTGCTTAATCTCAAATGACCAAGTTTTTTTCCCTGGACAAGGACAAAGCTGAATATTTAAATAATTATTTTTGCAAAATTCCTACGGTGCCCGATCACAATCACTTACTCCCATCTACTCATTCCAATCTAGCACGCCAAATATTAAGTAGTATTATTCTCAGTGTCGAAGCTATAAATGATTCCCTTGATTCTCTCAACGTATCCAAAGCAAGCGGCCGAAACATTAGTCCAAAAATCCTCAAAATGTGTTCTGTGAGTCTAGCTGGCCCCTTAACTATTGCCTTTAACTTAATGCTCAGGCATTCCTTCTTCCCAAACGAATGGAAAAGTGGAAATGTTATTCCGGTATTCAAAACCGAAGACCGCCAATGTGTTTCAAACTATAGCCCTATAACTTTACTGAGCTGTATCAGCGAAGTATTTGAGAAATGTATCTTCAAACACATTCTAGCATTCTTGCGAAGCAACTCTTTGCTAACCCCACTTCAATCAGACTTTCTCCCATCCGACTCAACTGTACTACAGCTCACTGACATCTACCATACATTCAGTTCCGCCCTTGACGACGCAAAAGTAATTCGGGTAGTCTTTTGCGACGTAAGCAAGGCATTTGACAAAGTTTGGCACAAAGGTTTACTTTACAAACTTGAACAAACAGGCCCTCTACTGGATTGGTTTCGCAGCTATCTATCTGGCAGATACCAGCGTGTATGTTTAAACTCTGTGTCGTCGTCATGGGGCAAAGTATGTGTGGGTGTCCCACAAGGCTCTATCCTGGGGCCCCTGTTATTCTTGATATATATCAACAATATTGTAAACAACATCACTTCTAACACTAGCCTCTTTGCCGATGATACCGCTTTGTTCCTTATAGTTGAACAACCCAATATGGCCTCTGAGATAATTAACAGGGGCATAAAAACAATAGAGGATTGGGCCCAAACATGGTTAGTGAACTTTAATCCCCCAAAAACCGAATCTATGGTGATCAGCTGCGAATTCCCCAAACCAAATCACCCCCTTTTTAATGTCTAACCAAGAAATAAAGAATGTCGAAAAACACAAGCACCTTGGCCTTACCCTCAATGACCGCGGCAACTGGGCGTCACACTTTGTAGAAATAACCTCGACGGGATGGCAACGCCTTGCTCTGCTAAGACAATTAAAATTTAGACTTAACCGACAAGTACTTGAAAAGATCTACTTTGCATTTGTCCGCCCCATTTTAGAATATGCGGATGTAGTCTGGGACAACTGCTCCGCCCACGAAGTCGTGGAGGTTGATAAAATGCACATACAGGGATCTCTCATTGTGACGGGTGGAACTAGAAGTGCAAGTGAACAGTCCCTATACACCGAAACAGGCCCCTTGAGACTAGAAGGAAAAAACACAAGTCAATTCAATACTTCAAGATATTTCACGGCCTTACGCCTCCTCACCTTTCACTAATGGTACTCCCGTCAGTGGCTGCAACTCAGAACTACAATCTGAGGAATAATGCCAATCTGAACACAATCCCATGCCGTACCCACCTGCACCAAACCTCTTTTCTACCATCCACGACTAACCTCTGGAATGATATAATGAAGTAAGACAAAATCCTAATATCACGACGTTCAAGCAGTATCTCAACAGCACCAGAAGAACTATACCGAAATTTTACTCGGGGCATAAATCACGCCTGGCCCTGATCTTGCACTGTAGACTACGTTTACGATGTAGCAACTTGAATGATGATCTCCATACAACTATTTGTCTGAATCAAATAACTGCAGATGTGGCGAACGAGAAACCGCAGAACATTATTTATTGTTTTTTCCATACTTCGATGGCGTAAGAAACCAAACAATTGGTATACTAGGAATACAGCCCACCATTGACGTCTTGCTAGATGGAAGTGAACATTTCTCCCCGACACAGAACCGATCAGTCTTCGAAATGGTCCATAGGTATATTGTCTTATCCAAACGGTTCCACAATCAGCAACCCCCAGGTAGCTCATAATTCGCCACTCCTACTTCCAAAACACCTGTTACATATTGCATATTGCCTATTCTCCTCGTTAATTTTTTTACTGCGGCGAGAGTGAGGTGTGCATTGTCTCAGCAACGGCTGGGTCGTCCTCTAAATAAGCCGTCGCATCTGTCGTTAACAATACCCAGTCGCTGTTGGTACAGTGCACATCCTCAGAGTGGACATATTACTAAAGTTGCCTGAGTTGCCATATTAACCCAATTGCAATCGCGGGTGCTCGGCGCGGGCTGGGAGGCCGGGGGAGAGGTGATATCTAGTGGCACCTTTGGGTCGGTGCTGGCATGCTCCGTAGTTGTATATGAATATTAACGTTAATGTTTGGCTGCCGCTTTGGGGGCGCGTCGACGTCGATTCGGGAGTGCTGTCGGATGTCGTTTTTCGTTGGATTTCTCGGCTTATGCCGAGTGCCTGTGTGTGTAATGTGGGAAAAAAGAAACCCAATACACACTTCTTAGACCTGTTCTTAATATCAGATATAGAGGTCTGTAATCCCTGATTCGGGCTATTGGGTCCCAACATAACTAATTTGGAATACGGTGCATGCTAATTAATTAAAAATCCGAAAACCCATTTATTACTCTTTTAATATTTTAAACGCTTCCTGATTGTTCAGTAACCAATGCATCCAGTACGGTACATTTAACTCAAATGGGTGTAGAAAGTTCCACGAGGAGTATGAGAATATCACGTGAAAGCTACAAGGGGGTACAGAATTCTATGGTACACTTCGTCGATGTCCCTTTCACACATCGCCTCATAAATTTTCGTCAGTAAGAATAAACATTCGGAAGTCCTTGAATTAAAGGCTCCCAAATGTTTGATTTCAATCGAAGGGAAATAACTCTAAACGTTCTTGTTCAATAATAAAGAAAGATATGTTTCGTCCAGTTTCTCTAAGTATTATTTTTATCAAGGTTTTCGTCACTGGAATGTCGCTTGAGGATTATATAATAAACCCAAAATCGACACAATGAAGGGGTAGGGGTAATAAATTTGTCACACGATGCTTCAGCAGAGTGTATGGGACTGCACAGCTCTTCTGAGATTAGAATTTTCTTTGGCTTTCAGACTCAGAAAATATGGCTCTCAGAAGGGTACTACAGTCCCGTACACCCTACTGAAACACAGTAGTGCAACCAACAGCAACATGGCCCTCTTGGTGTTTATCCACAAATGACAAGTTTTCTACTGTAATCTCGACTGACTGATATTCCAACTACATTATCAAGGCATGCCTTCGACGAATAGTATCAGTTATCCTTGTGTTTTCCAGGGTGTATGGGAATTTACACCGGTTTGGGAACTCATACACCATGAGGCGAAGCCGAAGGGTGTATGAGTTCCCAAACTGGTGTAAATTCCCATACACCATGGAAAACACAAGGATAACGGATTTATTTCCAAGAATGTTGGTGCACTTAATACTTGAACCTGCATTGTGGGCAAAAACTGACAGAAAATTTGTACTTGGCAAGTTTCTTTAATAAAACCAGACAAATATGGATGGCATTGGAACTGTCTCAATGAGCCAGTTCCAATGACATCCATATCTGTAATATTTTATTGCACATAAATATTAAATTTCCTGTATTTTTATTTTTGTTCTAACATAACCGAGCAAAAGGTATCAATTAATGATTAAAAATGGGTACTTTTTTAGCCATATAGCTTGCTCTTGTATATTCTTGTTTTTACACCGTGGTTAAACACGATGTAAAAAAAGCCACTGTGGATTGCAAGTTACACCATACCTCTCAGCCAATCAAAATGCAGTGTTTTGTTTCATTTGGAAATAAAAGCTCTTATGATGTTATTAGTCGGACATGAGCCGTGACAGCGAGAGCAAATGAGGTTTGCATACCTCTCCCAACAATCAGTCATCATCAGGACGCCCCTGGATACACGAAAAAGTCAGGATTCAAGACAACCAGTCGCTCGGTCGTCAATGACACCTAGAAATCAGATTTGGTGAGTAGTTTCATATAAACCATTCGGAATGGCAGATTTCTTAAACATTCATTCTTAAAATCACATCTTCTGTTTCGTCTCTTTTTCAGAAAATAAATAAATCTACGAACAAATCACACTCAAGACACGCTAAGAGAAACTTCTGCTGCAGTGCTAACAATAGTGTCTATCAAATAGCTGGCATCGAATAGCCCTATTGAGGAAATATCGCCTGTGGCGTCTATTTAAATACGTGACGTTATAAGTCAACGTGACGTCGTAGCTTTGTGAGTGAGTTGACTTCACTGATCCCTATACAACTGGATTGCTGGAGCGTCAGTAAACACGTCACGACTCAGTTTGACCACCACCCCCCCCCCCCCCACCCCTCCCTCTCAGATGGCCTCAGTAAATCAACGCGATAGTACCTCCCAATCCATAACGTTTGATAACGTGAAAGCTGTTACGCTGTGACTGTTCGCTTATTAAAAGTAACAAAATGGAACTTGGCTTTGTTGGGTCATCCAACTAAGTTGGAATGACTTACAGCGTTCGTTAGCCTTTCTTTTTTATCCCTCCATGATTTAGGGTACTTCCCGTAAAGGAATTCTGCGGTATTATGGTACACTTGTTGACCTTTAATTCTACTTCTTAGATAAGGCTGGCATTTTTTGTTTCGCGCCTCAATCCAAAACAGTGCCCAATTTAGGTATTTTCCATAAACGTATAATTTCGACTGCAGTGTTGAACTTTCATCCTCGAAATTTTGGAATATATTCTCCAACAAAAATCATATCTAAAAATATGGGACCGTTATGGGAAATACTCAACGTTGTGGTCGATTTTTCGGGTGACGTTAATTACGTCACCGTCCCGAAAAATTGAATGTCAGTCGATTTTCATCAAATTTCAGTAGGTTGTAGAGTTCAAAACATTAAGAGATTGCTGTTTTTCAGTTTTTGGATTTATCTCCATTTTTTTAGGTTTTAAACGTCACTTCAAATTTTGGGGTCTTCATGGGCATTTTTCATTAAAAAACGTTGATTTACTAATACGCAGAGCTCCCTACTATTAATAGACACAGCTATGAAATTTCACACACTATAACACTGATGACGACTCGGGTCAACACAACTGACTGTTACAATTTCAAATCGAAGTGAAGCGACGTCGAGCCCGGTTAGTCCTCGGATGAGTGACCGTCTGAGCGATTGACTCGGACTCCCGCGTTGTGTCCTTGGGCAGGGCACTTAACCCCGATTGCCCACGTGGGGGCACGATGACGCCGTGTACTGAGGCGTACTACACGTCGATGGTGCGCATGTCTTCAACCAATCTAACCCTGCCTGTGCCGCAGTGCGGAGTTACGATGATGGGGAACTGGCAGCTGCTCGTCGTTGCTCGGTGGTTCTCTCCGGGTACTCCCGCTTCCTCCACCCATAAAACTGTCACGGTCATGCTTAGCCATTGTGCATAAGTATGTGACCTTAAACACCAATAAATAAATAAATATAAGTTCAAATACAAGGGTAGCCGATTTTTTCGATTTTTTATCTATGTCGGAAACTGGGCTTTGTCGCTGCTGGAAGAAATAGATTCACTCCGAGTATTCAGCCAAAACTCAAGAAGTGTCACCTGAATCCGTGCGTGAACGTATGTCTCACCGTAACGAACACGCCCGTTTCACTTTTGTTGGGGCGGTTCTAATCCTGAAGAGGTCATTGACTTTTCCTCGAAAAGCTTAAATCAACAGGGGTTCACTGAAAACAACAATTTTAATACATATGTATTAAAATAAATATGGTAATTTGTGACTTACATGAAATCCAAATGAATAAGAGAACAAAACGTCAATCATCCCCTACCTACACAGTTTTTGAGTCACTTGTGGGCCCGTATCTCTGTTGTCGCTGGTTTCCTTGCCTGATCGCTGGTGTTTGAACTTTGGTCGCATTTTAACTTCACTCTTTCACGGCCGTCGCACGGTCACTAACGAATTGTCACTTTATCGGACGCTTTTTCTCTAACATGTGACGGAATCTCACTCTACCACTGGCGTCGCACGGCCACTAACGTATTGTCATGTTATTATATCGCATTCCCTCCAACAAATGACGGAATGTCGCTCTACAACTGCCGTTGTCCGGCCACTAGCTTATTGTCACTTTACTGGACCTTTTCACTCAAGCAGTCGCCACAAATAGGGTTAACAGGTAATGCTGTTTACCTAAATGCAAATAACTCCCCGAGCCCGTACTTCTTGTTTCTGATCCAACACTCAGATATGGCTACCGATTTGGCCCACGACTGCTCATATTCTAAATATGAGCTCTGTGGCTTCCTTATATTACAACGTGCCTATACTTTCGCACCGATGCGGCACCTTCTCTAACCTATAGCATGGGACATCCCCATCTACTCGCCTCAACCCACAGTTTGACACGGCTTTAGACTGGAATGAATTTTTCGAGAAATTCCCCAATTTTATTTCGATACCCAGAACATTAATTGTCAGTTTAATTGCTTCTCATGAACTTAGCCGATTGGATCTATCTTAATTTAATATTCGATTTAAAGTTCCCTTGAAAGACTCGCATTTTGGTGTATGTTGACGTTCGGTGACAGACCAGGCACGTAATATGGGTGTGTGTTCAGAATCTGTGGGATGTACTGTTTTCACAACAACTGCCTATTAACTGGACATTATTACACAGATAGTGGCTGCGGGATACGACTGGTCTGTCTTGTTTTCAATCTTTATCAGACAGCTCATATGGTGTTCAGTACACGCGGTTTATGGCCATTAAATTTCCAGGCTTAATTAGCAGCGCTTGAATTATTGGTTTGATTAAGTGACAAATCAGTTTTCGGGGTCCGTCATATACCCATCTTTACGATATATATAGCCCGAGTGAGAAAGATTATCGAAAATATATACATTTTTAAACAAGAAATCAATTCGCGTCAAGCTTATATAACCATGCCACTTGTGGAGACCAGACTTCGCATGTGGTCGCAGCAGTGGAAGATCTGAAGCATTGCTAAGTTTGTTTGCGATCTTCCAACACTTTTGAAGTTACTTCGCAAATAACGTCACAAAGAAAATATCAGCTGCAACTTGTGTCTCAAGCCTACAGCCATTTTAGTACAGATCAGACTTGGCCTCAAAGACGACCTTGGCCGCCGAAAAGCCATTGGCCTCCCTCTAGGCGTTGGCCATGCTTCCTTTATTTTAAACCATCAAGTTTTTATACGGACGTCGTAGACGTTTTCTCAACAATTACTTGCTTAATTGGACCTTCCTCGCGAGTCTGATAATTATCAAAAGTCGGTTTTCAAGACGATATAAGTAAGGGAGATTTTTGTTGAAAGCCATTCCCTTTGATTTTCGTCATTTATTCTTAGAAGTAATACAAATTGCAAAGTTATACAAATGACAACACTCCCGCCCCTCACTGACGCCCCACGCCCTCCCAATTTCTCCCTTTCTGACTGTAATCATTATTAGGGTTTATACCCCTATCGGTCATCTTCACGACGCCCATGAACACAATGTAAAAATTGTTCTAGTTTAACCCCAAAAGCCTAAAAATTGTTCCTCAATACACCACATAATAAGATAGGGTAAACAAGAAGCCTCATTTGATAAAAGCCTTTCAGGACAAAGCTCCTACCTACAAAATCCTTTCGGACAAAGGCACTATGCAATTTATTTGCTGTCCGCCGCCGATCTGTCTATAACTGGATTACCGGAATGCTAAAAGTGTTCCAAGTGCCGACATCTTAGGGTGTGCTAGAGTGGTAGAGGGAAATTATTGCCATCAGTACTCAATACTAAAAAATCTCTCTTCCCGATAGTTTTCAATTTTGCGACTCCTCTCAATCGGTGATTACCCGCAGAATATTAAATGTTGTTTTTTTCCAAATGTGTCCAAAAATTATTTCAACAAAACCATATCAAGTGACCCTTCATTGGAACGAGCTCAACGAGCTCGTTCCAATGAGGGGTTAACATGATATGGTTTTGTTGAATTATTTATTATTTAAAAATCATTTTTTCTTCAACTGCTGAATTTGCATATTGCACGGCCTGATGTGTCTGATTCGATTAGTAAAGGATTGACGAATATTTGTTTAATGTTTATAAAATACGAATATGTTGAGGAGGTGCACATTTTTCACAGTAATGTAAACTGAATAATTTCAACTTACTTCTGTTATTAGTGACAAAAGCAACCTCTGATATTGGAATGTTACGGAAGCCCATTACGGTCAAATGCGAAAAGTAACTTTTTATTAAACGGGGAATGTTTGCGTTATTTCGCAAAACTTTTGCGTAATTTCGCAAATCTTTGCGTTATTTCGCAAAAGTATTGCGTTATTTCGCAAAAGTATTGCGTTATTTCGCAAAAGTATTGCGTTATTTCGCAAAAGTATTGCGTTATTTCGCAATAACTTTTGCGTTATTACGCAATAATTTTTGCGTTATTTCGCAAAAGTATTGCGTTATTTCGCAAAATTATTGCGTTATTTCGCAAAAGTATTGCGTTATTTCGCAAACTATTGCGTTATTTCGCAAAAGTATTGCGTTATTTCGCAATAACCTTTGCGTTATTTCGCAAAAGTATTGCGTTATTTCGCAAAAGTATTGCGTTATTTCGCAAAAGTATTGCGTTATTTCGCAAAAGTATTGCGTTATTTCGCAAAAGTTATTGCGTTATTTCGCAAAAGTATTGCGTTATTTCGCAAAAGTATTGCGTTATTTCGCAAAAGTTATTGCGTTATTTCGCAAAAGTATTGCGTTATTTCGCAATAACTTTGCGTTATTTCGCAAAAGTATTGCGTTATTTCGCAAAAGTTATTGCGTTATTTCGCAAAAGTTATTGCGTTATTTCGCAATAACTTTGCGTTATTTCGCAAAAAAGTATTCCAGACACAGATCTTGTAGTAAGTCAGCGAATTTCAAGCAGTGTTGTTATACCGTAATATACAACGGCTATACATTAAACATCGTGATACTCAAAGTAAAAGCATGATGAACCGAAGTTTTATTATACTAAACTATGGTGTACCATAGTACTAAATCATGTTATTGCGTGATAGTATACGACGGTGTGCCACGGTAATCAACGGTATCATGGCGTATCGTAATTATTTATTTATTTATATTTATTTATTTATTTATTGATGTTTAAGGTCACATATTTAGGCACAATGGCTAATCAGGACCGTGACAGTTTTACGGGTGGAGGAAGCCGGAGTACCCGGAGAGAACCACCGAGCAACGACGAGCAGCTGCCAGCTCCCCAACATCGTAACTTCGCACTGCAGCACAGGCAGGGTTAGATTGGTTGAAGACATGCGTACCATCGACATGCAGTAGGCCTTAGTACACGGCGTCATCGTGCCCCACGCGGGCAATGGAGATGAAGTGTCTTGGACACAACGCGGTTGCCGCAGGTGGGATTCGAACCGAGGACCTCTCGGCTTGCAGCCTGCACCTCTACCTACTGAGCCACCGCGCTCCCATGGCGTATCGTAATATGTCAGTGTACGTTCCAGATATACCATGGTAAAGTTTGTTACACCATGGTACTATAACATGATCTGTATGGTGGTAAATCGTGTAGTGCAATGGTGCCATATATATGTATACAAAGTCGTGCCCTCACCCCACCCCACCCCCAAAGCACAACCCCCTGATAGTATCCCCCCTCCCTTTATCCGAGCGAGTTCTCCGCACAGTACTCTTCCCTCGAGAGAATACCCCCACGTATATTATCCGCCGAAAATTCGATGTGCCACGGTAATCAACGGTATCATGGCGTATCGTAACATGTCAGTGTACGTTCCAGATATACCACGGTAAAGTTTGTTACACCATGGTACTATAACATGATCTGTATGGTGGTAAATCGTGTAGTGCAATGGTGCCATATATATGTATACAAAGTCGTGCCCTCAACCCCACCCCACCTCCAAAGCACAGCCCCCTGATAGTATCCCCCCCCCCCAATTTATCCGAGAGGGTTCTCCTGACAGTACTCTTCCCTCGAGAGAATACCCCCAAGTATATTATCCACCGAAAATTCTACTGGAAATTTCAAACCGAAATACCCCCCCCCCCCCGCCCCCCCCCCCCCCCCCCCCCCCGCTGCCCGAGAGAATACCCACCCTGAGAGTACCTACCCGGAGACTTGTCACCCAGAATGTATATGTCTGTATTTGAGGTTTTTAAGCCAAATACTGGAACTCGTGCTGGCCTGTTCTTATACCTACTTGCCGTACATATTGTAATGGTTTATTAAAGCAATTACGCCCATCCACCCATATCACGTAAGAGATACGCGCGAATTATGTTGTGTCCATACTATCGGACATATAATACCACAGAAAAACAACATATATACTGCGTTCATAGCGTGTAAAAGGTTACAAAAAACACATAACGGCAAATTAAATTCCGATTATCACCACCAATATTGAAACTGTTTCGAAACAACGCGGTGGAGTTTCTTCAGACAAGGAGAGAGAGAGAGAGAGAGAGAGAGAGAGAGAGAGAGAGAGAGAGAGAGAGAGAGAGAGAGAGAGAGAGAGAACAAATCCTGAAACTTGTGAGTGTGGAGGTTTTTCTTTGTTCTCGCCGTGTCTTCGAGAATAAAACACTGGATTAGGGACCCCCCCCCCCCCCCACGCCCAAGAATACTAAACGATGATATTGTATGGTACTATATCGCGCAAGAATACTAAACGATATGGTCCGTTTGTCCGTCTGCACGTTAACACGTCCCAGGCTGCAGGTCGTCTTTAAGGGTCGATTTTTACGAAAGTTCTCATGTACTCTTGTTATGACCGTGCGACGAGGACGAGTGTTTTGAGTTTGATTCTAAATGGTTGACCACCATACGGATTATTTCACAGTACCATAGTATAACAAACTTTACCATGGTACCTTGGACGTACCAGGGTATGATATCATAAATTATTTATTTCTGTCTGTCTGTCTATCTGTCTGTCTGTCTGTCTGTCTGTCTGTCTGTCTGTCTGCCTGCCTGCCTGCCTGCCTGCCTGCCTGCCTGCCTGCCTGTCTGTCTGTCTGTCTGTCTGTCTGTCTGTCTGTCTGTCTGTCTGTCTGTCTGTCTGTCTGTCTGTCTGTCTGTCTGTCTGTCTGTCTGTCTGTCTGTCTGTCTCTCTCTCTCTCTCTCTCTCTCTCTCTCTCTCTCTCTCTTTCTCTCTCTTTGTCTCTCTCTCTTTCTCTCCCCTATCTTTCTCTCCCTCTCACTCCTGGTCTGCACAACGCTGACGAGTCAGTTGCTGTGAACCTATAAATTCGCGAGAGACCACGCAATCGTTGTTGAACCAAATTCATAGTCTGTTTGTTCGACAGGACTTGGTTGAGGTTCGTTTATACCACCGCTTACTTCGTGTTTCACAATGTCTTGGCGCTGTATATTGAAACTGTCGGACCGACACTTTCGCTTTTAAGAGGCGAGTGCGGAATCCGCAACAGTTCCATCGTGATGATTTGATGACCACCAACTCAGTTCCTTGGTTGTTGGGAAACCAAAGCGACCACGTTATCACGTCTGTTTCGTCTCTCTCTCTGTCTGAAGAAATCGAATCGCCTTGTTTCGAGACAACTTCAATGTCGGTGACAGTTTTAATGGGTGGAGGAAGCCGGAGTACCCGACGAGAACCACCGAGCAGCTGTCCAGCTCTCCAACATCGCAACTCTGAACTCTGCACCGCAGCACAGGCAGGGTTAGATTGGTTGAAGACATGCGCACCATCGACGTGCAGTATGCCTCAGTACACAGCGTCATCTGCCCCCATGTAGGCAATCGGGGTGAAGTGTCTTGCCCATGGACACAACGCGGTTGCCGCAGGTGGGATTCGAACCGAGGACCACTCGGCTTGCAGCTTGCACCTCTAACAACTGAGCCACGCGCGCCCCCCAATTGGAATTTAATTTGCCGTTAAGTGTTTTTGTAACCTATTACACGCTGATGGACACAGTATATATGTTGTTTTTTCGTGATATTACATTTCCAATACCATGGGACACAACATAATTCGCGCGTATCTATTGCTTACGTGATGTGGGTGCCTGGGTGGGATGGGCGTAATTGCTTTTATAATTCATTACAATATGTACGGCAATTTGCTCGCGGGGGGGTGGTGGGGGGGGGGTATATTTCGGTTTGAAATTTCCAGTGGAATTCCCGAAGGACAATATACTAGGGGGTATTCTCTTGGGGGCGGGTACTGCGCGGGGGACTCTCTCGGAGGAAGGAGAGCTGCTATCTGGGGGTTATACTTTGGAGGTGGGGTGGGGGGGGGGGCACCATCTTGTATACATATGTACAGCACCACTGCGCTACATGATTTACCACCATACAGATCATGTTAGAGTAAACAAACTTTACCATGGTATACCGGGAACATACAGTGGCGTATTACGATACGCCATGGCACCATGGATTACCGTGGCACACCGTCGTATAGTACCATGCAATAACATGATTTAGTACTATTAGGTACACCATAGTTTAGTATGATACACTTCGCTTTATCATGCTTTTACTTTGGATACCATGGTGTTTAATGTATAGCCGTTGTATTTTAAGGTATAAAACCACTGGTTGAAATTCACTGACTGACTACAAGATCGGTACAAGATGGGGTCTGGAATATTTTTTTTTGCGAAATAACGCAATAACTTTGCGAAATAACGCAATAACTTTTGCGAAATAACGCAATAACTTTGCGAAATAACGCAAAGTTATTGCGAAATAACGCAATACTTTTGCGAAATAACGCAATAACTTTGCGAAATAACGCAATACTTTTGCGAAATAACGCAATACTTTTGCGAAATAACGCAATACTTTTGCGAAATAACGCAATAACTTTTGCGAAATAACGCAATAACTTTGCGAAATAACGCAAAGTTATTGCGAAATAACGCAATACTTTTGCGAAATAACGCAATAATGTTTGCGTTATTTCGCAAAAGTATTGCGTTTATTTCGCAATAACTTTGCGTTATTTCGCAAAAGTATTGCGTTATTTCGCAAAAGTTATTGCGTTATTTCGCAATAACTTTGCGTTATTTCGCAAACAAGTATTCCAGACACAGATCTTGTAGTAAGTCAGCGAATTTCAAGCAGTGTTGTTATACCGTAATATACAACGGCTATACATTAAACATCATGGTACTCAAAGTAAAAGCATGGTGAACCGAAGTTTTATTATACTAAACTATGGTGTACCATAGTACTAAATCATGTTATTGCGTGATAGTATACGACGGTGCTGCCACGGTAATCAACGGTATCATGGGCGTATCGTAATTATTTATTTATATTTTATTTATTTATTTATTGATGTTTAAGGTCACATATTTAGGCACAATGGCTAATCAGGACAGTGACAGTTTTACGGGTGGAGGAAGCCGGAGTACCCGGAGAGAACCACCGAGCAACGACGAGCAGCTGCCAGCTCCCCAACATCGTAACTCCGCACTGCAGCACAGGCAGGGTTAGATTGGTTGAAGACATGCGTACCATCGACATGCAGTAGGCCTTAGTACACGGCGTCATCGTGCCCCACGCGCGGGCAATGGAGATGAAGTGTCTTGCCCAAGGACACAACGCGGTTGCCGCAGGTGGGATTCGAACCGAGGACCTCTCGGCTTGCAGCCTGCACCTCTACCTACTGAGCCACCGCGCTCCCCTGGCGTATCGTAATATGTCAAGTGTACGTTCCAGATATACCATGGTAAAGTTTGTTACACCATGGGTACTATAACATGATCTGTATGGTGGTAAATCGTGTAGTGCAATGGTGCCATATATGTGCATACAAAGTCGTGCCCTCACCCCACCCCACCCCAAAGCACAACCCCCTGATAGTATCCCCCCTCCCCTTTATCCGAGAGAGTTCTCCGCACAGTACTCTTCCCTCGAGAGAATACCCCCACGTATATTATCCACCGAAAATTCGATGTGCCACGGTAATCAACGGTATCATGGCGTATCGTAACATGTTAGTGTACGTTCCAGATATACCACGGTAAAGTTTGTTACACCATGGTACTATAACATGATCTGTATGGTGGTAAATCGTGTAGTGCAATGGTGCCATATATATGTATACAAAGATCGAGCCCTCAACCCCACCCCACCTCCAAAGCACAGCCCCCTGATAGTATCCCCCCACCCCCCCCCCCCCCCCCCCATTTATCCGAGAGAGTTCTCCTGACAGTACTCTTCCCTTGAGAGAATACCCCCAAGTATATTATCCACCGAAAATTCCACTGGAAATTTCAAACCGAAATACCCCCCCCCCCCCCCTACCCGTGAGAATACCCACCCTGAGAGTACCTACCCGGAGACTTGTCACCCAGAATGTATATGTATGTATTTAAGGTTTTTAAGCCAAATACTGGAACTCGTGCTGGCCTGTTCTTATACCTACTTGCCGTACATATTGTAATGATTTATTAACGCAATTATGCCCATCCACCCATATCACGTAAGAGATACGCCCGAATTATGTTGTGTCCATACTATCGGACATATAATACCACAGAAAAACAACCATATATACTGCGTTCATAGCGTGTAAAAGGTTATAAAAAACACATAACAGCAAATTAAATTCTGATTATCACCACCAATATTGAAACTGTTTCGAAACAACGCGGTTGAGTTTCTTCAGACAAGGAGAGAGAGAGAGAGAGAGAGAGAGAGAGAACAAATCCCGAAACTTGTGTGTGTGGAGGTTTTTCTTTGTTCTCGCCGTGTCTTCGAGAATAAAACACTGGATTAGGGACCCCACCCACGCCCAAGAATACTAAACGATGATATTGTATGGTACTATATCGCGCAAGAATACTAAACGATGATATTGTATGGTACTATATCGCGCAGGCCATGGCAGAATTTTGTCATGGCCCGTTGACGGTCCGTTGTCCGTCTGCCACGTTAACACGTCCCAGGATGCAGGTCGTCTTTAAGAGTCGATTTTCACGAAAGTTCTCATGTACTCTTGTTATGACCGTGCGACGAGAACGAGTGTTTTGAGTTTGATTCTAAATGGTTGACCACCATACAGATTATTTCACAGTACCATAGTATAACAAACTTTACCATGGTACCTTGGACGTACCAGGGTATGATATCATAAATTATTTATTTATTTCTGTCTGTCTGTCTTGTCTGTCTGTCTGTCTGTCTGTCTGTCCTGTCTGCCCGCCCGCCTGCCTGCCTGCTGCCTGCCTCCGTCTGTCTTCGTCTGTCTGTCTGGTCTGTCTGTCTGTGTCTGTCTGTCTGTCTGTCTGTCTGTCTGCTCTCTCTCTCTCTCTCTCTCTCTCTCTCTCCTCTCTCTCTCCCTCTCTCTCTCTCTCTCTTCTCTTTCTCTCCCTATCTTTCTCTCCCTCTCACTCCTGGTCTGCACAACGCTGACGAGTCAGTTGCTGTGAACCTATAAATTCGCGAGAGACCACGCAATCGTTGTTGAACCAAATTCATAGTCTGGTTGTTCGACAGGACTTGGTTGAGGTTCGTTTATACCACCGCTTACATCGTGTTTCACAATGTCTTGGCGCTGTATATTGAAACTGTCGGACAGACACTTTCGCTTTTAAGCGGCGAGTGCAGAATCCGCAACAGTTCCATCGTGATGATTTGATGACCACCAACTCAGTTCCTTGGTTGTTGGGAAACCAAAGCGACCACGTTATCACGTCTGTTTCGTCTCTCTCTCTCTGTCTGAAGAAATCGAATCGCCATGTTTTGAGACAGCTTCAGTGTCGGTGACAGTTTTATGGGTGGAGGAAGCCAGAGTATCCGACGAGAACCACCGAGCAGCTGTCAGCTCTCCAACATCGCAACTCTGAACTCTGCACCGCAGCACAGGCAGGGTTAGATTGGTTGAAGACATGCGCACCATCGACGTGCAGTACGCCTCAGTACACAGCGTCATCTGCCCCCATGTAGGCAATCGGGGTGAAGTGTCTTGCCCATGGACACAACGCGGTTGCCGCAGGTGGGATTCGAACCGAGGACCACTCGGCTTGCAGCTTGCACCTCTAACAACTGAGCCACCGCGCCTCCAATTGGAATTTAATTTGCCGTTAAGTGTTTTTGTAACCTTTTACACGCTATGGACACAGTATATATGTTGTTTTTTCGTGATATTACATTTCCAATACCATGGACACAACATAATTCGCGAGTATCTATTACTTACGTGATGTGGGTGCCTGGGTGGATGGGCGTAATTGCTTTTATAAATCATTACCATTTGTACGGCAATTTGCTCGCGGGGGGGGGGGGGGGAGGTGGGGTGGGTGGGGAGGGGGAGTATATTTCGGTTTGAAATTTCCAGTGGAATTCCCGAAGGACAATATACTAGGGGGTATTCTCTTGGGGGGCAGGTACTGCGCGGGGGACTCTCTCGGAGGAAGAGAGCCGCTATCTGGGGTTATACTTTGGAGGTGGGGTGGGGTGGGGTGGGGGGCACCATCTTGTATACATATGTACAGCACCACTGCGCTACATGATTTACCACCATACAGATCATGTTAGAGTAAACAAACTTTACCATGGTATACCTGGAACATACAGTGGCGTATTACGATACGCCATGGCACCATGGATTACCGTAGCACACCGTCGTATAGTACCATGCAATAACATGATTTAGTACTATTAGGTACACCATAGTTTAGTATGATACACTTCGCTTTATCATGCTTTTACTTTGGATACCATGGTGTTTAATGTATAGCTGTTGTATTTTAAGGTATAACACCACTGATTGAAATTCACTAACTGACAACAAGATCGGTACAAGATGGGGTCTGGAATATTTGTTTGCGAAATAACGCAATAACTTTGCGAAATAACGCAATAACTTTTGCGAAATAACGCAATAACTTTGCGAAATAACGCAATAACTTTTGCGAAATAACGCAATACTTTTGCGAAATAACGCAAAGTTATTGCGAAATAACGCAATACTTTTGCGAAATAACGCAATAATTTTGCGAAATAACGCAAAAACTTTGCAAAATAACGCAATAACTTTTGCGAAATAACGCAATACTTTTGCGAAATAACGCAATAAGTTTTGCGAAATAACGCAATACTTTTGCGAAATAACGCAAAGTTATTGCGAAATAACGCAATACTTTTGCGAAATAACGCAAAGTTATTGCGAAATAACGCAATACTTTTTGCGAAATAACGCAATAATTTTGCGAAATAACGCAATAACTTTGCGAAATAATGCAATACTTTTGCGAAAAAATGCAATACTTTTGCGAAATAACGCAAACATTATTGCGTTATTTCGCAAAAGTATTGCGTTATTTCGCAATAACTTTGCGTTATTTCGCAAAAGTATTGCGTTATTTCGCAATAACTTTGCGTTATTTCGCAAAAGTATTGCGTTATTTCGCAAAAGTATTGCGTTATTTCGCAAAAGTTATTGCGTTATTTCGCAAAAGTATTGCGTTATTTCGCAAAGTATTGCGTTATTTCGCAAAAGTATTGCGTTATTTCGCAAAAGTTATTGCGTTATTTCGCAAAGTTATTGCGTTATTTCGCAAAATTATTGCGTTATTTCGCAAAAAGTATTGCGTTATTTCGCAATAACTTTGCGTTATTTCGCAAAAGTATTGCGTTATTTCGCAAAAGTAATTGGGTTATTTCGCAAAGTTATTGCGTTATTTCGCAAAAGTTATTGCGTTATTTCGCAAAGTTATTGCGTTATTTCGCAAAAAAATATATTCCAGACCCCATCTTGTACCGATTTTGTAGTCAGTCAGTGAATTTCAACCAGTGGTGTTATACCTTAAAATACAACGGCTGTACATTAAACACCATGGTATCCAAAGTAAAAGCATGATAAAGCGAAGTGTATCATACTAAACTATGATGTACCTAATAGTACTAAATCATGCTATTGCATGGTACTTTACGGCGGTGTGCCACGGTAATCCATGGTGCCATGGCGTATCGTAATACGCCACTGTATGTTCCAGGTATACCATGGTAAAGTTTGTTTACTCTAACATGATCTGTATGGTGGTAAATCATGTAGCGCAGTGGTGCTGTACATATGTATACAAGATGGTGCCCCCACCCCACCCCACCTCCAAAGTATAACCCCCAGATAGCGGCTCTCTTCCTCCGAGAGAGTCCCCCCGCGCAGTACCCGCCCCCCAAGAGAATACCCTCTAGTATATTGTCCTTCGGGAATTCCACTGGAAATTTCAAACCGAAATATACCCCCACCCCCCCACCCCCCCACCCCCGCGAGCAAATTGCCGTACATATTGTAATGATTTATAAAAGCAATTACGCCCATCCACCCAGGCACCCACATCACGTAAGTAATAGATACGCGCGAATTATGTTGTGTCCATGGTATTGGAAATGTAATATCACGAAAAAACAACATATATTCTGTGTCCATAGCGTGTAAAAGGTTACAAAAACACTTAACGGCAAATAAAATTCCAATTGGGGGCGCGGTGGCTCAGTTGTTAGAGGTGCAAGCTGCAAGCCGAGTGGTCCTCGGTTCGAATCCCACCTGCGGCAACCGCGTTGTGTCCATGGGCAAGACACTTCATCCCGATTGCCTACATGGGGGCACGATGACGCTGTGTACTGAGGCGTACTGCACGTCGATGGTGCGCATGTCTTCAACCAATCTAACCCTGCCTGTGCTGCGGTGCAGAGTTCAGAGTTGCGATGTTGGAGAGCTGACAGCTCCTCGGTGGTTCTCGTCGGGTACTCCGGCTTCCTCCACCCATAAAACTGTCACCGACATTGAAGCTGTCTCGAAACAAGGCGATTCGATTTCTTCAGACAGAGAGAGAGAGAGACGAAACAGTCGTGATAACGTGGTCGCTTTGGATTCCCAACAACCAAGGAACTGAGTTGGTGGTCATCAAATCATCACGATGGAACTGTTGCGGATTCCGCACTCGCCGCTTAAAAGCGAAAGTGTCGGTCCGACAGTTTCAATATACAGCGCCAAGACATTGTGAAACACGAAGTAAGCGGTCGTATAAACGAACCTCAACCAAGTCCTGTCGAACAACCAGACTATGAATTTGGTTCAACAACGATTGCGTGTTCTCTCGCGAATTTATAGGTTCACAGCAACTGACTCGTCAGCGTTGTGCAGACCAGGAGTGAGAGGGAGAGAAAGATAGGGGAGAGAGAGAGAGAGAGAGAGAGAGAGAGAGAGAGAGAGAGAGAGAGAGAGAGAGACAGACAGACAGACACAGACAGACAGACAGACAGACAGACAGACAGACAGACAGACAGACAGACAGACAGACAGACAGACAGACAGACAGACAGACAGACAGACAGACAGACAGACAGACAGACAGACAGACAGACAGACAGACAGGCAGGCAGGCAGGCAGGCAGGCAGGCAGGCAGGCAGGCAGACAGACAGACAGACAGACAGACAGACAGACAGACAGACAGACAGACAGACAGACAGACAGACAGACAGACAGACAGACAGAAATAAATAAATAAATAAATAATTTATGATATCATACCCTGGTACGTCCAAGGTACCATGGTAAAGTTTGTTATACTATGGTACTGTGAAATAATCTGTATGGTGGTCAACCATTTAGAATCAAACTCAAAACACTCGCTCTCGTCGCACGGTCATAAGAGTACATGAGAACTTTCGTAAAAATCGACCCTTAAAGACGACCTGCAGCCAGGGACGTGTTAACGTGCAGACGAACAAACGGACCGTCAACGGGCCATGGCAAAATTCTGCCATGGCCTGCGCGATATAGTACCATACAATATCATCGTTTAGTATTCTTGGGCATGGGGGGGGGGGGGGTGGTCCCTAATCCAGTGTTTTATTCTCGAAGACACGGCGAGAACAAAGAAAAACCTCCACACACACAAGTTTCAGGATTTGGTCTCTCTCTCTCTCTCTCTCTCTCTCTCTCTCTCTCTCTCTCTCTCTCTCTCTCTCTCTCTCTCCTTGTCTGAAGAAACTCAACCGCGTTGTTTCGAAACAGTTTCAATATTGGTGGTGATAATCGGAATTTAATTTGGTGTTATGTGTTTTTGGTAACCTTTTACACGCTATGAACGCAGTATATATGTTGTTTTTCTGTGGTATTATATGTCCGATAGTATGGACACAACATAATTCGCGCGTATCTCTTACGTGATATGGGTGGATGGGCGTAATTGCTTTAATAAATCATTACAATATGTACGGCAAGTAGGTATAAAAACAGGCCCGCACGAGTTCCAGTATTTGGCTTAAAAACCTTAAATACATACATATACATTCTGGGTGACAAGTCTCCGGGTAGGTACTCTCAGGGTGGGTATTCTCTCGGGCGGGGGGGGGGGGGTGGGGGGTATTTCGGTTTGAAATTTCCAGTGGAATTTGCGGTGGATAATATACTTGGGGGTATTCTCTCGAGGGAAGAGTACTGTCAGGAGAACTCTCTCGGATAAATGGGGGGAGGGATACTATCAGGGGGCTGTGCTTTGGAGGTGGGGTGGGGTTGAGGGCACGACTTTGTATATATATATATGGCACCATTGCACTACACGATTTACCACCATACAGATCATGTTATAGTACCATGGTGAAACAAACTTTACCGTGGTATATCTGAAACGTACACTGACATGTTACGATACGCCATGATACCGTTGATTACCGTGGCACATCGAATTTTCGGTGGATAATATACTTGGGGGTATTCTCTCGAGGGAAGAGTACTGTGCGGAGAACTCTCTCGGATAAATGTGGGGGTGGGATACTATCAGGAGGTTGTGCTTTGGAGGTGGGGTGGGGGTGATGGCACGACTTTGTATACATATATATGGCACCATTGCACTACACGATTTACCACCATACAGATCATGTTATAGTACCATGGTGTAACAAACTTTACCATGGTATATCTGGAACGTACACTGACATATTACGATACGCCATGATACCGTTGATTACCGTGGCACATCGAATTTTCGGTGGATAATATACTTGGGGGTATTCTCTCGAGGGAAGAGTACTGTGCGGAGAACTCTCTCGGAAAAAGGGGGGGGGGTGCTATCAGGGGGTTGTGCTTTGGAGGTCGGGTGGGGGTGAGGGCACGACTTTGTATACATATATATGACGCCATTGCACTACCCGATTTACCACCATACAGATCATGTTATAGTACCATGGTGTAACAAACTTTACCATGGTATATCTGGAACGTATACTGAAATATTACGATACGCCATGATACCGTTGATTACCGCGGCACACCGTCGTATACTATCACGCACGAAATAACATGATTTAGTACTATGGTACACCATAGTTTAGTATAATAAAACTTCGGTTCATCATGCTTTTACTTTGAGTACCATGATGTTTAATGTATAGCCGTTGTATATTACTGTGTAACACCACTGCTTGAAATTCGCTGACTTACTACAAGATATGTGTCTGGAATACTTTTTTGCGAAATAACGCAAAGTTATTTGCGAAATAACGCAAAAGTTTTGCGAAATAACGCAATAGTTTTGCGAAATAACGCAAAAGTTATTGCGAAATAACGCAATAGTTTTGCGAAATAACGCAATAGTTTTGCGAAATAACGCAAAAGTTTTGCGAAATAACGCAATAGTTTTGCGAAATAACGCAATACTTTTGCGAAATAACGCAAAGGTTATTGCGAAATAACGCAATACTTTTGCGAAATAACGCAAAGGTTATTGCGAAATAACGCAATACATTTGCGAAATAACGCAATACATTTGCGAAATAACGCAATACTTTTGCGAAATAACGCAATACTTTTGCGAAATAACGCAATACTTTGCGAAATAACGCAATACTTTTGCGAAATAACGCAATACTTTTGCGAAATAACGCAAAAATTATTGCGAAATAACGCAAAAGTTATTGCGAAATAACGCAATACTTTTGCGAAATAACGCAATACTTTTGCGTAATAACGCAATACTTTTGCGAAATAACGCAATACTTTTGCGAAATAACGCAAAGATTTGCGAAATTACGCAAAAGTTTTGCGAAATAACGCAAACATACCCCGTTTAAAAAAAAGTTACTTTTCGCATTTGACCGTAATGGGCTTCCGTAGAAATTGGATGACAGAGCAAAATTAGGAACGGGTGCATTTAAATCTTAATCTTTTGAAGTAAACAACTGGGTGATATGAGGTGTCCCACGACCTTTGATCGTAAAAGTAGTATTACGTGTGAAGAATTTGTTTTTATCGGTATAATAGAAAATATACAGCCATTGAACTAACTGTACAAGATTCTTATCTAAGCATTTTATTACGACAATACTGACTTCATTTCACTGCATCTTTTCGATCGACTTCAAGTGAACGTGAGTGTAAGAGGGCGTGTGTACGGAAGCTCATTAGCGCCACGGGAAAACATATCTTTGCGAATATTCGCAAACCTTTGCGAAATTCGCGAATGTTCGCAAACATCTTTGCGAATATTCGCAAACATTTTTGCGAATATTCGCAAACATCTTTGTGAATATTCGCAAAAGTTTGAGAATATTCGCAAAGATGTTTGCGAATATTCGCAACGGTTTTGGGGAATATTCGCAAAAGATTGGGAATATTCGCAAAGATATTTTTCCCGTGGCATTAATGGGCTTCCGTACATGTATGTATTTAAGGTATAAAAAATACTCTCTGGCACAGACATTTCCTACTGAAACGTTTTTATCTTGTAATATGCCGTCGAAATATTGTTTTTATGAAAATATACAATTACTGAACCTTGATGGGTTTCAAACATGATAAAAAATACAAACTTTGATTTCAACTAAGCGATGAGCTGAGGAACTGGTTAAATTGACTGGCAATAATTGATGTTATTCATTGATGGGCTCTAATTTAGTCCTCACAAGGTTGTTACGCAAGCTTTTGGGGTTTTTTAGCGATAACAGGTCGAAGATTTAAAAGGTCTATTAATTTGAAGTTGGTTAAATTGAATTCGTCTTTTACTATTTTTTGCTATTTCGATATTTATTCTGTTGTATGTTAAAGTGAAAGGAGTGATGGCACTCCTTTCGCATTCTCCCTCTGATATGTTCATACCAAATGGTCAGAGGGTTTGAAGCGTATTGATCCATGAACCTTCACGTTTGTTTCTAAATTCATCCGTTTCTTCTAATGTGTCTTTAATTGGTGGTTGTTCAATAGGATGGATTTCGAAATCGTCCAAAGAATGACCTGAAAGTTTGAAATGTTGTGGTACTGGGCGTCAGCATTACGTTTTATATCCTGTTTGTGTCGAGTAGCACGCGTTCGGAAAGGAACTTGGCTTTGACCTACATACTGCTTTCGACATCGTTTACAAGTGATAAAGTAAATGATATTGGGAGAATCATAATGGAAGGAATTTCGGATGTCATAAGGATTTTTCGTTAGTTCGGAGGAAAATTCCTCTTTCTGATTAGGCATAAAGTATGCAATCTACAAGGAGGCTTTTTGCAACGCAATATCGCGCCACTACAATTCTGCAACGGTCTGTTGTGTTCAATTTTCAGTGGTTCGAAATCAATAATTTCTGCAGGACTTCCCAGCTTTTTCATGGTTTGAGATTTCAGGCTACATAAAAAGCGCATTGAGTACCGCCCTCGATTTGAGGGCGCCAAATAGGGTAGAACAAGCCTCGTTAAAATTTATCTTTTCACTTGAATTGCGGTGGAAATGAATGAGCCGTGGTTTTATACCTTTAAATGTATGTGGCGGATAAAATGATTTTGTGTGCAACAATTGATGTCAATCAGTTTGTTTAAAATATACATTAAAATCTAAATGATCGGATGCCTGTAACTATTTACCTTTACATACGGTCACATCGAGAACATCAACAGCATTTTCACTGATAGTAGCTTTCGGTTTGATGTTTGGATCATGGTTGTTTAAAAATTCATCAAAATCTTCTTTTGGATGTTCCCAAATGATAAAAATGTCATCTAAATATCTGAGAAAAACGAGAGGATGTTTTTGCACATTTGCTTAAGGCATTTTCCTCCCATTTCGCTACATAAATGCTTGCTTAGGACTGAATCTTTTGCCCATATTGTTTATATGACATTCGTCGACGAGAAAATTTAAGATCTTTTTGAATTTTTCGATATTACTAGGCCAAATAAGTGAATCTATTTTCATATAATTTTTAGTATTGCTATCTGGAGGTGAGCAACCAGATGATTCTGTGAAGGGAAGTTTTCCGACCGCAGGAGTTTCTAAAGCGGTCTGCTAATTTCATTTGCCTCAGAAAATTACAGTTATAGGATGGTACATTTGACTAATTACCAGTTTTAAGCTTCAGTGCTGGTTCAAAAGTTAAACCGCGATCAAAAAGAGACTTCTCTTGAGCTGTTAGGTCATTGCTACCAGACAGGTTAACCACATTAGTTTCTAATCCCACATCTGTTAGGCGGTTGTTACCTTTGCCTGCACTTAGTTTAAATCTTGATGATTCGACAAGTGTCGTATATTATATTGGCGGTTCTCGTGGTCCAACGTACCAAATCTCGAACAATATCAAACTTCGTGTCATCAATTTTTGGTATAACTTCAATGTCCTGCACTTTACGAATTGTTCAGTCGATGGTGTTCAGTGTCCTCCTCTCTGCCAATGGGAATTTTTGATGATCTAAACTTGACCCTGATATCGCTAAGTATATTCCGCAACAGTTTAACTATGAGATCAGTATTTATACCATGATTACCTATTCTACTATACATAAAAAGCCAATGACATAATTTTTAGCTTTACACACCAACCGTGGTGAACACGCCAGCAATTAGATTTCAATAGTTAAAATTTACGCCTACAGTGGAACTACATCCAAGTGATTTACCTAGTAATGTTTCTGTATGCTGCATTCACTGTTCATAATTTTATCTGTTTTTTCCCTTTATTATAAATAATATTGTCTGCAACTACAGTACAAATACCCCACAACCAAAAGAACAAAAAGAAGAACACCGACGCCGCTAGCCGGAGCCCGGGCACTTCCCTCGTTTGCCACGCCAGGACATGACAAGAAATTATACAGCTGAAGAGGGTGAAAATCGGCTTGCTCCACACCGTCTTTGCGCGCCGAAGGTGCGCAAAACCATTCTTTTTGGCTTTGTTTTGGCTTCTGATGGTTGTATTTCTGGAGAGAGAGATGAATACATTGAAATATATCATGAAAAATTATCTTTGACGACTACTTTTTTCTTAAGTTAAGATATATATATACTGGTGAAGCACGGTTAAATATCTCTGTTGATTGTTTTCTGTGTGTAAAAAGAAATAGCTGAATAATCTCCATGCATCACTTTATTCCTCTGATCTGACATTGCGCTTCGAACACTGAATCTCTATTATAAATAAGATCAGAGTATTATCAAGTATATATATAGAGAACTCGAAAATCCCTGTCAAAAAAAAATATTTTAACACGCTTCTGTTTTTGCGAAACCCCACATAATCTTTTACAGCTCAAAATAGTCTTCCCGGTGGTTTTCTGACTAGCATCAAAGATGGCACTACAAAGCAATGCCAACTTTTTGTACCAAACGTATTAATATGACGCCGACTCGTCTTGTATAGTTTACCTTGATATCTTGATATTGGTGCATCGGAATCGCCTTTAACATCGATAATTTACTAACCATGTGATTATTAATGGATAAAACGGTGTGATAGAGGTGAATAAAATCTTTACTGTTTTTTTTTTGCGTATTTGCTGGTAATATCTGACAAAAATTAAAGAGTACTGGATTAGGGCTGCACGATATTCAAAACTGAATACCGGTATCGGTATTCAAAAACATATCGCGGTATACCGGTATATCGAAAACTGTTCATATATGTGAACACAAGTACCACAATCGACACTCCAGGCATCACAGTCGGAACGATTTAGCATGCCTTGATGATGCGGTTCGAAAAACCTTTACCCAACGCAGACGATATCAAAATTTATCATTTTCAAAATTAGTTTATGAGATTTTCCCCAAAGATTTCAACAAAACTATATCATGTGACCCCTCATTGGAACGAGCTCAACGAGCTCGTTCCAATGAGGGGTCACATGATATAGTTTTGTTGAATTTTTAAAATTATTTTTTCAACTGCTGAATTTGTATATTACGATGGCACAAGCAGACGATTCCTTGCATAAAGGGATAATATTATTCATTCGGGGCTACAGTTAAAAAACTAAAGATATCTGGGTAAATACATAATGACGATGAACCGATATTTTTGTAATTACACCGGTATTCAATCGATATTGGTTTGAATACCGGTATATATAGGTTTATAGGTATCCCGTGCAGCCCTATACTGGATTAAATGATAAAAAGGTATGCTTACCGATCCTTAAGTTTACAGAAGACGGGCATTAAAGTAAACCATCCAAAATATCTTATTTCAAACAAATTCGACTTATCTCGTGCATTTATGCGCTCACAGCCCCTCTTCGGGGCTTATATTTCATCTATATTTTGGAGAATTCATTTGGGTTCTCGCGAAAATGGTTGCCGAAGCCATACCTGATATGAGTGTTCCAGTATCCCATCAAGCCACCATGGGTGAAACACTCTTGTGTACTGATAACACATGTTAACCCATTACCAAACACAGATTTTGATTTTTTAAAATATAAACTGAATTTGATAATTTTTTTTTAAAAATAAACAATATTTTCCAATACAATCTTACAAATATGGATGTCATTAGAACTGGCTGATTGGGCCGGTTCCAATGAGAGCCATATTTGTGCAATTTTATTGACAAAGTGTCAGGATATTTCAAGTCATGCTAGCCTTGTATTGGTGGTTTGCCTCCGCTGTGTTAGATAAAGGGTTAAATTTACTCAATTCTTTTCAAGCGAATCCCTGCAGAAATGCAGTGAGAATACAGGGATTTTCGCTGGTTTTGTTGCGCGAATTTTCGCGTGATCCACACTCGGATTCTCGTTGAAATATAAGCCTTTTCTCAAATTACTCGGCATTCACCTGGCGTTATCCATTTTAATTTAAGACGAGTGTGTTTCAAACCAAGGTAGGTACACGAGTGTCACCAATGGAATCATACACATGCAAGTATATTTTTACTGGTGACACTGATAGCATGTTTTTGAAGTTACAATACACACTACATGAATGACAAGGAATGTATTATCCAGTGATTTAAAGGAATGATCTTATTTCGAAATGACCAAATGATTTGTGTCGCCAGTCTTGTTATAGGCTTTTTAAAATTTTATAATCATTCCATCAAAATACAAGAAACTGATATATGACCCTACCCATGACACACCCTTGTACTTTTTCATCTCAATGATCTGATGGCAGCAGCTAAACTCTTCTCATTTCTCCACCTGGAACAACGGTTCGGCTGACAATTTTCGTCACTGGAAGAGATTTACAGGAAAGTTAGCTCCCATTAATTTTCTAAAGTTGGCAGTAAAATTAACTCTTAGGGTATGAAAATTACATATAAAAATTGAACTTTCCAAATGATAGCGAAGCTGCTTCATTGATATGCGCAGCATTTCACAAACCTTATGTTTGTTCCCTTGGCTTAGTATGAAAATTAGGGTTTAATCCCGGGGACAGGAATTCCCGGGTTCCCGGTTCCGAAAGCCGACCCCGATACCTGGGAAATCTACAGCACGAAACCAGGAATGAAGCGTGACACTGTTTGTGTATTGAACTGAAGTTTTCGTGAAGTGAAACTTTGTAGGATTTCGTCAGCCCTTCCACGCCTGAAATGTTTACAGTCCCGATTCCTGACGAACAATTTTCAACAAATCACTGTAGTCTTCAACCAATTCTGAACCCTCCCCCCCCCCCCCCCCCCACACACACACACACCACCACCACCGCCATCACCACCCACCACCACCCTCCCTTTCACCGCTCCAAACTTCAAACTCATCTTCATATTCACAATTACTAGTATCACTGTTCACTACCTCCTCCAACATCAACATCCTCTTCACTGACGTCATCAGTCTCCTCTGCTTAAAGCAGAGGAGACTGGTAACGGCAGTGAAGAGGAGGGTGTTGATGCTGGAGAATGTAGAGGTGATAATGCGAGTTATTCTGAAAATAAAGACGAGACTGAAGCGGGTTTGGGTTTACATACTTGTCTTAGGAAAAGAACTTTTCCATTTGGAGATGGGAGATTGCCAATCAAATATGCTCATTATCATTAAAATGAATGCGTCATTTTACCCCGTAAATTTGCTTGATATTACTCGGGAAATGTATTGGTTCCGGTTCTGAGAGCAATTTCATTCCCGTTCCCGGTCCAAAGAAAACCAGATAATATATTAAACCCTAATAAAAAGACAGAAGCCGGCTTTTTGCAATTTTTTCCCAATCAGTTTAAACGTTTCACTATTATTCCCTGTTTAAACTTATTTCAAAATAAGAAAACAGCGATTTCGCCATCTTTTTATGTTCTGTAACATTTTTGTGTTCTTTATATCACCAGTATGCCCATCGTAACACATAATATAGAGATTATCCTTCCTTTATTAGAAAAGTCTAGGAGGTAGGATTTGCCAGTTTTTTTCCTGGGAAGAATTAAAATATGCAAATTATTGCAAAAAAAGCCCAAAAACATTCCACTAAACAAACATCTAAAGTGAACTGTTACCTGGTTGTTTTTAACCCTTTACCCATCGCAGACGATATCAACATTTATTATTTTAAATATCATTTTTTTAAATTTTTCAAAAACTTTCAACAAAAACCATATCATGTGACCCCTCGTTGGAACAAGCTCGTTCCAACGAGGGGTCACATGATACGGTTTTGTTAAAAAAATTTGAAAAATAATATTTTTTCAACTGTTGAATTTGCATATTACGCGGGCGGATGCGGGCGATTCGTTGGGTAAAGGGTTAGCTTGCCATAAAAAGTGAGAACTGTGTGTTGTTTTCGTTTATTAACAGCTACAAAAGGAAACTTCGCTTTATTTTTTACCGGTTTCCTTGGTCTTTTCTTAGCAATAACATGCTGTTTAACTGGACCTGCCTCGCCGGTTCAATAATTTCAGGGGAGATATTTTATCAAAAGTAGATGCTCGTGACGAGACAAGACAAGGATGGTTCTTTCCCCACGTATATCATAATCTATTATATTTCTTTTCATTTTATATCAACTTTTATAACCATGTAGATATTTTGTTACGTACGTTAACCGTCCAACTCCCCGGACCAAGGTCTACTCAGTGGAGTAGGGGATGCGCCCACAGGGCCCGCATTGCGAGGGGGCCCCGGCTAGAAGGGGGGCACCGTCTTGAAGGACGTCCCAAAGCTGGAAGAAAGAGGGAAAGGAAGAGAGAGCGAGAGTTATTGGGTAAGTAAGTATATGTCTTAACAAAGACGTAGTCAATCCTGATTTGGTTATGTTCAACATCTAATAACTGGTAAATATCACGAGTGTCATAAATGTTAATTTTATGAACTAAATTCAGGATTGGCTATGTTGTCGTAGCACTTATGGTTATCTGTTATACGTGCCAGGTTGTGTATGTATTGATATGTTTACCTGTGTGACTGTTGCACAGTCCATAGTGTACCAAATACACATAATTTCAAACACTCACTTCCACACGACGTACTCTTTGTAGTCTATGTATTATTCTTTTAAGTGAACGCTACATCATTGTAACTGATATGGGTGAAAATGAACAATATACATACATGGTGCTTCTCAAGTCACACATGTTGGGCGTGCATGTCTGTATCGTTGGATGGTGGGGGTGAAACTTAAAACATGTAATGAAAAAATTTACAGAGTCGTACTTTTAGAATCGAACCTATAGGCTATACCTTCATTTAATTTATGGCGTATGTACCACGAGAAATCCTTATGCTGTGCACGGTAACAACGCTAAATTTGCTCGCGTTTTAAAGGCAACCACCCTTATGAAATGCCCCACGTCTCTATCTCGCGGGGGGGGGGGGGCACAAGATTTTTCGCTACGCCACTGGGTCTACCAGTTAACCAGAAAAAGCCAGACTGGTTTTGCATAACTGACAGTTCTATATCAATACGAGGGCGAAAAGTGGACATAACTGTAACGCAACAAGATTTGGGTTCGCCCTATATCAGGCTTAGACTTGACTCATGATGGTATGATATGTAAAAATATGGTACTGGTGTGGGTTAATTCAAAATAAAAGTTTTTATAAATTTATTGGGGGTATTTGTACAAGGAAGGAGTCAAATAGAAATTCATTTATTTAAAATATTCTTCATCAATCAGTAAATGGATGTAAATGGAAGAAGATGGGTGAGTCCGTTTGGTTGATGTATAGTAATTGGCGATAATTCAATCACTTTGGAGGATTCAAATTGATATAAATGTTGCTAACGGTCTATTGTTTGTGATAACCCGATAGAAGCACAGTGTTGGGTTGCCTTGTACTGTGCACCTATATGAGTGAAAGCTCACGACAGATCTGGTGGATACTTTCATCGAAACCTGTGGATCAGATCACCTTTAAAGTTTCACCGTATCTGGTGAACTCCAATAAATGGAAGAATTATGATTTTAACCCTTTACCCAACGTAACGGCCAAAGCGATATTCTCAAAAATCGCTGATTAATTTTCATCATGTTTTTTCATTTTTTGTCTTAAAAACATATGTTATGACCACTCGTTTGAACGAGCACGTCGAGCTCGTTCCAACGAGGGGTCATAACCTATGTTGTTGAGACAAAAACTGAAAAAAAAATAGTTATTCAAGAATTTTTTTTTGCAAGTATCGTCTGCTTTTCATGTTAGGTAAAGGGTTAAACTAATAAATTAAGCTCTGGGTCCGATGATAACCT
The DNA here is from genome assembly GCA_031216915.1 of Pictodentalium vernedei. Taxonomy (NCBI): domain Eukaryota; kingdom Metazoa; phylum Mollusca; class Scaphopoda; order Dentaliida; family Dentaliidae; genus Pictodentalium; species Pictodentalium vernedei. The sequence continues at coordinate 88,268,199 of CM062292.1, forward strand.
GCATCAGATTTGCTGAATACCGGATCTGCACTGCAAAAAATATAGGTTCTCTTTAGAACCAAAACTGGTTCTAATCTTGTCCCTGAGATGGAACCAGTTCTGTTTAAACAGTATTTATTTCAAATCAAATAAATTTATAAAGATTAACATTAAATATTAACAGAATTAAACATAAATTGAAGGGGGTTCAGCCGTAAGTTTAGAGCTTATACGAGGTTGTCTCAAATCATTATTAAGCAAAGCAGATATGAACAGTTGGCATATCGAACCAGTTTGGGTTCTATACAGACTGTTCATATCTCCTTTGTTTCAAAATGTTTGGCGACTGCGTTGAATAAGCTCCAAGTTTACTGCTGAATCTACTTCAGTTCATGTAATATTCTGTTAAAATTGAATGCTAATCTTGGTAAATTTATTTGTTTTGAAATAAACACTGTTTAAACAGAACTGGTTCCATCTCAGGGACAAGATTAGAACCAGTTTTGGTTCTAAAGTGAACCTATATTTTTTGCAGTGTGGTGGTAACTTTTACCGAGTTGGGTGAACCAGTTAACTTTGAAAGTTTCACTTCACCGTTTCTGGTGGAAGTTACTGAAACTCCAATAAATAGCTCTAAAGTATGTTAATATCTTGATGTTTTCAAGGCGAAATAAATACTAATTGGTTGGAATATCTACAACTAGAGTCGAGAGAATATCTGTATATCTTTCGGAATAAAGGAAACCACATTAAATCAATGGCAATCTGCGCGCGAACTCCAAGAAAGGTGGATAAATAAACAGCCCATGACAGTATCGGATTCCTTACGAAATTGGACTGGTGGCATGAGAGCCCGCCCAATATATGCAATTAACATTGTTACACCATTACGCAGTATCCAGTTAACACGGGTCCACGGTACTGATAAAATGCATACGTACTTGTTATTTGAAGCTGATCAACACATTTTATCTTCGATAGAGAGTACACCCCCTTTCTTCTCCATACATATTTCAGCAAGGTAATCGGTGAATTAAAAAAAATACACTGTCCTAAAGAGGAACGCATGAACAGAACTTTTAGTGGTGAAACATGTTTTTTATAAGTTAGACGTTATCGCAAATGCCACTTTTATTAGAGGAAGTTGGTAGATATTGGATCACTGAATTACCTATGGGGTGGGGAGTGCCCACCTCTAGATGTCCAATTCCCCCCCCCCTCCCCCGTTAGGCAAGATTCCGGCTACCAGTACACATTTTCTAACAAGTGGGAAATTTCATTAGCACCCCTCCTCCAAGTTATCAGTTTCCAACTACAGGTTTTGACCCTTTTCCCAACACACAACACACATGATATCAAATTTTGCTATTTTTAATAAAAAAAACCATTTGTTTTTTCAAAACATTTCAACAAAATCATACCATGTAACCCTTCATTGGAAGGGGCTCTACGATCTCGTACATGATATGATTTTTGTTTAAATTTTCGAAGAATGTTTTTTTTTCAATTCCTGAATTTGAAAAGATCGTGGGGGTGGGGGTGCATCTGAATTATCTAACTGAGGCTCTTGGAAGTCACAAATTCTAAATACAAATCAATATTTGGGGTCTGTCCGGGACGACTCGCGATGTGTACTTAGGCAAGACTCTTTATCCCGGTTGCCTACATGTGTGCACGATGACGCCGTGTACTAAGGCTTACTGCACGTCGATAGTGCACATGTCTTCAACCTCTGTAACACTGCTTGAACGAAGCTTGAACAGAGTTAGAATGTTGAGGAGCTGACAGTTGCTCGTCGATGCCCGGTGGTTATCTCTGGGTACTCCGACTTCCTCCACCCGTAAAACTGTCACGGTCGCGATTAGCCATTGTGCTTAAGTATGTGACCTTAAACACCAATAAATGAATAAATATTTCGGGTGCTTTGAACTTCTTTTCAACCAATATTTGGAGGACTTTCACTACTTTGCAGTCTAAAAACTCCATTACCAAATTCTAGACATATTTGCAAAGTGCATGCAACATTTCCACTAGCACCTTGTCTGTAATTTCCAATTTTTTTGCCAATTTATGACGAAGGGTGTGTGTGTGTGAGGGGGGGGGGGTGGGCTTTGGGGACGGTAGTTCCCTATCTTCTACCTCCACGGTATGTAACTCAGTATCGCATATATTTTGAGTTGGACATAAAAAAACCTTTATAATGTTATTTGGGATGGAATAATACAATAAATTTACAAACATCATCTTGAGAAACCTAGTTTTGATAACAATGCGAGGCTTCAGTTAACTTAACTTCTACTCCGTTCTGTGTTATTTAATGTTTATTTAAGTACACCAAATCATTAATATCAACAAGATCAAAGTCAACAAATATCTCTTTCATCTCGTCAAAGAAGCGTTAAAAAAAGTGGAGCATCATTTGTCGAATTTCAGTACGAGAGCACGAGAGGTCATCTGCACTGTTACGACATGAAACAAGAGGGGTCGGAAGCTCCAAAAAGTGGGGGTCACACCTGTTGGGGTACCACGAGGGTGTAGGATGTAAAATAATTTTTCTTCGGGGGGGGGGTCAATGGTGGTGGGGCGGTATGTTCATCCAAAGTATATAAATTTATATACCCTACCCCTCACCCTTGAACCCACTCTATTTAAGACACTAACCTCAGCGTATTTATTTCTTTTGTTTTTTACTTAACCGTGAGAACCCTAGTGGTATATTCCATATCAATTCAATGGCAGCAATTGGTAGAGGCCATATTCATTATTTGTGGGCCGACCAATTAATATTTTCAACGTGCAGCCTCGGGGCTGCACGTTGAAAATATTGAATGGTCTTAGCCGCACATTCACTTACCAGCTATCATACTTAATGAATATATAAAGTATCATGTTCATGGGCCGGAAAATCGGCCTCTCGGGTTCAAAAGGCTAATCATAACTTTGAAACCGTCCTTTGAAATATTACGCTCCATTTGAAGCTTTCTATTTTTATTCAATAAAATCTTGAAAATCAATGTGGTCAAATATGTATAGGTGATGTGTAGTGACCATATGGGGTTTTGTTTTGTATGTTATGCCAGAAAATGCCGTTCGAGTACCTATAATTTGTAAAAAAGTGTGTGGGGGCAGTTGCCTCCTGTGCCCCCCCCCCCTCCACCCGGCTCCGCCAGCCCCGCATGAAACCCAATTCTAATTTGGTAATCTGCAATTGGTAAGCTTTTTTTTATTATTTCGTCGCCCGAGTGCTAGAATGGCCTATGTCCCCTGTGGGACATAGAACATTCTAGCACTCAGGCGACGATTTGACGATTAATTTTCTCCTCAAAATACCACTATTGTTTGCCGATCAAATCCCCTTTGTTGGAAAATCGTGTGTCTTAAACACAGTCATATTAGTATTGTTTGTAACCCGTATCAGTGCGGTTTGAAACCAAGTCAAAGGAAGGGGCGGAACTATTTACGGCGTGTTCGTTTAAACCGTTTCTCATACTAATGTTATGTAAATAGTATTTATAGTATTTAGCATATTTCCGACCATGAGTGTGGATGTTTATACATTTATTTGTTGGTGCTTAACTCCACATCAGCAGCTAAGACTATATCGTGTCGAGAAAGCGGTAAAAAGTAAAACATGTCATTGTGAAATACGAAGGAAAAAAATTGATTAAAAATAGGAACGGAGTGTGGGTGCCTGCATTTCCATCAACGGAGTCATTCGGGAGTTTGTTGATGGCATGTAATGCTCAACACGTATCATATAATACACCTACTATCGGTTCAGTGAAGTGATATGGTTTTATTACTTTCCAAAGGGTGATTTACTGGGATTTTCGGGTTTGATTTTTAACGATAACTTCACAAGTGAATTATGCAATCAACAATTGTGTCATGTATCCATGCGCTTTGCCGTGGGTGTAATGGGGACTTCATTGGGGTTTTTTTGTTGTTGATTTTTTAACCCTTTACCTAACATGAAAAGCAGACGTTACTTGCAAAATAAAATTCTTGAATAACTATTATTTTTATTTTTTGTTTCAAAAACATAGGTTATGACACCTCATTGGAACGAGCTCGACGATCTCGTCCCAATGAGGGGTCATAACCTATATTTTAGAGACAAAAAATGAAAAAATAATGAAAGTAATTGGCGAGTTTTGAGAATAGCGCTGGCCGTTTTTGGCCGTTACGTTAGGTAAAAGGTTAAATAATGTAATTATCGTTAATAATGAAAAGAAATAAACAGAGTAATCGCTTGACTGGACTGGTTACGGGAACTAATTCATTCGCAAACTCGTGTTTGTGCAACGCCCCTCACCTCTGATGAAATATTTCATGTAACCAGTCCAGTCAAGCGATTACTATCTATGTACTATCGTAGACGTGATATGGTTGTAGTGTCGTGGACGAGGGTAAGATCGCCGCATCAAACTCGCTGCCCGCCAGGCCGGCAACCAGCGTCGGGCATCAGGGGGGGGGGGCGGTGGGCCATGTATAGGGGACCACCTCCCCAACCTGGACATAATCCCATCATTTTCCATCCAGAATCATTTTACCCCCCCCCCCCTTCCCCCTCATAGTGACTAAATTACACTAATTTGGACACACCGTGCCAAGCACATGTGCGCCGGGTCGACCATGGTTCGGCCCGGCAGGGGAAAATTAAAAATTTTGCTTTAAAAGGCGCAATTTCCCGTCTTCTGAAGGATCAATTCCTACTTCAACATACCCCAAAAAGTTTTATTTTTTCTGCTCAAATAACAAGATTCATTATTTGATTTTTTTTATTTTTGCCCACTAACTTTTGAATTACCAACCTGAATCATTTCACACTCCCCCCACCCCCCCCCCCCCCCCCACTCTACCTCACAGTGACTAAGTTCCACTAATTTGGATACACCGTGCCAAGCACATGTGTGCCGGGTCGACCATGGAGTTTTTTTTAATTTGGCATTGAAAGGAGCAATTTCCTGTCTTCTGAAGGATCAATTCCTACTTCAACATACCCCAAAAAGTTTTATTTTTTCTGCACAAATAACAAGATTCATTATTTGATTTTTTTATTTCTGTCCACTAACTTTTGAACGACCATCCAGAATCATCCCCCCCCCATACCCCCCCCCCCCCCCTCACCAAAATAGTGACTAAATTCCACTAATTTGGATACACCGTGCCAAGCACATGTGTGACGGGTCGACCATGGTTCAACTCGGCATGAAAAAAATGGCATTAAAAGGAGCAATTTCCTGTCTTCTGAAGGATCAATCCCTGCTTCAACATACCCCAAAAAGTTTTATTTTTTCTGCTGAAATAACCAGATTCATTATTTGCAATTTTTCCACTAACTTTTGAAGGACCATTCAGAATCATTTTATTCCCCCCCCCCCACCACCTCCACCTCCTCAAAGTGACTAAATTCCACTAATTTGGATACTCTTTGCCAAGCACATGTGCCCAGGGTCGTCCATGGTTCCACCCGGCGTGTAAAAATTTTAAAATTTGGCATTAAAAGGAGCAGTTTCCTGTCTTTGTCCCATGGAAAGCCTCTGTTTGCGAGAGCATTTCTCCTACTTTCAATTACCAGTAACCACTCATCACTTGAAATTTAACTTGCTATTGAAGACAGATAATCTCTTCTGTTAATTAGTTAATATTTCGTATTGTCATAGTTGTATATAATCTGTGTGTTGAATAAAAACCTCAAATATAAACATAGAGACTCAGTCATGGGATTATATTCAATATAATTACAGGTGTAAATTGATAACTCTGAGTTAATTCACTGGTAGATAAAGTGGATCAAAATGGTGAAAATTGAAAAACAATGTCTGAAATTTTTCGGGGGGGGGGGCGAAATTGTTTCCAGGGGGCGCCCCCTTCCCTTACCCCCCCCCCCCCCCTCCCTGGTTGTAGGCCTGCTGCACGCGGCAGTTAGTTTGATATGGTGATCTTTCCCTCGTCAAATCGACGTGATATTACGACCCATATCAAGCGACAATATGTATATACTTCACTAAATTTGCTCCAGACGTCTCGCCACCGTGGCCAAGAATTCAATTACACAAGTCTAGTTTAATACATAATTCGTGTTTTGATACGGACATCGCATTTCTGTCTCGTCGAATTCTGTTCTCCTTCTTGTAAATTCCGTTTTTGTGTCAGGGTGTATTGTATATTGACGTACGAGGACCCTGTGGATACCCTATTAGGGAACAATGCTCTCCCTGTTCCGACTGACGAAAGTTTATCATTCCTAAATCTCGCATAAAAGAAATGATGCGACCATCTCCTTCCACCTCTTTCCAGAAATGCGATTTTTTTAAAATTCATTTTATTTATTTATTCATTCTATTTTTGGGCCCGAGGTGGTGGTGGGGGAGGGGGGGGGGGGGGTCACTAATGTTTTTCTGGCTGCGATAATTGTTTCCCGAGAGCAAAACGTCGAAAACACCACCACAGGCCTAGGTCCAAGATTGGCAATAGAAGGTTTGAAGCTTATAGAGATAAGGACTAGGGTTTAATATATTCCATGGTTTTCTAGGAATGAAATTACTCTCAGAACCGGGAACCTGGAAATTTCCCGTGTAATATCAAGCAACTTTACGAGGGAAACATGGCGCATCTATTTTAATGATAATGAGCATAATTATTTAATTGGCAATATCCCATCTCCAAACGGAAAAGTTCTTTTCCTAAGATAAGTATGAAAACTCAAACCCGCTTCAATCTCGTCTTTATTTTCAGAATAACTCCCATTATCACCTCTACCTTCTCCGGCATCGACACCCTCCTCTTCACTGTCGTCACCAGTCTCCTATGCTTTAAGCAGAGGAGACTGGTGACGGCAGTGAAGAGGGTGTTGATGTTGGAGGAGGTATTACACAGTGATACTAGTAATTCTGAAAATGAAGACGAGTTTGAACTTTGAAGCGGGTGAAGAAGATCTTGCTGCTGAAAGAGAGGGTGGTGGGGAGGGGTCTCCCAGAACTGGTTGAGAGCTATACAGTGATTTGTTGAAAATGATTCGTCAGGAATGAGGACTGTAAAAATTTCATGCGTGGAAGGGCTGACGAAATCCTACAAAGTTTCAATTCAGAAAACTTCAGTTCAATACACAAACAGTGCCCCGCTTCATTCCCGGTTCCGTGCTGTAGATTTCACGGGTATCAGGGCCGGATTTCGGAACCGAGAATCCGGGAGTTCCCGTTCCTGGGATTAAACCCTACCTCTAAACAGTTGATTTATCCAGGTGCTCACTAACATTAGTGTACAGAAATTGACTTGATGGTGTTGGCACACACCCCACAATCTTGTGATTTAGCAATCCTAACAAGCTTTACTCGCTGCCTATACCAACTGAAAATCAGCACAGATGGTATAGGTACCACGTAATGATAGGTCATGCAGTGTGGTGGGGGACATATGGTTGTCATGTACGGCAACAGATGGCGTACTGTATGTACCCGATGTTCTACTAGTCTTGTGATGTGGTGGGGTATGTTTATTGGGTAGTACGGTAGTGTACAGTATACGATATTTACTCCTGGTGGTCTGCTTTTAGCCTTTAGCACTACAAAACCACCTAATGCTTTTAGCTGTCCCATGGGTAGGTAGGAATTTTAAATTATGAAATTGTGGGATGTGTGGTTGCATTACAGTATCATAATAGAGTATAAGTTGTTTATGGACATTCCAAGACTTGGCCGATGGTAGAGGCCATGATCTGAGATGGCTAGCAAGCCTGTAGTAGTGCTAAAAGTCAATGGAAATGGTACAATGCTATAAGGATGGTAGAATACTCTAGCAGAGAGCAGAATAGTGGGAACCAATAGTAATGGTGCAAAGCTGCAAGGGTGGTTGAAGTATTTAGCTTTGTGTGACTACAGTGAAAGCTGGTCATAGAACTGATGGTAGTGACTATGGACAAATAAGCGGTAGTAAAAGTCTTCGGAAGGCCATGTGGTGGTCTAGAAGGCAGGGACAAACAGGTACTAGGAACCACGAGTTGTACTACAACTATCCTCTAAAGGTATCCTCCAATTGGTATCATCCAAAAGTATATCACCATGTCATAGGTATCCTCCAATACCCAGATGGGCACAAACGTCGTAATAGAAGTCACTCGGTCGAGCATTGGCTGAAAAGCCCATTCGCTCGATAAGATTCGGATCATTTGAGCACTGTCTCTTTCAGTCGCTGCTCGTTAGTTCATTTGATGAAAACATGACCCGTGTTTACCCACTTTCTGAATCTCTTTTAGGACATAAAACTCCTTTTTTTCTAAGATGAGTCGAAGAGTCGCAAAAGCATTGGCTCATTGAGCAATTGCTCTTTGGCCTCTTTGGCTCACTCAGTGAAATAATCATCCATGTTTTTCGGAACTCCACTTACGAAATCCCTTTTAGGACATAGAGCCTTTTTTCTGAATTGTGTCAAAGAGTCACAAGAGCATTTGTGCATTGGGTCTTTAGCTCTTTGGGTCAAATTATCATCAACTTTTTTCGGCATCCCTCTTACAGAATCCCTTTCAGACCATAGAATCCTTTTTTTCCAAAATGAGATGAAGAGTCGCAAGAGCATTTGCTCATGGGGCAATTACTCTAAAAGCTGGCTCTTTAGCGCATTTGGCTAGATGGAAACCACACGTATCGCAAATGAGAGACAACTGCGTATGGACCGATAATGGGTTTAAAGGAATGCAGTGGGTTTAGTTTACTGCCACTAACTAACCAATCAGAACTGATTGGTTAGTTAGTTGCAGTAAACTAAACTGAATGAATGATCTGGATAAACAAAACATGACTTTTGCTGTTCGAAACAAGAACAGGGGTACCCGGAATACGGATAGAACTGGCCAGAACAGATCAGAAAAGTTAAATATAGTAACAATAATTTAAATTGCTCCAAATGAGAGGTTCTTCTACGCTACTGGAGTATACTCGAAAAAATCCGAGCCCGTTTCGGTGATTCCTGGTGTTTTTGTGATTTGGGGTGATTGTAGGGTTTATTTGGGTAATTCTAGGAAGTACCCCAAGATTGGGGGAAAATTCGAACCAGTAAACTTACTTCTATTCAACCGAACACACCTTCTGAACATACCCCCATCTTGTTGTAAGCCTTTGGGTCACATAGCAACCACTTTCACCATAGAAACGAAGCTAGTGGCCTCCTAAGTAAATTTGCTTGATATTACCCGGGAAATTTCTCGGTTCCCGGTTTTGAGAGTAATTTCATTTCCGTTTCAGGTTCCTAGAAAACCAGGGAATATATTAAATCCTATTTAGGAGACGTTAATTTCTCACTGCTCTGTGGTTTTTCGCAGCCACTTCTCATTCTTGATTCTAGTTCAGCTGCTCAGCCCCTTTCAGTAGGATCAGCTGTTACTCTTTTCATTTACCCCTTTCTGAACTGGATGCATACTTGTTTGCTAGGAGCGAAACATTGGAAATCGACGAGTATTGGCCTGGAAATGGAGAGCTCACATCGTAACCTGTTGGGTGGTTACGCTATATAAATAGCATGATGGCAACCTACAGGAAAACAGATTTGTAATAATTTCCGTCTCTTCTGTTTTACCTCGCCAGCCATGTTGTTTGCGTCTTGACAGAATTCCCGCAAAATAAATAGCAACAACTAGCGCGCGATCTCGCGCGTTAGGTGTTTCTATTTATTTTGACGTAAATTCTGTTAAGATGTAAACGGCATGTTGCGTCATTTTTATCTAGACGTAATGCACAACCTTTGAGTCGAGTCTATAGCTTGCGGGATAGGAAGTTAATTTATGCTGTATCGTTTCATAGTAACCTGTACTGCTTTCGCGTAATCCCCACGTAACTTAATAATATTTGAGAGAATAGTGACTTTCCAAGAGATCCATGGGGTTTTGAGCCAAACTATTATTGTCGAATGCAAAAAATGTAGTATGTGATGTAGCAACCTTGCACTGTTTGCCGAAGGGAGAAGTGACGTCAAGCGCCGGTGTTGGATGTGTTTCCCCATAGATTGCCATGGTAGTCCGTGAGAGCAGCCATTTTGTGATACGCCGTGTTAGGGCGCATGCGCTGCATGTGTCATTAGGGACACCTATGTTTCTGTCGTCCATTTTTACTGGAGGCTGTCATCTAATAGGGTTGGAGTGTTTTCTGTGAATGAAAGTACACCATATTACCGAAAATGATCTGATAACACTCAGCATTACAGAAACGGACATATCAGGCATAACGATAGTTGTTGAAAATCGGAGTTAACCTTGTGGTTGTAGTAACTAAAATAAGAGGAAACAGAAGTGGCAGTAGATATCGCAGTGGCAACATCGCAATAACGACCAAGCCTTCACCACCCCCTAATTCCCATAACGATGAGACTTGTCAGGAAAATGTTGAATCTGACAACAATATAACAACATTATACTGAAACTACATGTATATGACCCGGGCTGGTACTGGTTGTGAAACCGGGTGGGGGTCATGAACTTCTATTGGAACGTGCTCAACTAACTTGTTTCAGTTAGGGGGTCATAAGCTCTGGGTCTTGGCCAGAAATTGGAAAAAAATAAATAGTGCCACCACTCCACTTTTATGTTAGTTTCTTCGCCACTGGCTTTTAGAGTAAACTTGAGCAAACAAAAACACTTAGCATCCACATACAAGATACACATACACCAGAACCATGGAACTGACCCCACAGACAGACATACAGGCAGACAGACAGACAGACAGACAGACAGACAGACAGACAGACAGACAGACAGACAGACAGACAGACAGACAGACAGACAGACAGACAGGCAGGCAGGCAGGCAGGCAGGCAGGCAGGCAGGCAGGCAGGCAGACAGACAGACAGACAGACAGACAGACAGACAGACAGACAGACAGACAGACAGACAGACAGACAGACAGACAGACAAGCAGGCAGGCAGACAGACAGACAGACAGACAGACAGACAGACAGACAGACAGACAGACAGACAGACAGACAGACAGACAGACAGACAGACAGACGGACGCATCCATACCGACTAATCTGGCTCATTTCTAGTTGAAAATCTGACACACTGTAATGCACATGATATGGTAATGACTGCTAATACAAGCACTTCCAAACAGAATGATGTATGCATATGAATGACGGGTTAGTTAATGCTGCAACACTCAGTACAGTCAGGTTGAGTATATCACAATCAAGGACAGATCATATTTGAAGAAGCTCTGTTACCTTATGTACATTTATACCACGGTTGCTGCTTACATTCAACGTTACATGATGCAAAACAGACATTTAGAAAGGTTTCTAGGTATACCACGAACTGAAACGGGTCTACATGTACGAACGTCACGTAAGAACACGTCTGAAAGGTCGTTACGCATCTGAGCGACGTTAGGACGTGTGGTGTGAAATGCTTCGACACAAAACAGCGTCAAGCAAGAATGTAAACAGGCCGCCGAAGGTGATAGTTTTCTTTACAAATATTCACTTCATAATTCAAGTTGAATCGTCGCATGAATACCGAACACAACTCGAGTACGGGGACAGGAATCAACTACGATTTCTTAAAACCCTTTGAACTCCAGTGGTATCTTCCATGCCAGTTCAATGGCAGCAATTAGAAGAGTCTATATTCATTATTTGAGGTAGACCAATTAGTATTTTCAACGTCAGCCTCGGGCTGCACGTTGAAAATACTGATTGGTCTACCCCATAATATTTACTGAACAGCCATCCTATATAATGGCGTTATGACGTATCATGTTCCTGGTCGGAAAGTGGCCGCTGGGGTTCAAAGGGTTAAGTCCTTCCTGTATTTCAAGCGCGCCTTGGTTCTTTGATTCCAGTCCCCCGCACTCAATCGTCCGTCGTTGTGTTCTTTCTTAGTACTTCATCAATTTTCCTACTGTTTGTTTATTAGGGTTTAACGACACTTTCAACAGCCAGGGTCACCTCATGTTGGACGGTTTTACAGGTGGAGGAAGCCGGAGTACCCACCCGGAGAGAACCACCGAGCAGAGGCGATCAACTGTCAGAATCCCTAATATACTAACTCCGCACACGTAAGATTAGCATTGATTGAAGGCAAGTGAACCATCCAGGTGCAGTACGCCTTAGTACACAGCGCCACCGTGCTCTACGTTGGTCCATCATGATTAAGTACCTTTCCCAAGCACACAATGCAGTTACCCGTGGTGGGGATCTAACCGTGGCCCATTCGATTTAAAGTCCAATGCCATAACCACTGATACACCACACTTCCTAATACCAACACTCTTGTTTCACTATAACTGACAGGTTTAATCGCTCAGTATTGGTGTGCAATGCTCTATATACGAAACATCGAGAACACATTTAACCCTTTAGGTAAAATGAAAGGTAGACGACACTTGTAATCAAAAATCTTGGATTACTAAATTGTTTCAATTCTTGTGTCAACGAGCTCGTTCCAAGGATGGGTCAAAAGCTATGTTTTTGAGAAAAAAGCGATTTTTGTGAATAGCGCTGGCTAGTTTTGGCAGTTACGTTGGGTAAAGGATGAAAGCTGTTTATGAGTAAATAAATAGCTGATTTGTTCCCATTTCACACTGTGAATGGAGAAAATCTGCATATGGCGGTGTTTATGGGATAACGAATTCACAAGGAAACAAAATGGTTTTATCAAGTTGGTTGAATCAAGGAGAGACAAAAATGGACCTGACATAACGTCGTCTGAGTGCTAGAATGTCCTATGTCCCCTATGGGACATAGGCCATTCTAGCACTCGGGCAACTATAATTTAAAATATGTTTGCATGTTTTACATCCTTGACATTATCAACATGTCGCTTAGTTTGCAATCCAACGACCAAAAATCGGAATGGAATGTATTCTTTGGCTACTTTATTGAGTACCGCGGTTCAAAATGTTAATTTTGTTATTCAGTAAATGTTATCAAAGACCAATAGAAATGAATTCCTTGATTATCATCGATTCTATACGTACGTGTTTGGAAAGAGGTGCATGTTATATGGGCTGCACGTCCGTCGCTCGTCGAGCCGTCTTCCCAATAACCTTTTGGTGTCCAGTTCATAGAATTTTAGCGGGTTGAGATATCAGGACATGTACCACTCACGGGCGGTGTATTGCGTATGAACTTGACGGCCATACCCTCCAGCTGAAGATAACAGACAAAGATAAAGAGAAGGAATCGGCATTTACATTAACTTTTTCATGCCAGGCTCACAACATTTTTGTGCAATGAGATATCAAAAAGCAGGTTATGTTACATGTGTACGACCTCCAGATGGTATAAACTTAAAGACCTACCCCCAACGTCAAGGTCACAGATAGAGAGCAAAAGAATGAAGCAAATCAAATTGTGCCCGTCTCAATCTTTTGAGTTATAAGATATCAGGATAAAACTTTTATTACATGTATGGGCCGCAAAGCTTCGGTTAGAAATCGGTCCGATATTTCGATTTGAGTAGCCCGATTCGGAAATCATCCAATCATCGAGACGTTCGCAGCACCCTACCAAGCGTCCCCTTTGAACTCTTCCTCTATCATCAGGGTAGATAGAAGGAAGAGTTCAAGAAGGTTTTTCTTCGAACTCTCCTTTGATTCTGTTTGGGAATATTTCGCTCTCTTGGAGTGCTTTGACTAAACAAAAGAGTCGATGCTGCATGCAATGTACTTGAGTGGAGACTGACAATAATTCCGGTTGTAAGAAGGTTTTTATTTATTTTGTTTAATCTTATTTGTTTTACAAGGATTTCTGAACAACTTATGTAACTTATATTAACGCCTCTCCTTAGCCCAATGACGCGGGTGTATGGAATGACCTTCGTAGCAGCAACTTCGTGGCCTCACTCTTCTCGAACACTACGAAGAGATCTTTAGCCTGCACGTAGTGTGTTTCTCCCCACACAGAGGACAGCCAATTTACGTCCTCACCCCACAATTGATGCTGGCAGAGAGTGGTCGGCCACCTCGAGAACTTTTCCCGACCGGAGATCGATCCCGAGACCGCTGGCATGAGAGACTACCGCACTTCTCCACTCGACCACTACTCTCTTTTAAGAAGGTACGATATATATAACACGATGAAGGTTGATATTGGATTCGAGAATTGATTTGATTCGAAATCCTCCGTCTGACTCGATTCGGAATTCGATTCGAATCGAAATTTGGAATTCGCAGGACCCTAATTACATGTGTAGCAGCACATTGTCGCGTATAAACTTCAATACCGAACCCACAAATTTAAGGTCACAGACAGAGGAAATAAAAAAGAAAACAGCAGATACCTTTTCATTGGAATGAAAAGTCTAGATGTGGCTGAGATTACTACACGTGTAGCTTTAACAGACGGTGTGCAGCGTATGAAACTAAAGACCGAACCCTCCAAGGTTAAGGTCACGGGCAGAGGTCAACCGAAGAAATCAGCGTTCACATAAACATTTTCGTTTCTAGCATACGACATTTCTTATACTAGGATCGGAAGCGTTGTGAAGGATGGTTTTGGGGTGTGATACCCTCTTTCCCACGAAATATTTTCCAGTTGGGACAGTTTCGTCTGGATTGGAGTTTTAGATATCGTTTCGCTCTTGCGAGTAATTATAGTTATACTTTTCTTTCGAGACTAGATCGGATACGTGGAACTATTCCTTGCTGAGGTTGATGCAGGATGATTGATGAGTATTTAGCTGTTACAATAGACAAACCAATAAACAAATTAGGATTCAAATAATGAAATTCTTGATATCAATTAGTAGTTTTTGCTCCTCTTCAACCTTATTTGATATATATATATATATAAATCAGAAATCAGATATCTAATATATAAATGCGAATGTCTGTATCTATGTCTCTATCTCTCTCTCTCTCTATCTTTGTTCCGGGTGAACTCCTCCGATTCTCGACCGATCGATCTCAAATTTTCTACACGGGGGTAATCCGTCCCTGCGAGTAACATGGGATGGGTGCCGTGCCCGTGTGGGGTGACCTTGATCTTAAAATTGATGACCTTGACCTTTTATTTCGAAAACGGCTAGGTCTCTCGTGCTAAAATTTTATATGTGCATGTATATTGACCCATCGATCATTTTGACTTTATCGGGGTGCCAATGCGGGGTGACCTTGACCTTGAAATTGGTGACCTTGACCTTTTATTTCGAAAACGGATGGGCCGATCGGGCTAAAATTTCATAGGTGCGGGTATATTGACCCATCGATCATTCTGACTTTATCGGGGTGCCCAAGCATGTGACCTTGACCTGAAATTGGTGACCTTGACCTTCTATTTCGAAAACGGCTGGGCCGATCGGTCTAAGGTTTCATATGTACAGGTGCATTGACCCATCGATCATTTTGACTTTATCGGGGTGCCTGTGCGGAGTGACCTTGACTTTGAAATTGGTGACCTTGACCTTCCATTTCGAAAACGGCTGATATAACCATCTTCTCCCGTGCAACGCTGGGTATCACCTGCTAGTATATATATATAATGCAGAAATCAGATATATATATATCTTGTTTCTACATTATATATATATCAAGTATGGTGGAAGAGGAGCAAAAACTACTAATTGATATCATGTATTTAATTATTTGAATCTTAACCCTTTACCCAACGTAACGGCATAAACCGGCCAGCGCTATTCTCAAAAATCGCCAATTAATTTTCATTATTTTTTTTTTCATTTTTTTTCTCAAAAACATAGGCTATGACCCCTCGTTGGCACGAGCTCGTCGAGATCGCTCCATTGAGGGGTCATAACCTATGTTTTTGAGACAAAAAATGAAAACAAATAGTTGTTTTCGTATTGCTGGAAAAATCGTTTTCACAATACGAGTGCTTTTGATGTCGATTGAAATGAAAACTTTTCTGTGAAGTAAATTCAGTCTGTTTAAAATTGAAATTGTGAAGTAAAACACCAGAACAGTTGAGTGTTTACACTTTGATAAAACTTAAATTTAAAATGGGAAATCCACAGGCACAACCGAAAATCTACAATGTTTTTCACACCGTTGCAGGTGATTGTAAAATGATACGAAAGTCTTAATTTTGAATACATTTCTCAAATATAACCCTGTCAACATTGACGCCCTGAAAGGTATCATTTCAGTCGATGGTGTCAATGGCGAAATGGACGAAACCATCCTGGTTTGTTTGGAGGTTCAGTTATAATTTAAACCAACAGCTCTGTCGAGTTGTTGGATTAAATTATTACAGCGCCTCGCTTCAGATTTTTGAACTTTATATCGCCTGCTCGTCCATTGCCGTTTTATCTTCCCGCAAACATTTATGCACACCGGATTGAAAGGAGGGTTAACATGTACATCATACATGCTAACGCGATATTTTTGGAATCTGGGGCCAGTGGTGGCAAACCGCTTTGCTGCTAACGATATTTTGGCAAACGATTATATCATATATATATGGATTGCCAACGTGCTCGGGGGTTGACTCCCTTCAGAGTGGCTTTCATTTTTGACAAATGATGGTGAAAAATGAAAGCCGCTCTGAATGGAATAAACACCCGATCACGAAGGCAGTTTTGACAAATTTATATATATTATCGGATGAATACTATATATAAATGGACATATCATAAAAATATATATCTATATATCAGTGGCGTGACAGGGGATGGGGGTTGTAATTGGGGGACTCCTCCAGCTTTTCTTGAAAAAATGTCAACCTTACATACACTCAAGCCTGAAATACATAAAATTGGTTCCTGTACTCTCACCCTATTATTTATTGGGTTATTTCACCAGAAATTCACAATAGTTATTCCTTCGCTTTCCGGGCACTTAAACCTCAAAAAGTGTACAGGTATTCCATTGGTCTTGAAAAGTTAATTTTTAATCCCTGGGGAGGACCACAGACCATTAACTTTAGGTGAAATGAAGTAGAGAAAAATATTTTGCCCCCCCCCCCCCCCCCCCCCCCGTTCATTTAGCGTGTATAGGCCCATTTAGTTAAAAACATATATGTATATCTTGCTAGTAGTCTTACAGTCTAGTACTATGAATCTACATGTAGAATTTTACTCCAGTCTGTAGCCAGACGATTTACACCATGTGGCATCTTATGAATTTGGAAACTGATTCTCATTTGGACAAACTGTACTGTGTAGCCCACTCGGCGCTTGATTAATTATTGGAATCGTCTCAATACCCCCCCCCCCCCCCACCACCACCACCACCACCACCCCCACCCCACCCTCCGACCATCCAGAACTGACTAATTTAGGAGAGCCAATGCTCCCACTCATTATGATCCCTACAATACTATATTAAGGGCGCCATATTGTCTCTCATAAAGCTATAAAAACACAAATAGCTCTCATTAATTAGGGTTACATATAAACTAGCCCTTGATTTTCAAAGGATCAGGCCTGGAATCTTCCCACCAAGACATATGCGTACTCGTATGCCGCCTAGATGTTTGCCAGTCAGACGTTTCACCACTAGGTTTATTACTGATTTTTGACAAATAGAGAAAATAAATACGCTTTAATGCCCGAAATGGACTAGCCATTACCAATAAGAGGGTCCCAGCAGTGAATAGGGTTGGGGCATGGTGTGTGTTGGCTAAATGACCTTTTATCCAATATGAAAAGCAGATGACACTTGCAAACAAAATGAATAACTATTTTTTTTTTTCATTTTTTGTCTCAAAAACATAGGTTATAATCCCTCATTGGAACAAGCTCGACGAGCTCGTTCCATAGAGGGGTCATAACCTATGTTTTTGAGACAAAAAATGAAAAAATAATTAAAATTAAACGGTGATTTATCACGGATTTTTTTACATACAGAGATTTGGGTAAATAGAGAAAATAAATACTCTTTGATACCCGGCCGGAACCAACAGTACTCCTTCGTTACGAGCGTTATATCTTACAAGGTAAAATGTTTCGAGTCAGTCATAGTGGGAACACGTCGCTCCATCATTTTGAACATTGGTACAAATGTGGGTGATTTGTGGGAAACTTTTGCTGATGAATTGTCATTAAACATGAGCTCCGAGGCTGGATGTACCATGTTCGACCGCCAATCACCACTGGTTTTGGACAAACATACGACCAACCTCGAACTACAGTTGAAACTAGAGGTCCTGTCACGAGTAGTGCGCTTATCTGGGCTTAATTGCGCGTTGGAATTGCGCGCAAATGCCATATCGAATGGCATCCAAAGCACGGCAGGTTCTCTTGGTTACTCATAGCAAACACATGCAATGTTTCTGCCAATGGACCTCCGGGTTACCCGGAGGGTCCATTGGCTGAAACAGTGCATGTGCACAGGCCATATGTACAGAATTTGATAGCCTTACTATGGTCATAACGCGTACATTAACACTCATATCAACGTGCTATTTGTGCGCATTTCGTGACAGGACTTCTAGTTTTAACTGTATAAGAGCATGCCTCTAACAAGGATGAGGCCACGAGGACAAGCCATACTAAACCATATGTTTATATATAAGTGAAAACCAAGAGGGCCTCCGTGCATAGTGAAAAATGAGACGGAACTGGAAGGTTTGGCTGCAAGAGTCTCCGCGATGTTAGCAGAGGACTTACTGAACAAAATACCATTCACGTTACTAAGCACATCACCGCAGCTACTGCGTAATACACAGGCCTACACCCAACAATCATTTTAAGGATCGCTCACATCATACAAAAAGAACACTTTTTACACGAAACGGTCCCCAACAAATCGAAAATATTAGCTGCTCGCTTTCTAATGAATACAACATATAGTTTCTGTCCGCCATGTCATGTGTTTCTGGCGTAAGTCTCTACTTCAATAAAATATCCAATACCACCACGGAACCCAGAATCCCCACACCAATATAAGAACCACTAAGCTTCGTTCTCCTACCAAGACTACACAGAAAAGGTGCTCTCTCATTTCTCCAACACCGCTTCACAACACCAAAACAATTCTATTCCAAATTAGCATAGGTAACCTGCTCTCCTAGTGACCACTATACAGTCACAAATCCCGTAACCCATTGCAAGTCGTAGTACAGGCTACCTTATAATTGAAATTGGCCTGAATTGAGAATAGTAGGAAGGGGCGGCTAATTGTATCAATTTTCTATTCGATATTGGTGTTTTCAATTTCAGCCATACAAATCCCTTGGTACCTGGTCGCAAAGTTTAATCCGATGAGCATGCACTATTCCAAAATGAAAATGTTCCACCACCAGCCATTCTTTTTCAGTTTCAATGCATTTTAATAGAGCATTACATACCATCACGATGCATACTGTTTTCATCTCTTTCGACCCTTATTCTTTCACCTATCTAACCACTATTCCGACAGTTGTAGGAGAGTGATGAACCGGGTCCTATTGGGGGGGGGGGGGGGATGGGGAGGCGGATGTGACGGATGTGACGTCATGCCCATGAAACCAAGATGGCGGCCTCCATTATACAGAATGGACGACGGAAACAGGTATCACCCTAACAACACGCGCTGCGCATGCGCACTCACATCACGTATCACTATCAGGGATGACGTCACAAGATTGCCTCTCACGCTGGTTACCATTACAACACAACATGGCGCCACTGGGTCACGTGACATAACGTCACATACGCTCCCCCCCCCATTCCCTCCCCCCAATAGGGCCCGGTTCATCGTTCTCCTACTACTTCCGACAACGGTATTTATATATTTGTTCCATATTTACTGACCTGCCCGCCAATATATCAATAGCTTCTCTGCACAGTAATCTCATAGATTGGTTCGGCACTTAACTGTGTTTTTATAACTTTCACTTTCATCATCGTTCATCCGTATGCGAAGTTCGTGCAATCGCGCATCTATCTTCATTTTTATCCAATTAATGTGTAAACCTAAATACCCGGGAAATCTACAGCACGGAAGCGGGTATGAAGCGTGGCACTGTTTGTGTATTAAACTGAAGTTTTCGTAATTGAAAGTTTGTAGGATTCCGTCAGCCCTTCCACGCTTGACATTTTTACAGTCCTGATTCCTGGCGAACCATTTTCAACAAATCACTGTAGCTCTCAACCAGTTCTGGAGGCACGACCCCCCCCCCCCTCCCCCCCTCTCCTCCACCACCACCACGACCACCTTTCTTTTCAACAGAAGTATCTAGTATACTAGTATCACTGTTCACAACCTCCTCCAACATGAACACTCTCTTCACTGCCGTCACCAGTCTCCTCTGCTTAACGCAGAGGAGACTGATGACGGCAGTGAAGAGGAGGGTGTTGATGCTGGAGAAGGTACATGTGATAATGCGAGTTATTCTGAAAATAAAGACGAGATTGAAGCGGGTTTGGGTTTTCATACTTATTTTAGGAAAACAACTTTTCCGTTTGGAGATGGGAGATTGCCAATGAAATATGATCATAATCATTAAAATAAATACGTCATGTTACCCTCGTAAATGTGTTTGATATTATCCGGGAAATTTCCCGGTTCCCGGTTCTGAGAGTAATTTCATTCCCGTTCTCGGTTCCTAGAAAACCAGGGAATATATTAAACCCTAATTGTCTTTGGCGTAACCGTTGTATGAAGCTAAGTCTATACAAACACTTACAGTTGGACGGAGACCTGAATATTCTACGCCTTTCCAATGTTTTGTTTAACCAAGGGGATATTTTGCGTATTGTAAGTGGTGGAAATTAAAGAGGATTAAAGAGCATTGGGCGGGTTCTGAAGAGACCAAACTTGCATTCAACCTGCTTCAACGTTCACTCACTGTTGTAAATGATTCATGGTTTTTTTTAGCATTGTGAATGAGAACAAAACGAATTTTATATTCTGATGGAACGCTATTTATTTATTTATTTATTTATTTATTTATTTATTTATTTATTTATTTATTTATTTATTTATTTTATTTTATTTTATTTTATTTTATTTTATTTATTTACTTCAACGGACTCAATATATATCCAACGCTCTGTGGTTGAATCATTACATATGTTACCTACTACAAATGTCTGAGAATTTAATTCGATTTAACCCTTAGAAATCTGATGGGGTCTTCCAAGTCACTTCAATGACACCTATTGGAAGAGTCCATATTTATCACCTGGGGTAGACCATTCAATATTTTCAACGTGCAACCTTCGGGTTGCACGTTGAAAATATTGATTGGTTATCTCGCACACCCGGTGGGCAGTCATCCTACTTGGTGAAATCACGAGGTATCATCTTTCTGGACCCGTAAAGCGACCTTTATGACTCAAATGATTAAGCTGTCTTGTGAAAGCAATGTATTTATTATACATAGCTTGTTTACACATATCTTCTATTTGTTTGTTTATATGGCAAAGGGACGGAAGACAGCAACCGCTTCACGTTGAACAAGAAAGAATTCTAATATGTATCTATTATTGCAAATGTCAGTTCGGTGTGTGGGAAAAATAGTCGGTAAGATTGATTTTTTACCCAGTTTATAATTGATCTAACTCGAATTCATGGCTTACAATTTTCATCATTGGAAAGTTAGCTCCCCTTAATATCCTAAAGCTGTCAGTAAAATTAACACTAAGGGTAGGACATTTCGTATAAAAATTGAACTTCCTAAATGTTGGCGAAGTTGTTTCATCGATGTGTGCATCGTTTCACAATCTTCAGGCAGGGATGTGGCGACAGGGGGGTGGGGGGGGGGGTCACCCCCTCCCACATCCTGGCCAAAATTTCGTATAGGTGGACATTCGGAGGGCAAGTCATGAGTAATTGGAAATTCGATCTATCTGCATTTTAGAGCTGCTTCAGCGATGCTGATATCTCATTTCCTTCCCAAAATTCCAACTCGGTTTCAAATCGGCACAAATTCCAACCGTTACTATTTACAACTACAGTGTACGCAATATCGAGCTTCATAAGTATGTATGATGTCAATCGGTACTTATCATAATAAAAAAAACTCGAAATGAACTTCAAGAAAATCACATCATGTAAGATCGTTATCCTGAGTTGATTCCATTATTCACAGTTTCAAAATGATGAAACGTTGAAAATCAAGCATAAGGTCTGAGTTAATGTTAGGACAGTGTGAATTGTTCAAAGCTCTAAGCTTGAGCATTTGATAAGCACATATTCAATTCCCAGAAGAATACAAAATATTGATAGCCAGATAATTCCATCATGAATGTGTTGACATTTCAGTTACCAGAATCAATTTTATGCTCCCTTTCATGGCTTTTTTTTTCAAAATCTTTCCCAGTAGTGAATCTCCAACTACGGGGAGGGACCGGGAGGGGGATTCCCATTCCCCCCGGGCACTCCCCCTAGTTGGAAATTCACTACCCTACACCCCCCAATCGGAAACCTCTAGACACGTCCCTGTCTTCAGGCATGTCCTTGCAGAGTAGTATAAAAATACAGAAGCTGGCGCTTTTCAATTTTTTCATTCAGTTTGAACGTTTAAAGCCATTTAAAATAAGAAAACGGTGCATTCACCATCTTTTGATGTTCTGTCGCGGCAACCGGTTCTCGCCAAATCACCGAAGTTAAGCAACGTCGAGCGCGGTTAGTGGTTGGATGGGTGACCATTTCAGCGACTGATTCGCGCTCCCGCGTTGTGTCCTTGGGTGAGGTACTTAATCCCGATTGCCTGCATGGGGGCACGACGAAGCTGTGTACTATGGCGTACTGCACGTCGAAGGTGCGCATGTCTTCAACCAATCTAACCCTGCCTGTGCCTCGGTGCAGAGTTCACAGTTACGATGTTGGAGAGCTGACAGCTGCTCGTCGTTGCTCGGTGGTTCTCTCCGGGTACTCCGGCTTCCTCCTCCCGTCAAACTGTCACCGACATGATATGACCCCGGCTGTTAAAAGATGTTCTGTAACTCTTTCGTGTCCATGATATCAGCATTGTGATCATTATGACATATAATGTTGACACTATTCTTTCCATTAATATAATAATCTTGGTGGTAAGATTTGCTAAATTTTTTTCCCGATAAAACATAACCCTTTACCTAACATGAAAAGCAGACGACACTTGCAAAAATAATTCTTGAATAACTAATTTTTTTCATTTTTTGTCTCAAAAACATAGGTTATGACCCCTCGTTGGAACGAGCTCGATGAGCTCGTCCCAACGAGGGGTCATAACCTATGTTTTTGAGACAAAAAATGAAAAAAATAATGAAAATTAATTGGCGATTTTTGAGAATAGCGCTGGCCGGTTTTGGCCGTTACGTTAGGTAAAGGGTTAAAGGTTACAGTAAAAACACATTCGCTAAACAAAGAGCTAAAATGATCGTTTGCTTAGTTGCTTCTAGTTAACTTGCCATAAATTGTAATTACAACAATTTATTAAGTTGTAATTACAATTTATTAAGTTGTAATTGCAATTTAGCTAAGTTGTATTAACAATATAAATAAATTGTAATTACAATTTAAGCTATATAGTAATTACAATTTAAGCTATATTGTAATTACAATTTAAGCTAAGTTGTAATTACAATTTTTTAAGTTGTAATTACAATTTATTAAGTTGTAATTACAATTTAGCTAAATTGTAATTACAATTTAACATAAGTTACGCAAAAACAACGAAATGGCGCTAATACGCTGCCGTAGTTTTAGGCACTCAGAAAAATATGTTTTAGCCAAAATATTAATAATTCTCCTTCTATTTTGTATCATTTTATCGAGAAATAGTCCAGAAAGTTTCCCAACGATCCGAAAAGTTCCCGCTATATTTGTAATAAGCCCCCTGTATCTACGTCACTGGTTAGCACTTGTCACGAAAAAAATTGATGCGATATCACTTCGCCACACAGCAACGGGTTATATTCAGTAAAAGCAGGGATGTGGCTAGAGGGTTTCGGCTGGGGGGGGGGGGGGGGGGGGGGCACCGGTATAAATTCCAACTGTGAGTGGTTTCGATAGGTGGTTGCACTGCAGCGCTGGGTGATATCTCTTAACCCTTTACCCAACGAATCGCCCGCATCTGCCCGCGCATATTGCAAATACAGCTGCTGAAAAAAATATTATTTTCGGAAAAATTTCAACAAAACCATATCATGTGACCCCTCTTTGGAACGAGATCGTCGCGCTCGTTCCAAAGAGGGGTCACATGATATGGTTTTGTTGAAACTTTTTTTTAAATTTTAAAAAATGATATTTAAAATAATGAATTTTGAAATCGTCTGCCTTGGGTAAAGGGTTATGAACCCTTCTGAAAATTTTCACTAGTCCTGAAACGGAAAAAGCATCATTTATAATGTGTCTGGGTCAGAAAATTTACCGGATTGATGTCAGAGTTGAAATTTTGAGGCCATGTCAATTTTAGAGTAGGAAATTTGAAACTCAAGTTTCCAGTTGGAAATAAAAGATCAAAATTTCTCATCATTAGCTGGAATTTTAATATTTTTCATGAACAATGTTAATTTATTGAATTTCCAACCATTTGGTTTTTGACCTCGGAATTTCCAACTATTGAAAAAAAATTCTCCTAGCTGGGGGGGGGGGCACCCCCCGCCCCCGCCCCCACCCCCTGTCGCCACATCCCTGGGTAAAAGGCTCCAGAAGATAGATTATGGATTGCATTAAATGTCCAGTGTGTTCATACAGTACAGCCACCTTGAACTGGTCGTAATCCACGAGTTGGCAGTGATGCCCACACATGAGTTTACCAGGTTATAAAAATCATCATCAGCAAAATTTTACTTAATGAAGCACCGGGTTGTACCCGATTCTTCTTTAATTAAATTTTTGACGATTATTTCTATAATTAGTGTTTGGAATCTAATACTATCGCGTCCGTGGAAATATTGCGCACCCGTGGGAAGAGAGTGACCAGTCCACGGCTGTCATACTGCATAGCGGACAGTGAATAATCACGCGGACGGTGAATTTCGTACATAATCAAGCGGACAATGAATTTCGCACGAATCGCGACTGGGTCTCAAAATCCTCTGCCTACTTTTCCACTGACGACACTGTTGAATCTCACATGACCAAAAGGAAACTCGAAAGCACCACATCTCTCATGATATTTTGGTTTTATCGTATATTCAACAATCAGTCTTGATTTCCCAATGTTTTATTTATGCCAGCTCGATCCACTAGTGTAAAGGTGTCGCGATCAGTCGCGATCGGTTATTGTTAGCTGAAATCTCAAAGACACCCTAGTCAATAATCTTAGGTTAAAATATTCTATACATTTGTCCTCAGTCCCCGATCGCAATCTACGACTTATAGTTAAAACTTGAAGTCTTGTCATGGAATGCTCACAAAAAGCACGTCGAGTTGCGCGTTAATCTACGCGTTATGACCATAGTAAGGCTATCAAATTCTGTACATATGGCCTGTGCACAAGCACTGTTTCAGCCAATGGACCTCCGGGCAACCCGGAGGTCATTGGCAGAAACATTGCCTGCGTTTGCTATGAGTAACCAGGAGAACCTGCCGTGCTTTGGGTGCCATTCGATATGGCAATTGCGCGCAATTCTTACGCGCAATTAATCCTAGACAAGCGCACAGTTCATGATAGGACTTCTAGTTTTAACTGTATATGTTTTTACGATATTTCGGATACACACTCCGGCCCCCGACCCCCATTAACGACACAGTAGGAGAAGACATCCATGCCGAATGTTTCTTCCTTGTATGAGGTATAGCAGCCTTTGGATGATCTACTATGGCCTCGAATGAGATACATTTACGGGCACATAGAATGTCAAACTTTAAGACCGCCTGATCAATGCTGATTGGAATTCGACGCTGCTGTTGGCTGTTAACACACTGTTTGTGGAAATTTGCGCGCAGACGACCGCTGATGTAAGATGGTGTGCCCTCGTTTACAACGATATACGGGTATTCTTTCCTGTCCCAGTTATGGAGATGTTAAAAACATCAGTAAGTATTTAATTCCCATTGAAAACATAATAATATTATCATACGGTGTAATCGTACAACAACGTTGAGCCTTCAATTCTTATTTTAACCCTTTACCTAACGAATCGCCCGCATCCGCCCGCGTAATATGCAAATTGAGCAGTTGAAAAAATTTAATTTTTCAAAATATTTCAACAAAACCATATCATGTGACCCCTCATTGGAACGAGCTCATTGAGCTCGTTCCAATGAGGGGTCACATGATATGGTTTTGTTGAAATTTTTTGAAAAATTAAAAAAAATTATATTTAAAATAATAAATTTTGATATCGTCTGCGTTGGGTAAAGGGTTAATGTCATCAAAATGTCAGTCAAAACAAATCTCGATCGAGCAACATTTCTAGCTGTGATTGGCCGAAAATGAATCTTTATGAATTTTTTTCAGATTCAATGTCCGGTATATATCAGCTGTTCGTAAAGAGAACCTTAGGTTTGCCTTTCCAACCAGCTGGAATATTTCCGGCAATTGAATCTGAACAAAGGCGATGACATATACTTTAGTGCTAGACTGGTTCCATGCCATAACAATGTCGAATTCTAATCAAAATTATACTGGTGGGCTGCAAGTTTTGTACCGATTGTGGTGGGAGAGGACCAGTTGATACTCTATAATTATGTTACCTTCAAGTATTCTCACTGTAATCCTGTAAGGAATTCGGCACGGTTATGGGCTGTTTGTCTACCCACTTTTTCTGGGGTTCACGCGGAGACTATCGTTCATGAAATGTGATGATCCATCAATCACAGAGAAATATAGATATTATTTCATGCTCCAGTTATAGGTAGTCCAATCAACAAGTATTTAATGTACCTTCAATTCATCAAGATATTAACACAATTAGTGGAACTGCGTGGCGTAGACTACGGCTATGTTGAGTCTTTGTTCTTACTGGTAATATTATCAAACAATCGGTCCAGTCATGTTTGAGCAATGTTTCTTGCTTTGCTTCAAATAAAATTAATTTTTATGGTATATTGTAGATTCACCAGTTGTATGGAATATATCGGTTGGTCAGAAAAACGATCTGCAGGTTCGCTTTTCCAGCCAACAGAAATATTCCAGACAACTGAATCTAAACATGGGTTGTTAACTATGGGAAAACTAGACTGGTGTCTGGCCGTAACAGCGTCGATTTCCTTAAAGAACAAGACAGTCTAACAACATCCATATCCCCCGCCGAAGTTTTTGTTATAACAGGAATAATCTCATTATCAACCTGGACATGTATTCATACCCAATAATGTCACTCACCGAATATCATTCAATTTCTTTAATAACAAATGAAGATATCTTCCAAAAACCCGCAATTTTGGTCAATTCGAAGTCGACAAGGAATATAACTCTCGTAAAATCATTTGAACAAGCACTGGTGATGGCAATTTTGCTATTACCAATGGCCATAACCATGCAAAATTCGTCGCGTCGAAAATTCACACCCACACTTTATACTGATACTTCAGACCAAGTTTCGTAAAAATCTTCTGAAAACTGTTGGAGGAGTTAAGTGGACAAAGTTTGTGACAGATGGATGGACGGACGGATGGACAGATGGACGGACGAATGGACAGACGGACTGATGGACGAGCACCATTTCAATATCCCTCTACAGACTTCGTCGGCTGGGGATAAATCATTTAATTTCTTTAATCGCAACTGAAGATATCTTCCAAAAACCTACAATGTTCGTAAATTCAAAGTCGACAAGGGCTGTAACTCTGGAAAATTTATTCGAATCGAACTTCCTTTCCATATGCACACGTACACATAATACTCATACTGCACACCAAGTTTCGTAATAATCCAATAAAAAATGTAGGAGGAGTTACGCGGACAATACTTTGTGATGGAAATTTTGCTATTTCAAAGGGTGGTAACCACGCAAAAATTCGTCGCATCGTTTCGTAATAATCCACTGAAAACTGTAGGAGGAGTTAACCGGGCAAAGTTTGTGACGGACGGACGGACGGACGGACGGACGGACACCATTTCAATATCCCCCTCCCGATTTCTACGGCGGGGATAATTAGGCCGGTGGCCTGAGAGCTTGGCATTCAGTATATCAATTCCGACAAAGTTTTCTTCTTGTTTATTTCATCTTTCCTATTCTGTTTGATTCGTTCCCATATATGCCAATACTAGGGTGATTTTCGTCAGGTTGTACATTCGTACACTTCTAAGTTCTATCGATTTCCCTTGCTATAAGGGTTTGCCACAGTGACAAACTGGTAGACGCTTTCATACCCTTTACACTATTCGACTCATAATTAATGTAATGTTGGGAAAATCATAAAACTTTCGAGTTACCAATCAAGATCATTGTGTACCAACCTTTCAAACCCTAATTTGGACCATATCAACAAACAGTAGTGTGAGAAGGAAGGCAAAAAGGCCACGGCAGAAGGTGCACGTTTTCCCAACTTTTTCAAGAAATGGTTGAGAGAGAGAGAGAGAGTAGAGTTTAATCGCGGGAACAGAAATTCCCGGGTTTCGGGTTCCGAAAGCTGGTCCCCGATACCCGGGAAATCTACAGCACGGAACCGGGAATGAAGCGTGCCACTGCTTGTGTATGGAACTGAAGTTTTCTGAATTGAAACTTTGTAGGATTTCGTCAGCCATTCCACACTTGACATTTTTACAGTCCTGATTCTTGACGAACCATTTTTAACAAATCACTGTAGCTCTCAACCAGTACTGAAGGACACCCACCACCACTACCACCCTCCCTTTCAACCGCGAGATCTTCTTCGCCCGCTTCAAAGTTCAAACTCGACTTCATTTTCAGACTTACTAGTATCACTGTTCACTACCTCATCCAACGTGAACACCCTCTTCACTGCCGTCACCAGTCTCTTCTTAAGAGGGGACTGGTGACCGCAGTGAAGAGGGTGTTGATGCTGGAGAAGAGAAGGGTTTTGATGCTGGGGAAGGTAGAGGTGATAATTCGAGTTATCCTGAGAATAAAGACGAGATTGAAGCGGGTTTGGGTTTTCATACTTATCTTAGGAAAAGAACTTTTTCCGTTTTTAGATGGGAGATTGCCATCGAAATATTCTAATTATCATTAAAATAAACGCGTCATGTTATCCTCGTAAATTTGCTTGATATTACCCGGGAAATTTCCCGTTTCCCGGTTCTGAGAGTAATTTTATTCCCGTTCCCGGTTCCTAGAAAACCAGGGAATATATTAAAGCGATAGAAAGAGAGAGAGAGAGAGAGAGAGAGAGAGAGAGAGAGGAGTTTATGCCAGAATTATTTTTACCAACCCGCCACTGGATTCTTATTTGGAATTAGTTGGAACGGGGGTGCACAGACTCTTTACCGAAGATTCTCTCGTTTGATTTGTCTCGATTGCATCCTTCAAAATCGAAACAATGCAGAAATTTAGCCTCATATTCGGCGCGATGGAGAATTTGGTACAAGAATGTTCATTTTCCTCAATGTAAAGGTGCGGGTGTCCCAAACAATGTTTCATGCATTATATTGCAACCATGCCACTAAGGCATATGGGCCACCACTATTGTTGTTCGTGTACTACGACCACGCCCTCATCCCCAAGTCGAAATGCTTGCTACTTCCCTGACAGAACATTATATGGTCGCCTGGGTGCTAGAATGTCCTATGTCCCATAGGGGACATAGGACATTCTAGCACTCAGGCGACGATATCACAGCCTTTATGGCTACTTTCAAACTCTAATTGTCTTCCTAACGACATCCTACAGAGTGAAAACAACGCATACGAAATTACAAGTTACCAAATAAGGAACGGATTTTATTTATGAAACCAGATGACCCGCATACATTGTGCACACAGACACGTAATAAACGTTGCAGACCTTTTTCCTTTGCTGGCTTCGCTTACCAAGATGAAAAGCGAGAGACATTTGATCTTGAAAGACGAGAGGTATTTGTTCACCTTGAGTGGACATTACCAACCATGGATTACTTCCTGGTTACAGTGATAAGACAAAAACAAATTTAGACTTGCCTGGGTGCAATTTAAATTCAATAAGCCCTGCTGTTGTTACCAAAACTAGGGCATCGAGGTGATCAGACGAATTTATACTTATTCCACAGTTTGCCATTGCAAAAATTAACCCTTCTAGAAGATATGTTTCCAAGTCCACCTCCAGGCGCGATGGAGTCCATAGGCGAGGTGCGACTTAGCCCGTGCCACTTTGAAAAGCTGTAGGCTAGAGTAAGTTTTAGCCCAACCCCTTCTTAGAGCCGCGATGTTGAGTGTCAGGTGGATTTTCGACATACGCTCAAACTGTACACATTTCATGATATTCCCAGAGAATGTATACATTTCGCAGGTTAGCCCTTGGAATAGTTGCATTCTATGTTTTCTACATTCTATACAACATAGCTACACTTGAGAGCATTAAGGTGCAAACTGTAATGTTCGATCATTGCAATTAGGATCTGTACACTTTCAAGGGACGAATACGATATATACCCCTGAAGGCGAATCGACTATGGAACCTTGCAGTTGTAGCCATTGTCCGGGGGTTGCTCTATCTTATGTGTTGGTAAACCTATAATTACCGTATCAATAATACAATTATTGAAAATATGACCGTGATGCAACTTGTTTGAGTTTGTTAACCCTTTACCCAACGAATCGGCTACGTCCGCCTGCGTAATATGCCAATTCTGCAGCTGAAAAAATATTATTTTTCAAAAAATTTCAACAAAATCATATCATGTGACCCCTCTTTGGAACGAGCTCGTCGAGCTCGTTCCAATGAGGGGGTCACATGATATGGTTTGGTTGGAATTTTCTGAATTTTTTTTAAAAATGATATTTAAACTAATAAATTTTGATATCGTCTGCGTTGGGTTATAAATAGAGAATATTGAATTAGTGATTTGGTCAGACTCTATTTATGAAACGAGTCTAAGAATGTTCCGGAAAATTCGTAGACGAGCTCCATTACTGGAGTATGACCAAAACACACATTTCATATTCTGTTTATCATATGACACCACAGTTACCAAAAACACATATTTCAGATAGAAAAGAAGGGTTAAAGAATGGAATTTCACCTTAAACGTCATGCATTTGACTGTAACGCGTCACAGCTGCAGATTGTCGTACGTCATAACCGCGACAAAATAGAATCCCACAATTCGGCGTTATAAATACAATTTTTCAAGTATTTATACATTTCTAGTCATTGGGATTTCAGTGAATGTTTATAACAAATAAAATCAGGCATCGTGGTTCCGTTGATGTTCTGAAATAGTTCTGTTTACACGCGCATTCATTTGACACAGATCTTTTCTGTGATAACCAATCGGAAAGCGTT
Organism: Pictodentalium vernedei; assembly: GCA_031216915.1. NCBI lineage: Eukaryota > Metazoa > Mollusca > Scaphopoda > Dentaliida > Dentaliidae > Pictodentalium > Pictodentalium vernedei. Next base: position 88,299,367 of record CM062292.1, read on the forward strand.
TTTTTTTTGTAAATTGACCAATCAAATCAACTGAAGAAGTTATGAAGCACTAATTAATATTTATTGAAAATATGAAATGGTAATAAGCCAAGAAAACGGAGAAGTCATATGATAAATTTAGAGTATTTAACCCTTTACCCAACGCAGACGATTTCAAAATTTATTATTTTAAATATCATTTTTTTAAATTTTTGTTTATAAAATTTCAACAAAAACCATATCATGTGACCCCTCTTTTGAACGAGCTCAATGAGCTCGTTCCAAAGAGAGGTCACATGATATGGTTTTCATGAATTTTTTCGAAATATAATATTTTTTCAGCTGCTGAATTTGCATATTACGCGGGCGGATGCGGGCGATTCGTTGGGTAAAGGGTTTGAAAAGAATAAAAACTAGTTTCAGAATTCGCGAGATGTTTTCGGCTTTTAATTTGAATACATAATCTGTGTGTGCAATCAAGATATGTACAAGCGCGGAAAAAGTTAAATATAATTAGCTATTACAGTTTGGTAAAAATTTGGTAACAAATACCTATTTTACATTCTGACGCATTTAATGTTAAATAATTTAGCCTGGCAGAACCCGTGTTTATTTCTGATGGCCAGTACAGTTTTAATTGTCTAATTCGAACCGAATTGTAACCAGCTGATCTCAGTTTCTTCGATTAAAAATCTGAATTCTACCTGAATCCAGTTTCTGCCATGGCATATACAAGAGACAAACTGAAGGGAGGATTAAAAAGAGGCCCTTTTGCATCTTAATATATTATGATTTTTATTAACCCGCTGCACACTGATGTCGAAATATCAAACAGTTCAAGAAGAAAAGTTTTCCCATAATACAACTAGCATGTTAAACAATTTAATTTTGTTTGACGAGCTCTGCCAAACAAGATTGAATTGGCTAAATCTCAATTTTTATCGTGGGAAAAATTATTGCTTGAAACTTGGGTATTTTGATGTCTGAGTGTGATTAAATTTAATCTGTCAACATTAATCTCGTGATATTGAAATGGAACTGAAATGGAAAAATAAGCTGCCCTGTTACTGTGATGCATGAGGAAAAGCAATAATTTAACACTTCACCTAAGATTGAGGTAATATCCGACAAGCGTTGTCACAACGCTTGTCGGATATTACCTCAATCTTAGGTGAAGTGTTAAATTTTTAAGTGTTTAAAAAAAATCGGCACTCAAAGTTTATTACTTTTTTCATCATTTTCCTTCCAATTCATAGCTTGTGGTTCCCCATTGGAATAATAATAATAATAATAATAATAATAATAATAATAATAATAATAATAATAATAATAAATTGGGTGGATCTGATTATATACATACTGTTTGGGTCCCTAAGGGGCGGATAGGGGAACGGCCTAATAATAGTGATACAGTTAGGTTAGCTGTGAATACTCAATAAGCAGCTAGGACCAAACATGATCACGAATCCGGATGGTACGACCTAAGAAAAAAGTCATGCAGGTTGGGATGTTGACCCCTGTAAAAAGCTCCCCCCCCCCCCCCCCCACCCACCCACACAAGAACGCGTTGACCTGGGAATCAGGGAGTTTAGTCGACTAATCGTTATCGAAAACACTCTCGTCTCATGTAGATGGTCAGCTTACCGAGAGCCAATCTCAACAAACTCCTTTACAGAAACATCAAATAGCCAACCTATCGCTAAAGGCCAGTTTACACTGGAGGCGAACGCGACCGCGACTCCGACCACGATGGTCGCATTTGTTTTATTAACACCAATTTTAATGGAGTCGTTCATACTAAGGTCGAACGCGAACGCGGCCCATTTTTTGTTCGCGCGGAAAACCGCGGAGATTGCCCCCAGAGCATTTTTTGGGGAATTGTTCGCACGAACAATTCTATTCAGCCAATCAGATGGCGAGGTCAAAGGGCGTACTATGCCCTATCTGGAGGTTTGTTTAATAACACTGCGAATTTCCGCGCTAATCATCGCTTTCAGTATGAACGATAATTCGCGCGGAAATTTGCGGTAGTCGCGTTCGCTTTCGCCTCCAGTATAAAATGGCCTTAAGAGAACACGCCAGAGATGGGCGGCTGTAGAGAATAAATAAAATATGTGATTTAGTCGTATATGTACGCATGCCAAAATCCGTTTCCCAACACCATGGAGAAAAATAATACATTCAGGTATTCCAATGGAATGGATTGGTTCACGATTCGCATTCCAAAGGCAGTTGCAACAGAGTCGATCTGAACGAACTCATCCAGACTAGACTGCCACCAATATAACTGCAAATGTCAACACTCTGCAAACGATACTTGGCGTGAGGGGGGGTTATCAAGTGGATTTCAGAGGAGATGATACTTTTGGAAAGATTGGGATTCCATCGAAACGCATACGAGGGACACACGACATCAGAAATCTTGGTGGACATTCTCTCCATCAACAGCATTTTGGTGAACGTGGACGTGATCTCTGGAAGTTACGTGAATGATGGTACTCAGCCTACGATCTACTCTTTCTTTCTGGACGTCTCTCCAAACTATAAGATCAACGAGCGACCGCGAAATCTAGTCTATTTGCTCGTGACTTTGAACAGTATCACCACTGAATTAACAGATGAAAATGAAGAGTTGTTAGATCTTGGTGACGAACGCGATTTCACATGAGAGAAATTTTTTTAAAAATCAAAAAGCAAAATCTGTTGTTTATATGACTTTTTTTTAAAATAACAAAACAAAACAAACAAAAAACTTTTTTTATTACATAATTTATTTGCATAATAGGAAATTAAAAAAAGGAAAATTAGCAAATTTCTTTTTTTTTTCAAATCAATTTTTTATTCTATATAATAATAATAATAATAATAAATAATAATAATAATAATAATAATAATACATCTTTATTTCAGACTCTACATGTAGGTCCATAGAAAGGATGAGGGGAGCGCGGTGGCTCGGTGGTAGACTGTTGGACTTCTATGCTAGAGGTCCCGAGTTCGATCCCCGTCCGGGACGACCCGGGTTGTGTCCTTGGGCAAGGCACTTTATCCCGGTTGCCTATATGAGGGTACGAAGACTCCGTGTACTAAGGCGTACTGCAGGTCGATAGTGCACATGTCTTCAACCGCTGTAACCCTGCTTGAGCGGGAGCTTGAACAGAGTTAGAATCTTGAGGATCCGACAGTTGCTCGTCGATGCTCGGTGGTTCTCTCCGGGTACTCCGGCTTCCTCCACCCATAAAACTGTCACGGTCACGATTAGCCATTGTGCATAAGTATGTGACCCTAAACAAAAATAAATAAATAATATAAAGGATGAATGTAAATATATAAATATTAATAATAAATATTTACTATGTATAAACTATATATAAAGTGTGCATCGAAATTTATAATTATAGAAAGATTCTGGGCTATTTATCAAATATTGCATATACAGATAATACAAGATAGGGTTATAGAAGCAATCATAGATGTACTGGAAGTTCAGGGGATATGTAGGTACAAGATTTTGTTCCAATGTTTGAACGTTTGAGACTTAAATTTTAAGTCGAAAGAACAAATCGTGTGAGTGTAAACATTATCGAGTTGGTTGACACTTTCACTAAATCGGTATGCTGCTTTGTGTCTAAGCATCGGGAAAGTAGGAACAGAGTTGTTGACGAACATTGTGCTAGCACTACAGAACCGGCCATATTTCATATGAAAATGGAAGGCAATGTTATAGCAAACTGTTATGTGGTGCATTTTATCCTTAAGAAATGTCACCCATTAGTGAGTGCAATAAAACGGAGAGATGAATTTTTCAAATAGAAAAGATTTTATATCCGGACTGCATTTTCCATACTTCCTAATTAACATATTGGACTTCGACGAGCTCGTTCCAACGAGGGGTCATAACCTATGTTTTTGAGACAAAAAATGAAAAAAATTAGTTATTCAAGAATTAGGTTTGCAAGTGTCGTCTGCTTTTCATGTTAGGTAACGGGTTAAGTTCTCAAGATTTATATAAGTTATCCTACAACATTTTACTGCATAACTGCCAAAACCGGCCAGCGCTATTCTCAAAAATCGCCAAATAATTTTCATTATTTTTTTCATTTTCTGTCTCAAAAACTAGGTTATGACCCCTCGTTGGAACGAGCTCGTCGAGCTCGTTCCCACGAGGGGTCATAACCTATGTTTTTGAGACAAAAAATGAAAAAAATTACTTATTCAAGAATTATTTTTACAAGTGTCGTCTGTTTTTCAGGTTAGGTAAAGGGTTAAAGGTTTGATCTTACGTCCATTTAAGGCATAATCGGCACTGGCAATGAAGACGGAGCCTATTGGTTCATGTAGGAGATCTATAGCAAATATGTGACATTCGCTAGAACAATCACAATCAGAGCAGTTAAGAGGGAAATGTGTTAAATTTATGGAGGACAAACGCTCGCCCGTTTCGTTATGGTATTTAAGAATTTGATCTCTAGTGACTCCACCCCAGTTCACGGAAATATGGGACTGGAATGAATAGCTGGGCTTCAGGTGAGGTAGAGACGGACATATTACATGAAAAACTAACGGTAGATGGTCGGATGTCATGAAGGAGTAATCTACTAACATGTCGGATATGAACATTTGAGCTGACTGAGTGGTGACACGATGATCAAGCCAAGACACCGAAGAACGAGCCGCGCTGAATTACATATAAGTATCTGACTCTTTTCCAGAATACTCTACATCGGATAAATGAAAACCATACTCGTTACTGAACTTACATAATTCATTCATGTTATTCCTATTATATATAATTGGAAATAAAAAAATACATGAAAAATTTCTTTTTTTAAATTAAATTTAAATAAAAAAAATAATGAGATACATAATACAAAACGTAAACATATCTGAAGGTCATGAAGACAAACTACGTAGAGCATTAGAAAACGAGGCGAAGGGGTGAGATTGAAATGAAGTCATCAAGACTTGAGCAATGGACGCCACAGAATCGCGTGGACAAACACTCAAATCAATAGAATAGCATCATAATCGAAGAGAATTGACTGTGAGACTGAGTGCCGCTCAATTAAGATATAATTTGAAAATGAAATGTGGTTTCTTTGGATTGTTCGCAGGATTAGCCACCAAGGCCACCAAGGCATTACCCATTCTCACCCAAACCGTATTGCCGACTTTGCGTATAGGATCTTTATCGGGACTGGCCAATTCTGGTGCGCATAAAATAATGGGAAACAGGCTGTTTCTGAAGAAAGGAAGAGTTTTGTGTAGAATCGAAATGGATGGTAAAGGATTGTATCTAAAATGCGCGAAAGGTACCGATGCATTCCACGCTCACAGAGACGGTCTCTATCTGAAGAGAGGAAATAATTCGAGTGACGTCGAGGGCTGTTATTAGGTCCGAATTCACTTTTTAAAATTCACCCATTCTCCGTTTGTTATTATGAGACTTAGTTTTTTTAAAAAGAAGGGAAATAACTTCTGCACAATATTAATTGTTTTTATATAATAAATAAAAACAAGAGAAAAACTATAAAAATAAAAATAAATAAATAAATTTAAAAAATGGAAATGAGAAATGATGTTTATCTATTGACTAAAGTGAATTTTTTGATTTGATTGGTTGATAGATACGTGGTATGAGACCATATTCATTGAAACCCACGATACGTCCGCCCAGCCACTGACAAATTTCCCATACCCAGTGGAAGCCTTGTTCTGAAATCTACAAATTGTCGATACCCCGTAGAAGACGCCTCATTCCAGTTTTACAGTGTACATGTATTATATTTTAATTTTTTATCACCAAAATATAGCTCATGACCCCTTATTGGAATGAGCTTGTCGAGTACCCTCCAATGTGGGGTTCATAAGCTATGTTTTTGAGACAAAAAAGAAAAAAAGAAATTCAATAATTTTTTTATACTAGTCATATCGGCATATTTTCACAAAAACTCTTTTGCACAAAAATTCCACAGATACCTGTATGGCTCAAAGTGGAAGATAAAAGATCTCATGCTGTGTGTGTTCACACATGAAATAGATTGTACTTCTAAAACGGAAAGTCAATAGATAAATTCGTTACCCAGTGTCTGATCACGTGGTACGGGTTTTTACATACCCGAAGCCAGCCGTATCCTATTCGGCCTTCGGCCTCATGGGATACGGCTGGCTTCGGGTAGGTAAAAACCCGTACCACGTGATCAGACATTCGGCCTCATGGGATATGGCTGGCTTCGGGTAGGTAAAAACCCGTACCACGTGATCAGACACGGGATAACTAATAATATCGCAACTTCTCGACTGTACTACTGACGGCACCTCATTTGGAAGACAGAGGCAATGCCTTCTGCATCGATCAGATTAATAAACTTCAACATTATTTTATGATAGAAAGAGATAGACGTTTTTCGCTTAACAACAAGCACATACGAATGACTAAATTGGTCGACGGACTGGATCTGATTCTCATCACCATATACATGGGTTTGGATGTTGCTAGAATGGTTCTCCTGTCGATCGTGGCTGCCATTCCAGCTGTCTGGCGATAGAGGGCATTGCTCTCGCGATCGGATTCGCGAGTACAGTCGCAAAATCGTGAGTACAAATTATCATTGAAGGCCGAGAAACACAAACAAAAAAGTGTTGGCCGACGAAAAAATCAATTCCTAAAGCGACATAATATCTACTTTTCTGAAGGATGAAAGATTTTTGATCGAGAGTATCGCTACATTCTCGACGAAACGGATAAATTCAGCGTGTTGAAAGAAGGTATAAGAATAAAGTCTTATTAGATTCTTAAAGAGGAGATGAAACATAATCTGATAGAAAAAGGTAGAAGAGAACCCAGGGAATCTTTTCATAAACTCTTGGGAAAAATTAAGATCCAGAAATAGTGACAGATTTAAATAAAAAATAATGATATTGTATATATTATAAAAATAATTTAAAAAATTAGAATAGAATAAAAATAAAATTAACAAAAAAATTGTAAGCGTAAAATTTCGACCAGAATTCAATTCATCAAAGAGGTGGAAGAACGGTCAACAGACTCATCAATAATCTTCCTTTCGAAATGCATCTGCCAGGACATCAATTCACGGAACCGCCACGAAATTGAACAAGAGATTGAATAAAGATCTAACGCCAAAATTGTGGAGCAAATCCATCAATAGAGTGGGTCGAGTGACCCATGGTCACGATCTCTGTTACACGAAGCATCCCGACACGAAGACACGAAATGTGCGACAAGAACATTTTGAGAGATTTAAAAAGTATAGTCATTTCCACGCTGAGAGAGATATTCGAACGTTTTCTAGTCGGTAAGCTAATTGGTACGAAACGTCGATTCGGAATAGGAATATAAAAAACAATTCACTAATGCATTAGTGAATGAACTACACGAGTCCATAGTGCACAGACGTCGAAAGAGAAGAGAGTTCTTCAGAGGATTGGATCACCTGTGGGCTGCCGATCTGGAGGACATACAATTGTTGTCAAGACACAATGGAGACGATACATATCTTCTGACAGCCGTGGACGCGTTTATCTCCGAAAAAAAAAAGATTATTTGCCGGAAAATATCAGACAGTTCGCCGGAAAATTTATTTCGGCGAACTGTCTGATATTTTACGGCGAATAGTCTTTTTTTCGGCGAAGTGTCCAAAGTTAATTCTTAGTGATTTTTCTTGAAATTATAAACAACAACACAAGATTTTTTTATTATTTTTATATCGAAATAACATTGATTTGCAAATAACACAAAACTGTAAAAGCAGTAATGACAACATAGTAAATTTTGAAGTGCATAATACACGTGTACATAAAATATAGCCTATTGGTCTCCTTGGATAGGCAATAAATATCTTTTCGGGATTTTTTTTTGTTTGTTTTTTTTTTTTTTTTTTTTTGTTTTTTGAGGGGGCGGGGGTTGGGGAGAGACAATTTATCATAAGATGTAAGTTAGCCACTGTTTTGGGCGATTTCATGGTAAAAACTGTGACAGCTAGGTTGCCACCCTTCGTCACCCTTTCATCGTAGGCCCGTACGGCGTACTTGCATGGGAGGTAGTCCAAACTTGGGCCCAAAATCCATAATATAATTTTGGGGTTTGGTACGCCATGTACCAAGCCAACAAATTATATTAAGGATATTTGATTAAAGTTTGGACTACACTTCGCCGGAGATGTAAGTAAATCACGGCTTTGGATGATGTCACGGTAAAAGCAGTGACAGACTGCCACCCTTCATCACCCCATTGCAGGCGCGTACTTGCACATACGCGAACTGTCTTTTTTATTGGACAGAAAAAAAATTCGGCGAACTGTCTTTTTTAAAATTTTAAGTTCCGGCGAACTGTCTTTTCCGGCGAAATGTACTTTCGGCGAAAAGTCCAGTATTCACTCCAAGATATCACTGAACTAAATATTTGAAATACCCGTCTTGAAATGTCGGAAGTGATGCAATCTCTAAAAATAAACAGCCTTGGGAAAATAAATTGCTTCAATAAACGTTTGAAGCATTCTACTAACATCTTTCATTATTGATGAATATTCCAGATAAAAAAGAGGGTGATTTTATCACTTTTGAACCTAAAAATTACAATTTACATTTGGTGTGTTTTTGTAGGGATTTCCCTGGAAAATATGTGCACGTGACCGGTACTTCCCTTGATGTCACCTTCTCTCTCTTATTTGTTTCATGACCCCCTGTTTTGTGGTCAGAAAAAGATGTCTGAAGGGCTACACTTGACAAAGATATTTGAATGCCAAAATTAAAGTGATGAGATCATATTTATTTTTTTTTTTTTTTTGCCTGAACGTTATAATGGTCGCCTATGGGAAAATATTTAGTTCCGTGATACCTCAAGGTGAATACGAGCCAAATTATCACTGGAAATGATCAGTTTGTTCTAGACACGTATAATGAAAATAAAATCTAGTGTTTGTGAGTGGATATCGATCATTTCCAGTAATAATTCAACACGTATTCACCTTGAATTGATGCATGAAACCCGCTAGTCCAAACATGGCCTGAAAGTCCGTGATATAAGTTTTTTGTTTGGTACGTCCTTTGAAAGGACGTACCAAGCCAAAAACTTATATCAAGGACTTTCAGAACATGTTTGGACTAGAAACCCGCCAGCTGAATCAGATTGCAAGACGCTGTCTGATCCGATTATCGATCAAATCACTTCCGCTTATCAATGATTCAATGCGCTGTTTGCTTTCATGCATCAATTTAAGGATGAAACGAGTGGAATTATCAGATTCTTATAAACAGCGTATAATAAAAAGAAAATGTAGTGTTTTTGAGTGGATTCTGAAAATTATCTCACTTGTGACCGAGACAAATGGTTATTTTCGCTCGCGCAAGCGCTGCGAAAAAATAAACATTTGTATCGGTTACACATGAGATAATTTTCGGGATCCACTCAAAACCACTAGATATCCTCTATTTACTTGACACTGGGGCAACGTCGTGAAAACGTTACAGCAACACAACTATCTTGCACGCTGTAGATGTTTCGTGGAAACGTTGACACAACCTCCCCATCACTCACTAACAACGTTGCGGCTGCGTGTGTTAGCTGGACAAAACAGCAGGTAAAATGCATTGTGATGTTTGAATTACATAGAACTCCAGTGATATGAAAGGTTTGCGTAATGGGCGTCACTTACAAAATGATATTAATTTTGGTCTATCGTGGCAATAGATATAGAAAACTATTTGTGAGACATTTCTCTCTGTTTGATAAGATAGCACATGATAAAAACAATCAACCCTGTCTTATCTCGTCATGAAAATAGACGTTCTATAACAATATCCCCCCCTTATTTTTATTATCCAGGCAAGAAAGGTCCAATTAAGAAGCATGTAAATGCTGAGAAAACATATATGCCATTAGTAGAAAATAAATAAATAGACGATAGTTCACTGATTGGAGTAACGTACGATGTTTATTCTCGAGTGGGGTGCGGAAGGTTATTTTCACGAGGCGCTAGCCGAGTGAAAATAATCCTCGCATCCCACGAGAGAATAAACACCGTACATTACTCCAAGCAGTGAACTATTGTGTTTATTATATATCCCTGATAATATCTCCAACACAAATACCCCTCTTGCGTCATCCAAGAGCAGTTTCCCATGGTCGCTCAATTTGTTTTGGCGGTTAGAAAAATCGGCGCATGAACACAAAAACATGAATGAATGAACTGATAATATGACGTCATCAGAAAGGAATGCAATGACGCTCGTTTTCAAATGGAAATTCGAGTGACGGGAGATATGAACTTATGAAGGAAATCAACACATTTTAAAGAAATAATTCATTCAATGACCATGAATGAGTAGTCGTGTTCAGCTTCTTATAACTTTGTGTGGATGTGTACATAGTTATTGTTCGCTGTCAGTCGGAATTCAAGAAGAAAATTTGTCGAAGTGGATTGGGTGTTATCGCTGGATTTCGAGGCGGAACAACTGCAATGGTAAAAATAGTCCGTCATGACAGGGAGTAGGATATCGCCGTGGGAGTTGAATAACACTTTCGAGGCCTTTGCAAAGGAAAAAGCTGTATAAATATAATAAAGCGAAGTTTCCTTTTGTTACTTTTAATAAACGAAATCAACAGACAGCTCTCGGAGCTGTCTGTTGTTTTCGTTTATTAAAAGCTACAAAAGAAAACTTGACTTTTTAGGGCAAGCTATTTAGAAGCACCAAAGTAACTGCCAACTTTGGATCTTTGTTCAGCGAATATGTTTTTACTGTAATTTGCGCGGGCGCGGTGGCTCAGTTGGTAGAGGTGCAGGCTGCAAGCCGAGAGGTCCCCGGTTCGAATCCCACCTGCGGCAACCGCGTTGTGTCCTTGGGCAAGACACTTCACCCCGATTGCCTACATGGCGGCACGATGACGCTGTGTACTGAGGCGTACTGCACGTCGATGGTGCGCATGTCTTCAACCAGTCTAACCCTGCCTGTGCTGTGGTGCAGGGTTCAGAGTTACGATGTTGGAGAGCTGACAGCTGCTTGTTGTTGCTCGGTGGTTCTCTCCGGTACTCCGGCTTCCTCCACCCGAAAAACTGTCGCGGTCACGATTAGCCATTGTGCATAAGTATGTGACCATAAACACCAATAAATAAATAAATAATCCTGTAATTTGCAAGTATTTATTTTTGCCAGGAAAAAACCCCAGCAAATCATACTTTCTAAACTTTTATATCAATGCAAAGGATAGTGTCTGTATCATATGTCACGATGCGCTCACAATTCACATAGCGAACAGAAAAAAAATACAGGATTCAAAAGATGGTGAACGTGCCGTTTTTTTATTTGAAATGGGTTTAAATGGGGAATGAAAGTCAACATTTCAAACTGGTTGAGGAAAAAATGTAAAACGCCAGCTTCTGTAGTTTTATACTGCTCTACAAGAAACTGCCTGAAGATTGTGAAACGATGCACACATCGATGACACAACTTCGCTAACATTTCGAAATTTCAATTTTTATATGAAATTCCCATAGTCTTGGTGTTAAATTTACTAATAACGCTAGAAAATTAAGTGGAGATAACGTTCCTGTAAATCTCTTCCAATGACGAAAATTATCAGCCATGTATTTAACAGAAATGCCGGTCGGCCTGAAAAGTTTTCGTTTTTTACCGGATACCCATTCAACATATTGATATCGATTTTTATCATATGACTCGTCCGTTTTGTTCACCTTAAAACATTTGATATTTTGTTTTCATATTAATCAGTGACAAATAAAGCCTTCCGTCAATTCCATTAGTAAATTTCAAAACTAGACAATTTGATTGGCTGAACAAAATACAACTGGTCCACATTTTCATTATTTGAATAATTAGAGTTGGGAGCTTTCATTGGTCAATTTCAAAACTGGACAATTGGATTGGCTAAACAAAACGTTATCTGTCCTATTTTGGGTGGGTTATATTGTATTAATCTTTTACTTATAAGAAAAACGCCGTTCATTTTTTTTTTTATATTTTCACTTTTTGCTTCCAAAACATACGTTATGACCCCTCATTGGAACTAGCTCGTTGCAATATGGGGGTCATAATCTATGTTTTGGAAGCAAAAAATGAAAATTTTTAGTTATACGGGGATGTTTTTTCCAAGTGCCGTCTGATACTCAAGTTAGGTGATGGGTTAAAAAATCATACTAAGTGGCTAATTTGTGCGTGTGCGTGTCATATGATAAATAGAATATGAAATGAGTGTTTTTCCCATATAATATTTATGAAACTCGTCCGAATTTTCCCTTTGGGCTCGCCAGAGGCTCGCTAAAATGGAAAATTCTTAGACTCGTTTCATAAATATTATGAGAAAAACACTCATTCCATATCCTCTATATACATTATTGTACACAGCAAAAAATAGTGATCCTATTTTGTTTTTGTTGGGAGATTGAGTGATCATTTGAACCTCCAGCCCTTCGGAGTTGTAAGATTGCATGGATATTGAACCTTCCAGTCATTTGCGAGTCAAATGTTGCACCTGCTCGTTTTCTGTCAACGTTTTCTTGACGCCGAAAATTATGCATACCGAATAAACGAAGTTAATTGAACACTTTTTCGGAAGAGTAGACAACTAAATAAGTTTATTCAAATGTGTTGCCTCTGAATGGAGAATGAGAGTCGAAATCGCGGTTTTTTCTAGCAAGATGTGTAGGAACGTTATTTGGAAAAAAGCTATATCTCCACCATGTTCATATAGTACGTTGAGAGTGTATTATCACTAAATCACCCACAGAGTGGAGATTCCACCCAAGCAATAATTGCAAATTTGTCGCAAAGCCTAACCAGCACAAGTAAAGTTTCACCCAATGGACCTCCGGGTTAAACCCGGAGGTCCATTGGCTGAAACATTGCTTGTGTTTTTTGTCGATATGCACAAAATTTGAAAGTTATAGCTCGGGTGATAACTCCACTCCGCAGGTGATTTAGTTACAATCCACTCTCCGCGTACTATACGTGTATACAATTCACAGAGAGAGAGAGAGAGAGGGAGAGAATAATGCTAAGAGGGAATGTGAGATTTGGATACGCTCGGATGTCCTCCTCTGTCGTGCAAAAAACAAATCAAGTCTATTCATGCACAGTGTCACAACTTAATGTGTCTACATGGAATGGTTATGTCCGGAAAAATGAGAGAGTGAGAGGTGAGAGAGAGAGAATAATGCAAAGTGGGAATGTGAGATACGGATACGCTCGGATGTCCCTCCGCGAAATGGGAATGTGAGATTCGGATACGCTAGAATGTCTCTCCACGTAGTGCACAAAAATCATGTCTTTTCTATGCGCAGTGATGCATATTACATGAAATGGCTCTGTGCATGAAGATGGCATTAGAATGTAGTCTTGAAGGGAGAGAGAGAGAGAGAGGTGGGAGAATAACGCTAGGTGGGAATGTGAGATTCAGATGTCCGTTTGCGAAGTGCAGAAAAATCAAGTTTGTTTATACACAGTGATGCATACTACGAACTTATTGTGTCAACATATGGAATGGTTTTATCAGGAAAAATGACATTTCGAATGTAGTTTCTCTCTCTCTCTCTCTCTCTCTCTCTCTCTCTCTCTCTCTCTCTCTCTCTCTCTCTCTCTCTCTCGCCCCTCTCACTTTCACTCAATCTATTTGAGAGAGGAAGAGAGAGAGAGCGTGAACGAGAGAGAGAGAGAAAATTGCTACGTAATGTGAGATTCAGGTCTTCTGTGATGTTCTCTGCGCAGTGCAGATTCCAATTTAATTCTTTGTAATAAAATATGATACTTAAATAAAATATTTACTTACTTACCAAACGGCCACAACGCTTCATTTCGATGGAAAACTCAAGACACAACAAACAAACTGGCCACCTTAATCCATATAAGTAATATCAATTGGAGGTAAGTAAATATTGAATGGTTAATAACATGCTACTACTACTCAGATCACTGTAAAATAACTTCTCAAACTACAACTTTAGCTGACAAGTGCGTGACAAAAGGTTCTTCCTCAAGTTAAAGAAACACCTCGTCCAAATAAAACACTTAAGATAAAATTGTGTCGCTTGTTCTTGAAATAAATTTAAATAATTTTAAAGAATTATCTTTGTCTCTCATTCTCCCGCCCTTCCCTCAAAACACTAAAGTGGTTTAGACCACACAAGCTAAAACTGGTGGTGGGTTCAGTTGTAAGTACATTTTGGTTTTGTATTTTGAGATCATACCTTGGTTTTCCATGTTTATTTTTTATAAAAGTTTTATTCACTCTAAAATCAGTTGGGTTAAAAATTAACCCAGCTCATTTAGGTTGATTTGTAACACAACTGATTTTAGGGTGTGGTGCATGCACAGACCACATCATTGCACGTATGGAGACTGGACATGGAAGCTCTTAAGACTAAAGAGCGTTTGCAAATATGAATGACAGGGTAAAAATGTGGTTACCTAGTTTTCTGAAATAATGACTAAAATGCGCTGTTGTGCCCAGAGAAAATTAGAAGTTTTGGGGATTGGAGATGAGTCTAACGGGTCCGCCCGGTTGAATCAGTCATTGCGTTCAATGAAAGTTGTTGTAGGCACTTCTTATGGTGTGTTGTACGTGTTTTCTTTGTGTATTCAAATTTATTTATTTTAACCCTTCACCCAATGAACGATCACAACCGGCCAGCGCTATTCTCAAATATCGCCAATTAATTTTCATTATATTTTCATTTTTTGTCTCACAAACATAGGTTATGACTCCTCGTTGGAACGAGTTCGTTGAGCTCGTTCCAATGAGGGGTCATAAAATATGTTTTCGAGACAAAAATGAAAACAATTACTTAGTCAAGAATGTTTTTTGCAAGTGTCGTCTGCTTTTCATGTTAGCTAAAGGGTTAAGAAAATGGAACAGAACAAAGGAAAGGATTTCAACAAGACCGGTAAGTGTTTAACCAAAAGAAAGAATGACCAAAATGCTCTGTTGTGCCCACGTGCACAAGCAGAGGGCTGGAAGGTGCGTCTAACGGGTCCGCCCGGCAGAATCCGCCGTTGTGTTCATTAAAGTTTTTGTAGGCATTTCTTATGATATGTTCAATGTGTTTTCTGTGTGTATTCAGATTTATTTATTTTAGGAAAAAGGATAGGACAAAGGAGAAGGTTTCGAGAATTATCCTTCAAGACATCGACTCGTTCGACGGAAGACCGTTATCTGTCTAACCTTTTATCAAATCTGAGTTCCAACCTCAATGTACACAGCGGCGTGGTCATGTGGGTAATGGGGGATACATACTCCCATTTTTCTGAAAATGTCAACCTCGTATACAGTTAAACTAGAAGTCCTGTCCTGAAATGCGCACAAATAGCATGTCGATTTGCGCGTTAATCTACGCGTTATGACGATGGCAAGGCTATCAAGTTCTGCACATACGGCCTGTGCATAAGCAAAGTTTCAGCCAATGGACCTCCGGGTAACCCGGAGGTCCATTGGCAGGAACATTGCTTGTGTTTGCTATGGGTAACAAGGAGAACCTGCCATGCTTTGGGTGCCATTCGATATGGCAATTGCGCGCAATTCCTACGCGCAGTTAAGCCTAGATAAGCGCACAGTTCGTGACAGGACTTCTAGTTTTAACTGTACCTAAAATACCTAAATCTGTTTCATGTAATCTCACTCTGATAGTTCTAGAGTAATTTCGCTAGAGTTATTTCTAAGCTTTTGGGGTACTTAAGCATCCAACATGAACTCGGCGTGCTTTAAGTGGCGTGCAAATCTGACATTTTTACTTTGGGAAGACCTTGGACATTCACCTATGGGAGGGGGGGGGGGTTATGCACACTTAAATCAACACGAGGTGAAATGAAGTGTGTGCATGGTGGGGGCGGTGCTGCGTCTGGTACCAGAAAGATATTTTGTATAAACTTCATATAGCCTGGTTACGTCTCCTGCATGGGACGCCTGACGAGTGCCGGATTTACCAGAGTGCTCAAGACATATTTCGACGAAAATCCGTGAAACGATTTACTCAAAGATTCGTGCAACAAAACCAGCGTAAATCCATATTGGTTCTCGGTGCACCGCTTTTAGGATTCGCGTGACAAGAATTGAGTCAATTAACTCTTTACATAACATAGCGGAAGCAAAATTAACCAATACAAGGCTAACATGACCTGAAATATCCCACCACTTTGTCAGAGAAATTGTACAAATATGGCGGTCATTGGAACCGGCTCATTGAGCCGGTTCCAATCACATCCATATTTGTAAGGTTTTATTGGTAAATATTGTTTTGTTTTTTTTTAAATTTAGTTGAGTTGATGTTTTAAAAATTAAAAAGCTGTGTTGTGTAAAGGGTTAACAGTGTTATCAGTATACAACATGGGTTCAACCATGATGGCCAGATAGGATCCTAGGACACTCATAGCAAGTATGGATTCTCGCAACTATTTTCGCAAAAAATGGATTCGCCCCAAATTTAGATGAAGTATAAGTTCTGGTACTGGTCTTTTCATGTACTTTCTTACCTTGAAGGGCTCTGTAGGTACCTTAGTTGTTTTATGTACGTGAAGCAGAAATTATTTACCACAGAACTGTATTAATAGACTTGTGAAGACTGAATTGTCCTTTCTAATCATCTTGATCGCATCAACATAAAATAACATTCACAAATGTTAACCAGAGGCCCAAGTGAGCATAAAACGCTCACCTAGATCAAGTTGTCAAAAGAGATGAGTGTGTCAGTAAGTGATGTCCAGCAAGAGCATTTTTTGATTTGCCATGACATAATGAAAGGCAATTTTTTAACCATTCATTTCTGCTTGTCCCAGGAAAGCTTTCTGGGCAAAAACAAAGCTCTGTTCTGTGAAGTCTTAAAAAGTGTCCGTACGAATTTTTTTTTTTTTTTGTTTTTTTGTTTTTAACTTCTGTGGGTCTCTCTACCCTAGCGCCAAAAACATTTTCGGGCATAAGTCAACTACTTATGACCCAGGTACACTACATGACAAATTTGGTTCAAATCAGCCCATTGGTTCTGGAAATAGAAATTTTGTGCGGGGCCTAAAATCCCATAGGGCGCCCAAATTTTTCCCTACTGAGTTTTTTTAAAAAAACATGAATCTGCATCACTAAAGTAGGTTGCACAGCAGAAATCTAAGCATTATTGTGAGTGGCTTATGAAAAGATGGTTTTGAAACATTTTAGGCTTCTTTGGGTATTAACCTCATTCCAGGGTGCATAGTAACTTTTTGGGGGGGGGGGGGATCAGAAGAGTAAACTCCACCGAGATGCTTTGTACAAAATTAGTTTACACTTGGCCCAATGGTTCTAACGAAGAATACTAAGTTGATGCAGCTGAAAAAAGACAATGACTCGGCATTTTCATTGCCAACAGTGTTAAAATGGACATCTCCATACGACGGACACCTCATGATAAAATCAATAGGAACTTGTTTGGTCTTTCTGATTCCATGGTCCTAAGGAAGCTTCATACTAAAAGAAACAATATTCTAGTCCATGCAGTTTTTTAAATATGGGCATTTGAATTTTTTCTATTGTTAGCTCCTGGGGTTCCCATGGGGCAGCGAAAAACTTTTCCGGGCAAGAATTAAGTAGTTATGACCCACTTAAACCATCTGCCAAATTTGGTTTAAATCAGCCCATGGGTTCATAAAATAGAAATTTTGGGTGGAGCCCAAAATGGGCATGCTACCAGAGGGGCTTAAATATTGGCCTACCAACTTGTCTTGAACAAATTTCAATATCCACCAGCAAAGAAATTTTCATGACAAATATCAAAGCATTCTCTGCGGTAGTTCATGAAAAGAATGTTTTTTTAAAAACATTAGGTTTTGGAGGCATTAACCACAGCCCCAAGGGGAGTACCAACCTTTGTGGAAAAAACTCATAAGAGTATACCTCGAGATGTTTGTACCAAATTAGTTTAGACTTGGCCCAAATGTTCTGAAGAAGAATACTTAGTTGATAGAGCACACGATAGATGATGACTCAGCATTTCCCGCTGCAACAGTGTTAGAAATGGGTCTCTCTTACGGCACCCCATGACAAAACCGGTAGCAATATTTGGGGTACATCTGATTCCATTCGTCCTAAGAAAGATGTATGCCAAAAAACACTATTCTGGTCCGTGCAGGTTTTGAAATATGCGCATTTATTTTTTTTCTATTTTTAGCTCCTGGAGTTCCCACAGGGCAATGAATTTGTTTTTGTCGGGGGGTGGGGAGGGGGGCATCGGTCAAGTACTTATGAGCCAATTATTCTAGATGCCAAATTTGGTTCAAATCAGCCCATTGATTCTTGACAATCAAATTTTGGGTGGAGTTCTTTTGAACAAGGTAGAAAAGGTATACCCAAAAGATAGTCTGGGCCAATATAAATGAATTTGGTCTAGTGGTTTTAAAGGAGACAAGTTTCAAAGTATCTGATGGTGTAGAAGAAAGATGATGACTCAGCATTTTCCCATTGCCAACAGTGTCAAAATGGGCATCCCCATACGGCACCCTATGACAAAACCTATAGCAATATTCATTGTCCATCTGATTCCACTGGACATAAAAACAATATTCTGGTCCGCGCAGTTTTTGAAAAATGGGCGTTTCAAGGTTTTTATTTTAGCTCCTGGGGTTCCCACAGGTCTTTGAGAAATTTTTCCGGGCATCAATCGAGTACTTTTGATCCAATTACACTACATGCGAAATTTGGTTCAAATCCGCCCATCGGTTCTTTAAATACAAAGATTGGGTGGAGCCCAAAATGGGCATGCTTCCACAGAGAGCCCGAAATATTGATCTACAAACTTCCCTTGAACGAACTTTAATCTTTACCGAGAATTTTTTAAAAGTTTAAGCTTTTAGAAGATTCACCAGAGCCCGAAGATGGCAGCAGCTTCATTTGAACAAAGTAGAAATGGTGTACTCCAAAGACAGTCAGTGCCAAATATGAATGAATTTGGCTCAGTGGTTTTTAAGACGACAGGTTTCAAAAGCTAATGGGCGACGGAAAACGGACAACGAACGCCAAGTGCTGGCAATAGCACCCACTGACTTTTCGCCGGGTGAGCTAGAAATGAATTAGTTCAATAGAATATATCTTATGGTCTTGTAAGCATATTAATCAGAATAAAGGCTCGCATGAATTAACCCTTTACCCAACGAATCGCCCGCATCCGCCCGCGTAATATGCAAATTGTACAGTCGAGCTCGTTCAAAACGAGGGGTCACATGATATGGTTTTATTGAAATGTTTTGAAAAATATAAAAAAAATATATTTAAAATAATAAATTTTTACATCGTCTGCATTGGGTAAAGGGTTAAAAGAAATATGTAAATTATTCCAAGTAAATATTTTTATTTAAACACTTCGCGTTCAAGATAAGCTGGAAAGAATGAGGAAGAATAATATCAAATTAATCTCATTGGTTGGAATCAATTTATCCAGTCGGTTGTTTTAATTCAATTGGTCTCGACTATTTTCAATGGCAAAAAATAATGTTCAATCCCGAATAGGGGGTGCTTATAAAAGCAAGCCCTACTGCTACATCCAAAGTCAGACAACACTTTCGTACGCACAGACAAGATAACAGACAAAATGCAGCCTGACGCAGATAAACTCGCTGTAAAAGATTCCAAAGTTCCAGAACTAATGGTAAGTAGTTCATCAATTTTAACTCTCTGTACGCAATGTTCTCAAATGATTTCGTTTTAAAAAAAAATATTAAATGCCAGTGACGTATAAGTTTATTGGGGGTTTGATGGGCACCATGCACTAACAATTTAACCGTATACCCCTACATGTGTATGTTTCATTAAAAAAATAGAAAGCAAAACCCCAAAACACTAGGTTCATTCATTTATCTGACTCTGGAGCTCCAGACCAACAACAATTGAATAAAAACATTATTAGACTCTCCCCAAAAACGATTTTTCTTCCATGCGTTTTACCTATTAGAAATCCTACAAAATATATTCTTAATTTTTGGTTAGCAATTTGTTCAATTGCCACATGGCGCACGATCCGTTATCTCATTAAGGTGGTTTTACACGAGCAATATCTCCTGCAATTTCCTGCGTGCAATTTATTTCAACTATTTATTACATGCCCATGCAGTCTCTCTTATGCAATACGGCGTGCAATACGGCTGTGCAATACGGAATTCCGTATTGCACACCAACCTGTTCCAACCGGGACTTTTTTTATGCAATGCGACTGCATAAAGTGCATGGTGTTTACCACCGTTGATAGAAAAGAAAATTAGGTCAGTAGGTGCTTGGGTCATGTAATAAATACAAAACCACATGTATGTTTCAATGAGTCGTTTTGTATTCAATTCGTCAGATGTGCGTAGAAAGAAAACGTCTCGACCTTCGGTCTCGACGTTTTCTTCCTACGCACATCTGACTCATTGAATACAAAAACGACTCATTGAAACATACATGTAGTTTTGTCTATGTATTGTATGAAATATTGCTCATATAAAATGGATTTATTGCATCAATTTACTGATGCAATTTATTGAAAATAATTAGAACCTGTCTCTTTTCGGCAAGTTCATAATAATATTGCAACTGAAACTTTTCTACTCAGCCAATCAATGTAATTACAAGTGCAATATTGCACCTACAATTTTTGAACAAAAATATTTGCGCAATATGTTGATACAATTTATTGGTGCAATTTCTTGACCGTGTAAAACCGCCTTTAGGCGAAAAAAAGGTTCGGTACAAGTTAAATGCAATAAAAAAAATAGGGTCGTTCGGTCGGGTTTTCTTCTTTTTTTTTTTTTTTTTTTTTAATATTTTCATATAGTCCTTTGACCCTTTAAGCAATGTAACGTAAAAACCTGTCAGTGATAGCAACAAAAATTCGCCATTCAAATTTTATTATTTTTGTCTCAAACACATAGAGTATGATCCTCACTGGAAAGAGCACGTTGAGATCGTTCCAATGAGGGGTCCCAAGCTAAGTTTTCGAGGCAAACTCGCCATTACAATTTTATCATTTTTGTCTCCAATACATAGCTTATGACTCCCCATTGAAACGAGATCCTTGAGCTCGTTCCAATGAGAGGGTCATAAGCTATGTTTCGAGGCAAAAAACAATATATTTAGTCATTAAATTCAAGAAAGTTTTGCTATTCAATTTAGTTGAAGGTTGAAATCTCTGACTAATGTTCGTGGAGTACATATATTTGAAGCCATGCCCGTATGTATCTTCAGATATTGTTTTAAATAGATATAGCTGTTTTCTCAAGAGCTAATAAAAATGTTAAGATCAGATCAGGTATGAAAATTAGGGTCGGTCGGGTAATCGGAACTTTTTCTTTTTTTTCCTTAGTCTTAACAGGACTCGAACCGTCAAACTGAGGTGTTGAAAATCATATTTTATAACAATGTTTATCGATTCTGTAGACAATGAATTAACATGTATTATCAAATAAGAAATGAAAGTGGTGAGGTGCGGGGTATGGAATGATGGGTATCAGTCTAACTAAATCATATATTCTGTGGTATTATCTTAAATTAAAATTTTATCCTGTCTGTTTTAATATTTCAATATTTCAAAACATATTATTGGTAAGAACACATTATTGGAAATTTGAATTCATTTTTTTTTCAACAAATTTCAGCCAAACCATATCATGTGCCCCCTCATTGGAACGAGCTCTATGAGCTCGTTCCAATGTGGGAGACACGTGATATGGCTTTGGTGAAAAAAATGAATTGAAATTACAAATTTTAATATCTTTTGCGTTGGGTGGCGGTTAGGCTGCAGCTCTCTCTCTCTCTCTCTCTCTCTCTCTCTCTCTCTCTCTCTCTCTCTCTCTCTCTCTCTCTCTCTCAATAGAGCATTACATGCAGTGGCTTATGGACGGGAGTACGGTGGCTCAGTGGTTACGGCATTGAACTTTAAACCGAAAGGTCCTCGGTTCGATCCCCACCAGGGTTAACTGCGCTGTGTCCTTGAACAAGGCACTTAATCCCGATTGCCCACGTGGTGGCAAGGTGGCGCTGTGTGCTAATGAGTACTGCACGTCGATGGCCCACCTGTCTTACCTCCCTTCTTTTATATGGGAACGATGTTTGCCGTTTTCCAATTGCTTGGAAACTTTCCAGCATCAATAGATGTCTGGGTAATGCGCGTGAGCACGTGGGTGTTTTTACATCTGCAAGATGCCGTAGCAGACGAGGTGCTACTGAGTCTGGTCCTGCTGCATTGTGTCCATACAAGCGTATGAACACCATTTTCTGTGATCGCCATATCATGCATACTCAGTGTAGTGCTACAGTTAAAACTAGAAGTCCTGTCGTGAAATGCGCACAAATAGCACGTCAAACTGTGCGTTAATCTACGCGTTATGACCAAAGTAAGGCTATCACATTCTGTACATATGGCCTGAGCACAAGCAATGTTCCAGCCAATGGACATCCGGGTAACCCGGAGGTCCATTGGCAGAAAAATTGCATGTGTTTGCTATCAGTAACCAGGAGAACCTGCCGTGCTTTGAATGCCATTCGATATAATAATAATAATAATAATAATAATAATAATAATAATAATAATAATAATAATAATTGATTTTCTAGAGCGTAAAATCACAAATAGTGCTCTAAAACGCTTGACAGAAATAAATACACTTTTCTGTTTCGGTTGCCTCTTGGGGAGGTTCAGGAGAATGCTTCACTAAATAGGAAAGTTTTAAGATTTCTTTGGAAGACATGGAGAGTTTCTGAAATTCTGACACTAATTGGCAGGAAATTCCACAATCGGGGATCCACGATGGAGAACACACAACCATTAGCCATTAACATGAACGAAAATAGCAACCGAAATTCAATGTTCTAGCATTGTTTCGCCTTTTTCCGACACAATAGTGGAAAGGAAAGCGGCCGGACTCTTTCAATAAACAATGTGTACAACTAGGCGTAAGAAATGTCTGACCGATAGAGAGAGCGGTGACTCAATGGTTACGGCCTTGGACTTCAAAACGAAAGGTCCACGATTCAAGCCCTGCCAGGGATAACCTCGTTGTGTCCTTGGACAATGTACTTAATCCTGATTACCCATGTGGGGGTACGGTGGCGCTGTGTACTAAGGCGTACTGCACGTCAATGGTGTCCTTGACTTGAACCAATCTAACCCTGCCTGTATGGAGTTCGAACGTTAGGGAGTTTGACATTTACTTGTCGCTACTCGGTGGTTCTCTCTGGTTTCTCCGTGTCATCCAGTTTCCTCCACCGGTAACACTGTTCGACATGAGGTGACCCTGACTGTCGAAAGTGTTGTAACACCAATAAATAAATAATAAATCAATCAATAAATCAATCAATCAATCAATCAATAAAAATAAATAAATAAATTAAAAAATAAATAAATAAATAAAAGCCTAACTTATAAGTAAATAAAACTGATAAATGACCCTTCTTCTTTCTCTTTGATTCTGATTGATAATACTGATAGTCTTCCATTTTATTTTTGTTCCATGCAGACGGCTCCAGATGATGAGAGAAAGCATGTTGGCTTGAGAAAACGGAAGATTGTTGGAGGAGTTGTTGTAATGATGACCTTTTTGATCATCGGAGGAATAGTCGCCACGATTTACCTCACAGGATATATGATCAATAAAAACAGGGTGGTATGTATTTTTTATACTGGTAATCTATTTTATTCCTGTTCAAAACTGTATAAAATATGTTTAACCCTTTACCTAACGAATCGTCCGCATCCTCCCGCGTAATATGCAAATTGAGCAGTTGAAAAAATTAAATTTTTCAAAATATTTCAACAAAATAATTTGCAAATTGAGCATTTGAAAAAATTAAATTTTTCAAAATATTTCAACAAAACCGTATCATGTGACCCCACATTGGAACGAGCTCAATGAGCTCGTTTGAGGGGTCACATGATATGGTTTTGTTGAAATATTTTTAAAAAATTTTAAAAATGATATTTAAAATAATAAATTTTGATATCGTCTGCGTTGGATAAAGGGTTAATATACTTACAGTACAGTCGCCGTGGACTGGTCATAATCCACGCATGGGCAGTGATGTCCATGCATGCGTCTACCAGGTAATAAAAATCATAATCTGCCAATTTTTAATTAATGAAGCACCAGGTTGTACCCGGTGCTTCATTAATTAAACTGGTGTGTGGAATTTAATTTTATTGCGTTCATGGAAATATTTCCCACCCGTGGAAAATGACTAGTCCACGGCGGCAGCACTGTATAATTAGCAGGTATATATGCACGAGTGTGAAGGTTTATTAAAACTGAATGTTCTGATTATTTGAAACTCGAAAAAAATAGAGATTCATATTAAAGGCCTATTTCTAATTTCCATCTGGTTGTATCCGTACATCGCGCGGGTTACTTAAAACACAAACAGCAAAAAAATCATTATTCACGTTTTACAGTACAGCGCGACATCTAGCCACGTGTAATCACAACAAGATATGGCGGGTCCTCGACGATGTATTCTTCCTTGACATTGTTCTTGTTATAACTGTATTTCGTACGCATTCCGGGTTAAAAACACACAGCTCGGGGATTTCTTCTAGACAAAATGAAATTCATTTTGGAAGCGTCAAGTTTCAGGTAAACGAATTGAAATTGTCCAAAATAATAATAAAGAAATTTACAATTTTGAACACCCCTGCCAAATCTATAAGATGTTATAGGTATGCTGGATGGGTGGCACCGACGGCTTCATTAGCATCAGGCCTAATCATGAAACACAGTGCCGCCGGGAGAAAATACGGGTACCACCCGGGCCCTCTTGTTTCAAACCCAACTTACCAAGGACCCATGAAATATTCACCCTTCTCCCGACCGATATCTATTATGACTCAATTGCCTCTCAAAGACTAGATTGGGTTACACAAGAGAATGGTAAGAAGGGATATATATACTGAATCAACCGAACTTATTGTTCACGTCAGTTTAACTGGAATATGACAAAGAATGTGGACATACTCTAGTGCATGCAGATGGTACATTGAGGATAAAAAAATAACTGCAGGCTGCAGCCGCACGACTGCATCTTGCATTTATTTTTATCCTCTTTGTCTCTTTTTATGGGGTTTTTCCTCTTACCTAAAACTGTATACAAATTCTCAGCATTAAGCGATTTACTGTCATGCTACATATGCCGCATGCATCATAGCAGAATGAATCCGTTGAAACTCTTTAACTCTGGGTCAACTGAGCTCCAAACCAGTCAGCATGCATCATGCATGCTGATTGGTTTGGAGCTCAGTTGACCCAGAATTAAAGAGTTTCAGCGGATTTATTCTGCTCTCGGTTATATATACCTGAGTCGTCCTCGCGGCCCCCCCCCCCCCCGGACCACAGGGCCCCGGGGTTACTACCCCCCCCCCCCCCTTCTCGGCGGCCCTGATGAAACAAAAATGACAAAAGATAATATATGATGTTAAGGATACACCCATTCATTCGGCGATGAACCGAAAGCCTCTCTCATCTCACACCTCTCGATCGTTTCGTCCACATTACCGTAACAATTTTTCACAAAGAGAAAGGAAATGGCTCACTATTCTAAGCCATGGGTGAATACCCCAGAACCCCATTCTTCCAATGGAAAAACTACAGAGATGAGGGAAAGAAAGAAAAATGAATGTGAGAAAAAGAGAAAGATGGACAGGGGAAGGAGAAAATAGAGAAAATGTGGCAAGATCGAACAGAAGGAAGTTTAGCCACAAATATACTGATCGCAAAGACACATACAGGTAACAGAGTCAATAGTTCACCAAAAAGGGACAATCACCCGACTAGAACAATTGGGTAGATAAATACTATAAGACGCCAATATCGTCATTCATTGATATGTATAAACAATTTTATCTACTTTATTCGTAAAAACAGTAACGTTTTATCTTTTATCGTTATCGAAAACTCGCCGTCAATAAAAAATCTTTTATCGTTACTGCAGTAAGAATAAAAGTCACGTGATATCGCAAGAATACAACGTTCACGCCCATCTCATTTGCATGACGTACTATTTCATTCAACACTTTGAAAAACTAATTATCGCTGCCGCGATTCGAAACAAATAAAACGAGGCGTATTTATCGAAATGTATTGAATAAAAAAGAAGGCCATTAATTAAACTTACTGAACTGTAAAAATAAAATTTGACGGAAAAGAGTAAAAATTAGTAACTTACACTTTTTCAAATGAGATTATTTCACCCTTCGAGACTTTAATTATCCTGACGTTCAAACGTCACTGGGAATTCAGTTTCTTCAACATTTTTCAAAATGTGACGTCAAACGTCGGAAAGTACAAATAACCAGATATTTTTCACATTAGTGATTATCTGGTTGAAGGCTAGATTATTTTTAGTGGTCTGCATTTGTTAATCAAAACTTGTTTTATTACGGGAGTGGGGGAGGTGGGGGTGTAGATAAAAGGGTTATATACACATGGTGTTTGTAAAAAATCTTTTATCGCGACTCGAGCGTTTTCGGGGGCTACATAACTACTCGTCGCTGCGCGACTCGTAGCTATATATGCCCCCGAAAACGCTCTCGTCGCGATAAAAGGTTTTTTACAAACACCATGTGTATATAACCCATATTAACATTGTTACTGCCCATAGTTCAGCATTGTAACCTAGAGCGGAACCCATGTGTACTGCCTTATCCATTCTCAGATGGAATCATCAGTACAGCAGTATACTATCAACTGTGCAGTAAATAAAGCGAAAACACGTTTTGTTTACATCCAGGAACTTACTGAAGGTGGGGTCCAACTATAGCTTTATTGGCAATGCTACATGTGCCCCCTTAAACATTTGGCACCTCATTGGAACTGTCAAGGTCAATAAAACGCGACCCCGTTAGGAATCGAGAGTTATGTTTTTCGCAGAAACTCAGAAAAATTCACAAGTTTGTGAATGTATAGGAATCAACTCCCGTTTCTTGCAATGTAGGTACACTGAATTTGAATGGTTCGGGTCGCTTACATTGTTTATCTAACATGAAAGGTGGACGACACTTGCAAACAAAATTCCTGAATAACTAAATTATGTCATTGTTTGCGTCAGAAACACAGTTTACGCCCCCTCATTGGAACGAGCTCAATGAGCTCGTTCCAATGAGGGGGTCATAAGCTCTGTTTTTGAGACAAAAAAATGGAAAAATAATTAAAACTGAATGGTGACTTTTGTGAATGGCGCTGGCCGTTTTTTTAAGGTTTCATTGAGTAAAGGGTTAATACTTGAACCGCAATGGCTCGACAGGTAAGGCATTAGATTTCAGGTCGAATGGTGGTAGGTTCGATTCGGATCTGTGTCATCTCCTTGTTATCCTCGGGCAAGACACTTAATTTCAATTACCAAAGTGTGGGCATGGTGACGTACTGAGCTTACACGTACTGCACGTTGATAACACACATGCTTTCACACAACATATCTGTGAAAATAGTGTATGATGCGTTTTGTCCGTGCCCCAACCTCTTCGGTTTCAACGCCTTTGTACTCTGAGTGCCACACTCTCTGATATGCAGCAGTATCACCATGGACGGAGAAAGCATTCGGAAGTGGGGGGGGGGGGGGGGGGGGGGCACGTCATACAAGGTCATACAAACACTGCTATATATCAGTGGTGATCAGTGTGTCTTATTGGAATGGTGGCAATACCCAATACACAATGTTATGCTTGGACTCACACACCTTTACATTGGGAAAAATGGACATTTTTGGCCCATTTGAGGAAATGTGTTAAATGTAGAGCCCAAAATGTGTTTTTTCAAGACTTTAATGTTCGTAGTAGAAAAATCGAGAGAATTCTTGGTCACATCTTAAAAGTAACGAGTTAGAGTCTGTGTATGTTTTGTCCAATGTTTGGCGAATAAAACGCAGAAACTTGCCATATGAGTTGACTTCGAAGCTTAAACATTCTACTGGCTTCCATTTATAAAATTTAACCCGATATATTTTTAAGGTCGTGTAAAGTTCAAATTTTATGAAGCCCCTGAAATATTTAATCACATTGCTTTGTCCTCCCACCTCGATTTGAATCTATTTCTCTATCTTTCAAACAAGAATCCTGTCTATTTGTTATCTTTTTTTCTTCGCACCTGCATTGTGCATGGGCGTATAGGTGTGCTTGCGCGCGCGTACACATATATTTGTATATATATGTGGGTGTGGGTGTGTGGGTGTGTGGGTGTATGCGTGTGTGTGTGTATTTGTATGTGTGTGTGCATTTGTATGTGTACATGCGTATACCACACACCAGTGTTATTACTGTGCCCGGAAAAAAGGCTACACCGGATACTCGATGAAATAATCCCCAAATCACCAAGCAT
Organism: Pictodentalium vernedei; assembly: GCA_031216915.1. Classification (NCBI taxonomy): domain Eukaryota; kingdom Metazoa; phylum Mollusca; class Scaphopoda; order Dentaliida; family Dentaliidae; genus Pictodentalium; species Pictodentalium vernedei. The sequence goes on from CM062292.1 coordinate 88,327,666, forward strand.
TACATGTTTATTTGTGTATTGAGAAACGAGGACGATCGTAAGAGCGCGCGTTTCTTGTAGGTGCAAGCGTGTAAGAAGCCTGTGTGAAGGTCTGTGTGCTAGAAGCCATTATCTGTGTTGTTTACTCTCTTCTTACGGACATGTGTTATATATTACCTTTATGTTTATTCTTTTATATATTTGTGCAACTTTACTCCACTAAAGTGGAACCAAGTTGAGAAATAAATCATCATTGTGATTGGATTAATTAAATGGTTTAATCCAATTAGGAATATCGACTTTCTTAGAGGTGTTATTAATCATTTTGGAAAGAGGCTGTTGCTTGGGTGGAGAGGGGGCGTTAGAGGTGAGGCAAATTAGATTAACCCAATGAATATTATTATGTGATCATCAGCGTTGACTATCTGGATATTTACAACACATTATATTGCTGTCTGGAGCATTCATCTTTTGTTTTTTGGTAAATATTTTCACAAGTCACTTGTGTTTTCAAATTCGTGAATTGGGATATTCTTTCTTCAGAAAGGCGTGTCGCGAAAATGATGGCTCAAGTCCCGATTCATTAAATATTCCAGCAACATCATCAAGGCATGCCTTCGCCGAAGGCATGCCTTGATGATGTAGTTAGAATATTTTCCAGTTGGAATTATAAGTTCTTTGAAATTTATTTGTAGATAAATTTATTTATTTATTTATTAACGTTTAACGACACTTTAACAGCCAAGGTCATATCGTGTCGGTGACAGTTTTACGGGTGGAGGAAGCTGGAGGACCCGGAGAGAACCACCGCGCAACGACGAGCAGCTGCCAGCTCCCCAACATCGTAACTCCGCAGTGCAGCACAAACAGGGTTAGATTGGTTGAAGACATGCGCACCATCGACGTGCAGTACGCCGTAGTACACGGCGTCATCGTGCCCCCGTGTGGACAATCGGGGTTAAGTGCCTTGCCCAAGGACACAACGCAGGAGTCCGAATCGATCGCTCAGACGGTCACCTATCCGAGGGCAAACCGAGCTCGACGTTGTTTAACGTCGGTGATCTGACGAGAACCGGTAACCGTAACGCCACGACGCCCCCTGTAGATAAATAAATATATATGTTAGGCTAGTCCAAATCTAGTCTCGTAAGAAAGAACACGATTACAAACAAACAAGAGCGAATCAATACCTAAGATTCCAAATCAGAACAAAATGGCCCGATGGGAAAAAAGTATTGGAGGGTTCAGCACCCCCGACATCCGCCCCTCTAAATTACACCCCCTGTACACTGTCATTCGCGTACAAATCACACTTGCGATGATGGGAAATAACTCGAAGTGTTATAAATGAATATTAAAAGTTGGATTTGTAGAAGCAGAGAAATGGTTTGATTCTCAGTCATATCTGTGGAAATCATGTTCACATGAAAAAACAGGTAAGTTTTGCCACTGACACAATGATATCTTTAATTACAGGTGAAAACAGTCTTCGTGAAGTCAAGCAAAGAACCGGCTGTAGAAAAGGTTACGGTGGACACAGAGAAACAGACCGAGGATTTGAACCTCGAGAATAAGAAACTTCGAGTCATACATGATTTCGATAAGGTAAATAGATTTTGGAAGTCTTCACCTATGGTGTGCCTCAGTAATTTGTGATGAGACTGTCGTCTCGACCAAACGTTTCAGAATGTTACTATCTTAATATAGTTAAAGGACACACAGGGACTGACAAACATACATAATCTTTCATTTAGTCCGAGTGTCAGGGTCTCCTTGTGTCGCACGTTTTACGGGTAGAAGAAGCCGGGGTACTCGAAGAGTACCGCTGAGCAAGTGCGAGAAAATTGTCAGACTCCCTAGCGAACTAACTCATTGGAAATGATCTGAGGATAAAATGGGATAACTTTGAGGTTATGGTATTGTATGATCATTGTTTTATTACAGGGAATATCGATGTACAAGATGGTTGTGGATGATGAGAGTGTCTGCGTTGTTACGCCACTTGAACGATCACGTGTTCAGAAACCCAATGACATGATGGAAGCCTTGAACAATGTAAGTGTGTTTACCCCTTATTTATTTATTTTTATTTATTAATTAATTTATTAATTTATTAATTTATGTATTTATTTATTTATTTATTGGTGTCTAAAGTCACACATTTATGCACAATGCCTAATCGTGACCGTAATATGGAGATCAAGTCAATATTAGTCAATCATTTATACCCATGTTGTCCATTTTAGAGGACTTCCACCCAAAGTATCGGTGACTGGGTCATATTTTACCAGTAAAAAGAGCTTGTTTACCATAGTAAACAAACACTGCTTCACTTTCTGGGTTCTCACGGGGGGTGGGGGGAGTTTAACCCTTAACCTTGACAACAGGAGAGGACTTGGAAATGTGATTACCGTACTGCTTTGTTTAAGGGTATTTATTTTTTAAAACCTTTACAAACTAACAGCGACTTTGGGTTAAGCAAAGATTTCCAAAAAATCTGAAAACAAATTCTCACTGACTTGGCGGGTAATTTTCGACAGAAATTCCCTTTTAGAGGGAAGGATTAATTTTGCATCATCCCAGAAAGATTGCAGATACAGATATAATGCTAGAAAGTTTGATTCATATTTCGGAGCGCTACTCTTAATTTCTACGATTTTATGGGAAAAAACCTTTTCGAAAAAGTGTTGCTTTTCATGATAATTATAGAACATTTACATGCATCGTTCAAACATTGTTGATGAATGTCATTTGGTGTGCTTAAATACTGTCCCGGAACTAAGATGAATAAAAATTATCAGATCTGGTGTGCTGAAACCCGAACTTGTTTATTTTTTCAGTGTTTCCCCTTTTCCTAGAATTTGAGGGTCAAGACCTCAATAAGCTCTATCATTATTTTACCTAACAACATTAAAGTGCCCACTTCTGTCTCTTTGTTTAGCGAATGTGTTTTTACAGTGATTTGCAGGTTTGGAGCCAATACTGTAAAACGTTTACAATTGTATTTTCTAGAATTGTATTTTCTACCTAAAACTGACTAAAATGAACCATTAGCATTTTTAAAGATATGGCAATCTGCCAACTGGTATCTTTAAAAATGCTAATGGTTCATTTTAACCCATTTAGAGTCATAACTAGGAAATACAATTCCAGAAAATCCATCTTTGTATTTCTAGAATTATATTTTCTGTCTATTAACCCTTTACATGACCTGAAAAGCAGACGACACTTGCAAACAAAATTCTGGAATAATTATTTTTTTTTATTTTTTGTCTCAAAAACATAGGTTATGACCCTTCATTGGAACGAGCTCGTCGAGCTCGTTCCAATGAGGGGTCATAACCTATGTTTTTGAGACAAGAAACGAAAAAAATAATAAAAACTGTATGGTGATTTTTGTGAATAGCGCTGGCCCTTTTCGGTCGTTACGTTGGGTAAAGGGTTAATATAACTGACTAAAATGAACCATTAGCATTTTCAAAGGCATGGCAAATGGCCATATCTTTGAAAATGCTAATGGTTCATTTTAACCCATTTAAAGTAATAACTCGGAAATACAATTCCAGAAAATACAATTGTAATAGTTTTATAGTATTGGCCCCGGAAAAAAATTAAAATCTTACCTCTTGGACTTTCATATTAATGGAATGGACAGCGTCTGTATAATTTGTCACGATGCACACACTGTTGATGTAATGAATAGAGAAAAATTATATAACATCAAAAACTGGTGAAAACGCCGTTTTCTTATCTCAAAATTGATTTCAAAGTACAGTTAAAGCTAGAAGTCCTGTCACGAACTGTGCACTTATCTAGGCTTAATTGCGCGTAGGAATTGCGCGCAATTACCATATCGAATGGCATCCAAAGCACGGCAGGTTCTCCTGATTACTTATAGCAAACACAGGCAATGTTTCTGCCAATGGACCTCCGGGTAACCCGGAGGTCCATTGGCTGAAACATTGCTTGTGCACAGGCCATATGTACAGAATTCGATAGCCTTACTATGGTCATAATGCATAGATTAACGCGCAGATCGACGTACTATTTGTGCGTATTTCGTGACAGGACTTCTAGTTTTAACTGTAGAATAACAGTGATACGTTTAAACTGATTGGGGAAACTGTAAAAAGCCAGCTTCTGTATTTTATACTACTCTACAGGAAAATATCTTATGTTTGTGAAATGATGCGCAAATCGAAGATACAAATTCGCTAACATCTCGAAATTTCAATTTTTAAATGAAATTTCCACACCCTTAGTGTTAAATTTACTGATAGCTTTCGGAAAGTAAGGGGAGTTAACTTTCCCGTAAATCTTTTCCAATGACAGAAATTGTCAGCCATGCGTCGCTAAAATACCCAGTAACATTTAGAAATCAGAAATCTGCGTAATATTCCAGTTCATCTCTTTTTTTCAGGAATGCATAAATGATTGTGTGAAACACAACTTGGCATTTTGTTAGCATACAACACCATAAACACGTAACTGGAAAAGGTAACACTGATAATTTACTGCAGCTCAATAGGACTCTATGATCAAATTATTACTGGACGCTCCGGCAAACACAAGATAGACTCCACCATTCCCTTGCTTATATACTTCGAAGGCATTGTTCCGTGTTTAAATTGAAACCGCAGTTTTATGCGCCCCGCAACGAGTTGGGGGGGGGGGGGGTATACATCTTGTGCGTTCGTCCGTCCGCAGACATAATTTTGAGACTTTCTCAGACGTTTATGGACCAATCAGCTCGAAACTCAGTATGAATGTTTACCACTATGGGAACCTGTGCACCTGCGATTATAGCTCCGGTCGAAATTGTTTTGCCAGAATTATGCCCCTTTTCGACTTGAAATTGCAGACCTAGAATTTTGTCCGGAGATTTTCTCAGATGTTTATGGGTCGATTCCTTTGAAACCTGATACGGATGTTTACGACCATTAGAAGCTGTGCACCTGCGATAAAAGTTTCGATCGGACTTTTTTTGCCAGAGTTATGACCCCTTTCGTCTTAGAATGCATGAATTTTCTCAGTTGTTTATGGGTCGATCCCTTTGAAACTTCGAATGGATGTTCACCACCATGGGAACCTGTGCATCTGTGATAAAAGTTTTGATCGGACTTTTTGCCAGAGTTATGCACCTTTTCATCTCAGATTGCCTGAATTTTGTCCGGAGATTTTCTCAGTTGTTTATTGGTCGATCCCGTTGAAACGTGGTATGGATGTTCACCACCATGGGGACCTGTGCATCTGTGATAATAGTTTTGATCGGACTTTTTGCCAGAGTTATTCCCCTTTTCATCTCAGAATGCCTGAATTTTGTCCGGAGATTTTCTCAGTTGTTTATGGGCCGATCCCTTTGAAATTTGGTATGGATGTTCACCACCATAGGAACATGTGCATCTGCGATAATAGTTTTGATCAGACTTTTTGCCACAGTTATGGCCCTTTTCATCTTAGAATGCCTGAATTTTGTCCGGATATGTTTTCAGATGTTTATGGATCGATTCCTTTGAAACTTAGTGTGGATGTTCACCCAAATGGGAACCTGTGCATCTGCGATTATAGTTTCGATCAGAACTTTTTTGCCAGAGTTATGCCCCTGTTCGTCTTAGAATAATCGTGGCAGCACCTCTAGTTAAAATTAAGTTGGGTGAGAGAAGCGCTTAGTCATCTATATGCATATCCTTAATAGCACATTAATGCATATTAGTAGTGCAGGCTGGCACTATAGGGACAAGCATTTAACACTGATTTCCCGATACCCCAGGACTGGCACTATAGGGACAAATTTAACATAGGATTCTCCATAGGGTTTTGTCCCTATAGTGCCATATTTTGGCCCAGAGTGCCATTTTTGGAGGTAGGAAAAGATTTTAAAATTTGTGTAATATTTTGTGCTTTGTGTAATATTTTTCTCTCTTGCATTACATCTTTATATCTCTTGATATATTTCGTATTTCAGGAAGATGGGTCTGAAGAGGTACAGACTGCAGATCTTACCAACGCTACGAATCCAGACGAAGAGGTGAGTCATTATAGTATGCAAAACACTCCAGGCGTGTGATTAGAGGTATCAAAAAAGGATAATAAATAGTGTGTGTGAGGGCAGCTTGGACGAGAAAGTATACTGTTGCGGATAGTAACCTCCATATGATAAACTTTCGCGACAGCTGAATCCACGAGAAAGAGGGGAGAGAGAGAGGGAGAGGAGAGAGGAGAGAGAGAGAAAAAAAAGACGTGCTGATGGATAACTTAACGGTCCTCCTCCTCCCTTATGGGTTGGTCCATTCGTATTACAAGGAAATAACACACAGTACACCGAGAAAGGGAATCTTTTGTGTTAGCACACACCTCCTACCGCTTATGAAGGTGACTATCAGCACAGCCAGACAGACCGACAGGCAGACGAGAGATGGACGGACAGATGGATGGATGGGCGGACGGATGGATGGACTGATGAACGGACGGATGGATGGACGAACTTAATAATGTTCTAACGGATTGGGAGTATGAGCTAACCCTAACCCTTTTCAACACTACCCTCAAAGTCACACAAAGTGAAAAGTAAAACTCGTCATACAACAGGTTTTTTTAGTCTCATAGTCATGCTGTGCATAACAATGGTGTCTCACGCAATGTGATAATTCTGGGCGTAACAACAAACCTACAATGCAGTCCTCAGGAAACGGACGGACGGACGGACGGACGGACGGACGGACGGACGGACGGACGGACGGACGGGCCGCAATTCTTGAAAATGGGAGTTGTGGGCTTAATTTTTTACGGGAAAATTGATCATTTTAATTCGTTCGGACAACGGTTAAAACCTCGTTTTTTCGGTAATTTTTTTTGGGGGGTATAGACATGGTTACACCTCCCCCCCCCCCCCCAACGTAATGCTTGATAGTAACTAACGCTAACCGCAACCCTGAACTGACCCTAACCCTTAATGTAAACCCCGAAAGATCGCTTCTTGCCTCATAAGTCTCATATTTTAGACATTAACCTCATAATATTTTCAATTAAGCTCATAATATGTCGGTAAGCTCATAATGCCTGTCCGGACAAAAAAACCTCGTAACTCCAGGTAACTCCTGTATTATTGCACGGCAAGACGGACGGACGGACGGACGGACGGACGGACGGACGGACAGACAGACGGACGGACGCTCCAACATTTTGGGTTTATGGGCTACCAAAAAAACATTTTGTAAGTCCAAAACCTTATTTTACCCAGAACCCCACCCCCTCCACCCTAGAACTTATATTTAACCCTAGCCCCACCCATCCACCCAAAAACCGCACCCTAACCCTACCCCACGTTGACCCTAAACCCTAAAAGCCTATCCCTGACCCTAACCCCCACCCACCCCGGGACCTAACCCCCCAACCTTAAGCCCTACTCTGGGGCTATCCCTAACCCTAACCCCACCCCACCCGACCCAACCCCACCCTAGCCAAACCAATAGGATTAGGAGCTATTTTTCGGTTTAGGGGCTACTAAAACTAAAACCCCACCCCTGACCCCAACCCTACCCCCCCCCGGACCTAACCCTCCCCAACGTTAAGCCCTACTCTGGGGCTACCCCTAACCCTACCCCAACCCCACTCCACTCCTAACCCTAACACTACCTTAATTTGGAGGTAGCCCCTAATAATAATATTCCCTAAACCCCTAATGTTGGCCCGGACGGACGGACGAACGGGTTTGCGGGAGGGCTGTGTCTCACAGACAGGCATCGAAAATTGTTTCAGAATAAATAGACATTTACATCCTCATAAGATCAGTGTGAAAATATCATCTAATCTGTATTTAATTCGTTATTTTCAAGGAGAAAGACGGCAACGAGAACGTATTGTACACGTATGAGAAGCGGGATGTCCAAGATAGGAGCATTTTTTCCAATGGAGATACGAGAAGCATGTGCTGACAGCCAAATCTTCTGGGCCGTGAAGTCGAAAAAAGGTGGTACGTATTAGCTAAACTCTGTTCTCATTATAAACAAAATGGCTGAATCAATATCATCACCTTTGATTGACCGGGGTGAAACAAAAGGTTCAAGGTTCGATCTCGACCAGTGGTAACTGTATTGTATCCTTCGGCAAGGCACAGAATCCCGATTCCTCGCATAGGGGCACGGTGGTGTTTGTGTACCAAGGCGTGCTTCTCGCCGATGGTGTGTTTCAACCAATGATAACACTGCTTGTGCAGAGTTAGTAGTTTGGGAGTTTGACAGTTGCCCATCGCGGCTCGTTGGTTCTCTCCGGGTAACTCGTCTTCCTCCTTCCGAGGTGACCCTGGCTGTAAACCCAATAAATAAATAAATAAATAAATAAATAAATAAATAAATAAATAAATAAATAAATAAATAAATAAATAAATAAATAAATAAATTCGTGGGAGCGCCAAACCCCTCCGTTCTTAACTTTATTGCCACCATGTCTATTGAACGTAACAAAATGAGTAGACTGGTTCAGTATGATTTTGATCAGTGGCAGGTACCAATGAAACCTCCCTCGGCGCGGGTGCGAATTCCTGACACGCCCGTTGCATTGTACGTCACCGTATTGTTTGACTCCACAACACATAGATTTGAAAAAGAAAACATTCTCACATGTTCAGTGAAACTCAACAGTGTTCCATAGTACTAGTGGACAGAAAATTTAAAACCAACTGGGTCAGGATCCGTACAAAACTTTCCTGTCCACTTACCCTCCTACACATTTTGTTTATTGCTATCGCATATATGACAGTCTTGACAAATAGACTGGTCGAAATGTTTACTTGAAGCGACACCTGACCTTGCATGCCATTAACGTTAAACATGGCGAATGGAAAATGGGCTTTTGGATTAACGAAATCACTGATTTACGAAATCACAGACTTCCCATTTATATAACAGACAACATTCATTATACGTCATGTTATACTCGATATTTGATTCGACAAATATCGTTTGATTAAGAAATAACTTGTTTTCCTTCGGTTTATGTGATATAAACCGAAAATTTTCAGCACAAGCTACGCGAGTTGTGATTAAGCTTGTGCTGAAAATTTTCGGTTTATATCGCATAAACCGAAAGAAAACAACAGTTATTTCTTATAATTTAATCCGGCTGTAATATTAAAATATAAAAACTATGTGTACGTGAACGAAAAACTTTTAATTTTCGCAAAAGACAACAGGCAAACTCAGGAAAGTGTGCCACAAACAGGTCACGTCAATCAGTGTCAAATTGTTTGTTGTTTTGATTTTCGATCGCAGACGACAGATATTTAGCAAGTCACGTAACAATATCATTAAAAACATTTTTTTTTTTTTTAAGTTACCCCCAAAATCATGTTTGGATGTATGATCTTTTATTCGTCTCTCACTTCGGCATATTTTATTAAATTCAATTGTTCCCGAGAAATTATCATTATATTCTCGCTGACTGGAGGCGATGAAAAATCGATCATTGATCTTTGTTTACAAGCTTGTTATCCATCTATCAGTCTGCCGTCACGCCCTCACGGTGACACTTGGATTGAGTGGGCGGGGCTTCCAGAGTCTTCAAAGTTGGATCGGATGTGCGAACATGTAGATATTCCAAATCATTAAGTGATTTGGTTTACACGATTTTGACGACTTTCACGCCGTATGCTTTCAACCAATCAAACGCAGAGGCGGGGCAAATGATTAAAATATTAATTCGTGTTGCTGCTCATGATATCATATGTTATTGCATGGTAAAGGGTGTTAATATTTTTTTCGCATTATTACCCGCTAAATTCGAAAACTACAGAACACTGAAAATTAATGCACGTCGCCTTCAATCATTTCCGCGATTTTGTCTCGTTCCAAAGCTTCATTTCAACTGTTATGGTATGAAGCGTGGTGGCTCGTTGGTGAGAGCGTTGAGTTTCAGATTGAAAGGTCTTCAGTGCGATCCTGATCCACATCATCTGCGATGTGTTTTCGAGCAAGAAACTTAATCTGAGTGCTCAAGTGGGAGTACAGTGTAATATGTCGAACTACAAGTCGATGGTACACATGCCGTCAACCGACGCTAACCTTGCTTGTGCGAGGTCGGTAAGTTGGAAAGTCTGACAGTTACTCGCCGTTGATCGACGGTTTTCTCTGAGTACTCCGACTTCGTTCATGCGTACAACTATTCGCCATGATACGACCACGACTGTTGAAAGTATCTTCAAACCACAATAAATAAATAAATAAATAAATAAATAAATAAATAAATAAATAAATAAATAAATAAATAAATAAGAGGTGCGCATCGGAGATGCAATCGTCGACTTGTGGCTACTTTCTTCATGTACTATCTATTGAAAATCAGAAATGTCATCGCGTTGAGCTCAAAGCTCGTAAAAACTGAGGAGCTCAGAATTTGTAAAAATGGACTAATTAAGGCCCATAATTCCGTAACGAAGAATCCGACCAGGCCAGTTTTCTAACTCGCCTGAGATATTATTGCAAAGGACTTGTATGGCAAAAATTAGTCAAATTTGACGTTTGTTCAGGTTATAGCGCAAACGAGCTCCAAATTTGCAAAAATTAACGAATTAAGGGCCATAACTCTGGAGCGAAAAATCGGACAGGCCAGTTTTAGAACTTGTTCGAGATATTATTGAAAAAGACCTGTATGACAAATATTAGACAAATCGGAGAACGTCAGTTCAAGTTATTGCGTTAACAAGCCCAAAATTTGAAAATATTTAATAATTAAGGGCCATAACTCTGTAATAAAAAATCCAGCAGGGACAGTTTTCGAACTTGTTCCAGATTTTATTGCAAAAGACCTGTGTGGCAAATATTAGTCAAATTGAAGTACGTTTGTTCAAGTTATTGCGCTAACGAGTTCAAAATTTGTAAAAATTGACTAATTAAGGGCCATAACTCTGTAACGAAAAATTAAGGCGAGCCAGTTTTCGAACTTGTTCGAGATATTATTGAAAAAGACCTGTATGGCAAATATTGGTCAAAACGGGGAACGTTTGTTCGAGTTATTGCCCGCCCGCCCGCCCGCCCGCCCGCCCGCCCGGACATCTGCCCGCCCACAGGAACGCACACCGACCGTCGCCAAACCATAGGTCTCGGTTGTTAACACAACTCGACCAATAAAAAAATAATCCTACTAAGAACTTTCTCCATAAAATCAATTCTGACTTCAAGTAATAGCTGACAAAATGGCTATTTTTGTGCACATGGGTTTTATTTATTTACTGGTAGAGAACTGAACTATTCTTGGTCGTTAAAATTTGTTTTTGGCCTTGTTACAATTTATGGGAGAGTGCACTCTCCCATAAATTGTAACAAGACAAATTTATACAGACTAAATATTTTCACTTCAAAGATAATACGAAACACATCCATGTGGTACGCAGCCCTTAAGTTATGGCACATGAACCTCACAAAATCCCAAATATGCCCCCCTCCACCCCCACCCCACCTCCACCGCATTATACCAGTTAACCCTTTACCCAACGTAACGGCCAAAACCGGCCAGCGCTATTCTCAAAAATCGCCAATTAATTTTCAAAATATTTTTATTTTTTTGTCTCAAAAACATAGGTTATGACCCCTCGTTGGAACGAGCTCGTCGAGCTCGTTCCAACGAGGGGTCATAACCTATGTTTTTGAGACAAAAAATGAAAAAAATTAGTTATTCAAGAATTTTTTTTGCAAGTGTCGTCTGCTTTTCATGTTAGGTAAAAGGTTAAAAGTTACTATGTTTATAACTTGAGTGTATAAATAATCACTTCTAATGGACATTGATTGTAATAAATAACACACTGACTTCTGCTTAGTGCATTAATGGAGGTTATCATCCTGAGGGGAAAAACAAATGAATGTTGAGTTACAGCTGTCGCTTCTCCCCAATCCTCACGGCACTCCAAACGACAATATCGTCGCTGGTGGCTACAAATGAAGGTAAGTAGTAAAACGACTGTGAAGCTTATAAAGTTGGAAGTGGGCATGGCGGGAGTGGAAATAGCAGTACAATATTCAAGACGCAATGGGCTTGTCGTGACTCGACCGGGATGGAAAACGTTTCGAAAATTGATCAAAGGAATTGTCATGACTCGATCCGGTTGGAAATATTTTGAAAATGGATGCTTATAGGCCCAACTACCTCTTCTTTGGTAGGCCTACTTAGACATTGATGAATGCAGTGGAAGGTTTTTTTTAAAACCTGCAGTGTGTGTTTGTGTGTGTGAGATGGTTTCGTGCTGCACTCGATATTCCATATCTTTGAACATTTGAAAATGTCCCTTTGTTCTTAGGGTTTAATCCCGGGAACGGAAATTCCCGAGTTTCCGGTTCCGAAAGCCGGCCCCGATACCCAGGAAATTTACAGCACGGAACCGGGAATGAAGCGTTGCACTGTTTGTGTATTGAACTGAAGTTTTCTGAATCGAAACATTGTAGGATTTCACGCCTGAAATTTTTACAGTCCTGATTCCTGACGAACCATTTTCAACAAATCACTGTAGCTCTCAACCAGTTCTGGAGGACCCCCAAACAACCCCCCCCCCCCCCCCACCACAACCACCACCACCACCACCACCCTCCCTTTCAACAGCAAGATTTTCTTCACCCGCTTCAAAGTTCAAACTCGTCTTCATTTTCAGAATTACTAGTATCACTGTTCACTATCTCCTCTAACATCAACACCCTCTTCATTGACGTCACCAGTCTCCTCTGCTTTAAGCAGAGGAGACTGGTGACGGCAGTGAGGAGGAGGATGTTGATGCTAGAGAAGGCAGAGGTGATAATGCGGGTTATTCTGAAAATAAAGACGAGATTGAAGGGGGTTTTGGTTTTCATACTTATCTTAGCTAAAGAACTTTTTTCAGTTTGGAGATGGGAGATTGCCAATGAAATATGCTCATTATCATTAAAATAAATACGTCATGTTACCCTCGTAAATTTGTTTGATAGTACCCGTGAAATTTCCCGGTTCCTAGAAAACCAGGGAATATATTACCCTTTACCCAACGCAGACGATATGAAAATTTATTATTTTAAATATCATTTTTTCAAATTTTTAAAAAAATTTCAACAAAACCACATCATGTGACCCCTCGTTGGAACGAGCTCGTCGAGAACGTTCCAACGAGGGGTCACATGATATGGTTTTGTTAAAATTTTTTGAAAAATAATATTTTTTGAACTGCTGAATTTGCATATTACGCGGGCGGGTGCGGCCGATTCGTTGGGTAAAGGGTTAAACCCTAATTGGAATACAATGCTGGGAGTGGAATTCAATGCTGGGAGTGGAATACCATTTTCGGCGAGTGTGAGTGGGAATACGATTTGTTTTGGGGACGAATGAAAATAAAATAAATATAAAAAGAAGGCTGTGTATGTCTTGATGACGAAGCTGGAATATTAATCAGTCGTGATAACAGTAAAAACTCGAAGATTTCTTGGAAATTAAAAAATAAATAGATACAATTTATTATATGCTAGCCCGTGAATTATCGCAAATTATCTAAACGATATTTCTCGATATCCATCGACTCGATTTATATCGAGGAATATCCCTCAGTAGCTTCCTAAATGATGTCACCCTACGCCGCATCACGTCACTTTGAAGGAACGATCAGCTGATATTTGTTATTGTTTTGAAACGTACGTATTTGGGGTCGAATTGGGCTGAATATTGTGCAATAAAATGTCTCGTAGCTTATAATACAAAAGAAAATCTACTCTATTATAGTCAGTTTCTGGAATTATCTCATGAGTGTGGACCCGAAAGTTTTATTTTTCACGTGCGCTTGCGCGAGTGAAAAATAATATTTTCAGATCCACACGATGAATTTTTTCAGTAGCTTCCTAAATGACGTTACGCTTCGGAGCATGACGTCGCCTTGAATGTCTCCCTGAAGGGACGGTCAGCAGCTTTTTGTTATTGTCTTGAAACTGTTTGCTGTCGAATCGGACGGAATATTGCACAGTGAACTGTCACGTGGCATATAATAAACAGAAATTCTATGCTGTTTTATTTTTCACGAGAGTTTGCGCGAGTGAAAAATAATGCTTTCAGGTTCACACGAATCGCGCAAGCGCTCGTGAAAAAAAAAACGTTCAGGTCCATACTCATGAGATAATTCCCGATATTCACTAAAACAGCGTAGATATCCTCTATTTCATGTACAATATAATAGTTGTAGCGCAACTTCTTATTATTCAATTAACACATACCCTATCGGCAATCCAAATTGGTCCTGCTGGGCCCCCGACGGCCAGAATCGGGTGCTACAGGCCTCAATTTGTATGGCCAACTGCTTGTGTGATACAAGTCCAAGTATCAAATCTTTAAGTTAAGTACATGAATGCCTGCAAGAGAAAATTGATATCTTATACTTCAATCATGACAAAAATGCCCCGATTAGAAAACAAATTATACTTGGGAACCCCCACCTCCCCTCTCCCAACAAAAAAACATACACACTAGCGACGCCCCTGTGAATAATGTGGAACCACGCTGTGTTATTGGGTCAGGCACTTACTCCCGATAGCCCGGTGGGGGCACGGTGGTGCTGTGTACTAAGGCGAACTGCACGTCGATGGTGCACTTGTCTTCAACAAATGGTGTGGCATAGCAGGGTTAAGTACCCCGGAAAAATGATCGTCTAGTGGTTTTTAGTTTGGACTATAATCGTGGCAAAAATGGCCACAGGACAATTTAAGTGTTCAGTCTTAATAGACAACCAGTTTCTGTAGAGTCTGCAACAATTCTTGATACTGCATCCACAGCGAAAGGGTGAATTCAAAAACACATAAAATGTACTTACAGTTTTCTACACTTTTATTAAAACCCTAAGTATAGTTCCTACAAGTTAAACTTTAAACAAATTCTCTCTCTGGTAAAAGTTTGAAAATATCAGATACGAAATGAGACTAAGTCGAAATTATCGCATCGCTCTCATCGCGTCCTGTGTCTGGAAATGTTGTCTGGCCTGGCAGCGTTCGGCGGCGTCCTTCCACGAGAATAGGAGAGTGACTTCTTGTACACACGGAAGACCAGAGAGAAGTACCGTCTCGGGTGATTCCGTTGGTTTAAATACGGTTTGAATCGTGTCTACTCGGCAGAATTTACGTCATAAAACACCACAAAACACCACATATACCCCAAGATGGCGGAGAGGTATTTCTTAACCCCTTACTTCCATCCTGGGATAGTAGGGCATCCGGTGGGTATCCTATGCTAAGAGTATGCGTTCTCGCATTTAAAAGGATGTTGGCAATTAATAGGTGTATAATTACAAAACCATTCTAAACCGATGCGAACGTGCAAGATTGCACAATTCTCAGAGCTGAAACTGATACTGGGTGTGTTGAGGTTAGGTCGGGTCAGTATACAATGCTAAAACCTGTCAAAAACGTTCTGATGGGGTTATTATAGGTTAGGCTTTTACTAGCTCATATGCCAGTCATAATTGCAAATACTGTCAAAAACACCTTTTTACAGTAAGTGCGTAGAGTACTTCTGTAGGTCAGTTGCACTGCTATTATGCAATGCAAATATACGAGGAATTAAATAAAATTACATAACTTGGGCTTGAAAACAGCGTTTACTTATTAAAGTTTATACAACAGAGAATTATTACCAAGTAGGACTTGGCCACTCTGATTAATACATTAACACTTCGGGAACCAAGATTCTCGAGTGTTATCATAAGACTCCGACGCATCCCACGGAGGTTAACCCGACACGCTCCGTGGAGGGGCTCCGTGGAGGGCATTTCGTTACAATCCTCCCAACCAAGACGCGAGGTCCGGTAAACTTTTAGCGGAGCTCGAGTCTGGATCAGATGAATGCCAGATTTATCAATAGTGATCAGGATAGTGACCAGGATCACCAGGATCACCGGCTGACCGGATTCAGGAAAACAGGATGACCAATCACCCGCGGTGACCAGGATGCTGTCAGCATAATGGTCAACACGGTGACGGGAATCCATGACCAGGATCAGTCACTACCGGTGTTTAGGGAGAAGAAATGCACTACAGGGATTTATTATTACGGACTAATATTAGCGGAACGCCTCCAGACAACAGGAATCACCTTTTCTCCTAAGGTATTACATTCTTAATTCCTGAAAGTAATAGAAATAACAATAAACTCTACCTGATTCTGTTAGTGGGGAAAAACTGATAATTACGGGTCGTAAAATCGAAGCTATGCTTCTTCAAAGGAGTTCCCCATAGGAGGTCAAATCGACACAGAGGACAACTTTGTTTTTGCTGCATCCAAGTTAACCCACAGTAGAGATGTACTATCTGAGTACATTGAGGACAACGATATGCTTCACGGGGCCCAACAATGTCCAACAAGCATATCGCACATTGTCTCCCATCTCCATCAACTATATTTTGTCTGGCTTGAAAGATTCGTAGGCTTGCATACATTTCAAGCGAGTATTGCAAGACTTGATGATTGTATTGTGCATTTTCCCATTCATAGGTATGTTCCACCTGCACATGATGGAACGTTTCACCAATTATCATTCGATATTCGCGAGGTAACTCTGGTATGGAGATTTGACTATATTCACTCGGGCGAAATGGACGGACCGGAGTCGATGTGATGAATAGATCGATCCCATTCTCCGATTGATAAGGAATTCGTTGATCATAATAAGTTCCGTCCCACCATGGGTCATTCACATAACGAATAACACTTATACGGCTTGATCGTGCTGCCTCCCAAGGGGTTGCTAATCAAGCCTCATGTTCGATTACCACTATGTGAGGCATCACCAATTCGCGTCCTACTTCCATTTGTATGGAGACAATACCGGTACAAAACTTGAGTTTGAATTAATTCTAAATGACCAGTGACTTCGTTTAACTGAACCATATCCCACACACGGATTTTGCGCTGAAAAGCGGAAGCTCCGTTGTGAAAGATCATAGGTACAGGTATACGAAATCTCTGTGTCCAGTACTCTAATTGCTCCGGAAGAAAATCTTCCGAAGTTGGGTTAACTGTTCGGTATGCAAATGCCGTGGCCATTTTTCAAGGATTCAATATACTTGTAAACTAACGAAAATCGTGTTTCAACTTATAAAAGATAAAAGAAACTGACTACAACAATTAAATATCAAGTGCAATAACCAAATTACAAATTAAATGTGACTGACTATACTCTAAAACTGAAATAGAATAATTTCAAACCTTAAAAACTATTTTACACTGTGCTACAGCTGTGCCGTATGAACAATTCTACTTTCCCCGTTAACGGTTCTTCGTTAGTTTTTAATCTGTTGTCGCTAGTGACGAGACTAGGAGTCACGTCTAGAATGTCACTATACAATTTTTTTTTACTTTATTGAGAATATCTAAGAAAATTATACAATCATATCCAAAGATGACAACAGTGCCCGACGGCGCGCAGCTGCAGAGGTCGCCTTTTAACTTCTGATCATGTCATACGCAACTCAAAACTGATGTGGATCCATTTCAGCTGGTACTGGAAGCTTCGGTTCGTTACCGATACCCCACCTCATGGGTGCACGGCAGTGCGGGCAAGAAGCTGGCTCAGGAGCACCGGCTTTGGATCTGGCCCAGGCAATACCACAAGAGTAGTGGATTTGCTGCTTACATTGGCCACATTCAAATAAATCCTGCCAAGTTTTTGAAATTTCTGCTAAGCAGATGCAGCAAGGGTCCCCAAGACCCTTATAATGAGTTTGTACTTCCAGAGTCTCATTATATCTGATAATTTGGCTGCGTAAACTAAAACGTTGTAATCGTCTTCCCTCGTGTCGGATTAAAGCTTCACGAAGGAGCCGATACTGCTTTTGCTGTTTCTCCAATTCATAAGTTTTCTGTACGTTGCCAGGAGGAAAGAATCGTGCAGGATGCATTTGGTGCTGATAAAATCCATATGAATCATCAGCATCTTCACTGGCGGGATATGTACTACCAGGGAAGACCTCATGACTCCTGAATGGACGGACCAAGCCAGGATTGGCTATTAGGTCTAATTCAGCATCCAATTGATTTCGCCCATGGTCATAATATCGGCCATTCCAACAGGGGTCATTGACACAATGAATGACCTCGTCAGGACCGGGACCAGTGACCTCATGGGGTTCCACTTCAACTGGGAACTCCGGCAGATACAAAAGATGGGGAAATATGACTTTTCTTTCCTCAGAGAGATAAAAACGATAGCCAAGTTGGTGTTGCATTATCTCCGTCTGGCCATTGGCAGGATTATAATGTCTTGTGTTCCAAATACGAATATACCTTAAACGGCGACGTTGCCATAAATCTTTTGGAAAAGATAGAGAATGACCATGACAGGGAGACGCTGTTTTATGAAAGGCTGTGCGTTTATGTGCTTCAAACCTTGCCCGTTCCTCATAAGTATGGCAAGGAGTTACGGCATGTTGGTAGGCTTCGCGTTGATGTAAATCGTACATTGCCTGTTCTTCGGCGAATTCTTCAAATTCCAAAGTAGTTGCTGAAGCCATTCCAACAAGAAAATTAATCAAATATGAAATAAAATAAAACTATATTTAAAAGAAACCACTATGTTACCAATAGTATTATGTTTATACACTAAAATTTACACTTATAATACGCTCCCCTGGGTTCGTCTGTAACTTGGTGCACTCAATCAACACTCTTTCCACCAACTTTCAAATTTGTTTGCCTTGATACGGGAGTCCTGTGTGTAACTTATCTAATACACTCCAGGAACTCCGATTTTATAAAAATTGTTACACTGCAGTACTAACTTCTTGGAAAATTTTTGACTAGTAAACAAGACAAACACAGACGACCCGTTATCGTCATGGATCAGGTTTCCAATGAAGGATTATACAGAAATTGGGAAACCAGATTCATGAAAATCTTATATATATGTAGTAGTCTACGTAGACTTTTCTGCTTGTTGTTGCTTATTAAATTTTACATTTCTCAATCTTCACTCTGAAGGTTTTCATTTTGTGTTGGCAACTGATAATGCCGATACACAGTATTTGGGCCTGTTCGGTAATCAAACGTTGACCCTGTGAAATGTCCAACATAATCTGGGTGGTATTGACGATAGACAACAAAGGGTTGAAAACTCCTTGGTCGGCCATCTGAATGATATCGTGCTCGTCTACGACGACTAAAGTCACGATATCTTGCACAGAAGGGAGTAAACTCTGCTACATTTCTTGGCATGTGAAATATATGATGTACACTACTGGTAGTAGCCACCCGGTGACTATAATACCGTAGAGGTTCACTTATCTCACCCTGCTCGTTGATTTTTGGATATTGTAAATCAGGGCAATTCTATATCACTAAATATCTAGACCTATTTGCAAAAGTTAAATGAGTATCAACAGCACTGTCATAATAATATATCAACTCTCGCTCAACCTCTATATATACTATATTCAAATCCATATCAAAATATTGACATCCAAATACATCCTCAATGCCGAAGAGATCTGTATCTTTCATGAAATCTTGTTCATATGTATTGGGTCGTATGATATCTCGATCAAATTCATGAGGAGAAGCCAACGGGCGAGGTGTTCTGAAAAACTCGCTCCTTGCCCACTCCCACGGTCTCGGTCGAATATCGATTATAGGTTCTGAGACAATATTAGTAGATAATGGAGCAATTTGTCTTGCTTCTACATCACTTAAAGGAGGGGTGTGTACGTCTAATCCAAGATCAGCTCGTGCAAGTTCATTTTGTATCACACTGACACCTGACTCTGCAACATCAGAGTCCAGAACAGTGGTAGAAGCACTAGGTAAAGAATCACTTGTAGGTGTGGTCATACTGGAAGAAGTATGTGATCTCATTGTTATATCATAAACAAATCCACCGAGTCCATCTTGGCTCTCGGGGTCTCGATGAATAATTGCATCATGGGTTCTAACAGGTAATCTTGGAGGAAGGACTAACGTTTCCACTGTATCCGTAGGCGAATAAGGTGGAAGTCGTTGAAGTCATTCCGGTGTAGATAGTAGAATGGAGTCAGTAGGAGTTTGAACACTACTTGGAGGGGTCGACAAAAGGTCGGAAGATGCTATAGAAGGTGATGGTGATTCTTCTATTGATGCCAATACAGATACACTATTATCAGATGAATTGCTATTTATATTTACGTTTATACTAGATGAATTAGTGTCTTGAAAAAGTTCTCGTGAAACAGTACTATTACTGTCAGTTCCAGTACTAACTGTACTTGAAGTTTCATCATCATATAAAGTGTCACGATCATTATAATAACTCTGGTAATCAGGGAAATCATCGAGCCCACTGTCAACACTAGAATCAGATTCTGCCATTTGTACACTGGTCACTGAAACAAAAACACACAGTGTGTGAACTACTGTTTTTCAGTTTCTTTGTCTATATCAAACATAGTTATGTGGACATTGGCAGAATCCACGTCATGTTGTACACGGGGATATATTGATTTCCTATTAGGTTGAGGAGAAGGTCTAAAGTTTTGAACAGCTTTTCTCATCATGTCTCTAATACTCTTAGGAGGTTGTTGTTGTTGTGCTCCAATTGGATCAGCAGGAGCTGAAGGCTGTGGTCTAGGTCCCATACTAGTATAGATTTCATCATCGGCAATTGCAAAATTAGACATTTCACTATCATCAACAGCAGAAAAAGTTGGTTTACTTTTACGGTTTCTTAACCATTTGTATATCTGTTTGTGTCTATCGGCTCGATAGCACTTCCAAAGCAGATATAATCCTATTATTAATGCAACAGTCGCGAGAGCATAAGCCCACTTAGGGACTTCAAATGAGTCCGTCATTTGTAAATTTAGCGAGTCAAGTTCATGAATTAAGTCATCCATGGGTAAGTCATCCAAGTGATCTATTCCTTTCGGTATCGTAAACGTCGATATGTTCACCCTCTCTATGACAGGTTTCCACATCTGTCGTTGTAACAACGAGAAATTTGGCAACACCATCTTGGTAACTATCCGAAAAGTAGAATTATCCCTTTTATGGAAATAACTCGGTAACATTAATTGACCGCTCGATGCCATACATAACGGTTTTAATTCCAAAATTCCAATTGGCGGAAGAATCCGTTTCAGTTTCGGATTTCTTCGTTTCGGACACGTAATTGAGAATCGTAGTGGGACATCTGTCATGATGTACCACATTCCTTCATCGATTCTAGTTCTGAACGGGAGGTCGATATTCAATCGCACTTCCATTTGACATAAGTTCGGAATCTCTAATTTCATGTTTAAAAACAAAGCTAACATACAACTTGTCGTTGTATGTATCGTTCGTACGGCACCTACTAAAGGACAAAACAATTGATTGTTGTCTACACATTGGTCATGTCCTATTTCTGGGACATACTTCGTCCTTTCTTGATTAATAATTAATATGTCAGATTCAAGAGTATATATTGCTACTAATTTATTTGCAACTCGCGACGCATTTTTGGTTACATTGACAAAGGGTACAGGCAAGGCCTGCACCTTGAACACTTCAAATTGCAAGTTCGAATTACGTAAGGGGATCTTCATAAAGATCACCACTTTATCGTCATCATAAATGGCAGCCGTCGTAAGCAAATGATAATATTGCCATAATTCTGTCGTCAGATCTAGTGGCAACATTGACTTGTCATCTAATTGAACTTTAATACTCATTAATATTGAGGTCAATAGTGAAGGATCCACTATTTTCGGTGATAACTTCCTATCGGCTAGAATATCCATTTGATCATGTAATCCCCGCAGAGTGGTTTCTGCAGCGATTATCATTGATTCCAATCGACTCATTACAAACTCAAGCTGATGATAAGCATGAGTGAAATGTTCAATATATAATATTCGATCTGAATGATTCTGAACTACTTGATTTACTCGACCTTGAAATAACATCAATTCGCACGACATATTTAACATAAATTCTCTATTTTTCAGAATCGCTTCATGATTCATCTTAATGAAAGTTAAACTTTGTTTTTGAATATGTTGAATCATTGCTTGATTAGTACTTACACGTCTTAAATTTTCTGTTATCCCATCTAAATCTGACTGGGATACAGTTCCAAAGAGAAAACTCAATCCTTCACCTACAAAGTCGAACAAACCTCATTTCTTCCGAGACGAGTTTATTGTATGGCCATGTAATCTGCGATAATCGTTCAGATCCTCTTTTACTCGTTTAACACGATTATGTAGGTATCTGATCTCCTGGTGTATATCCGTTATGATCGATTGTATCGCAATGGCAAGAGTAGAGTTTTCACCATTTACTTCGACAAAAGTTCGTCGAAAAGCTATGGTTGTAGCATTATACAAACCAGCGGTATATTGCATACTTTGATCAAGTCTACGCACATATTGTATAAAAGGTTGGAGCTCATACACAAACATTGTACTCCAATCACTAGTTACCATATTTACTTCTTTCACTTTCTTAAAAATCACATTGTTTCTAATAATAGTATGTCCATCTATTATTGTAGTCGTAGTCAAAAGACCAACTAATAACATCCAACGCAACATCTTGCTCCTACAATGAGAAAGGAAGCAAGAGTTAGCATAATGAGTAATACGTGATTCAATTACTTTCACTCTGACGATTTACTTCAGGATGTAAAAGGTCAGAAAGTTAATCCAACTACAAGAGAGTCTTAGTCAGTTCGCGAGGCTGACAAGAGTTCACTCATAGTTTCGTTCCAAACAAATCATAAGTCAATACAATTTTGTTACTCATTTTACACTTTCTCTCGTCTCTCTCAAACTTAAGGAGTGGCACCATAGGTGTGACGTTTAGGTATCATTAGTCCTGTGGTAATATTTAATCACTAGTACTCCAGGCAGAGGGTACCATAATTGCTCCTAATTCTAATTTCTCACCTGGTTCTTTAATCTTATTATGATCTTGTAACACAGCTTGTATACAAGAGATCATCTCAGTTATATCTTTACTTGACTGTTTTGGTTGAGGCTCACTACTTTGGCCTTTTTCTTCAGTTATTTGCAATTGGTCAACTTCCATCGTTGAATCATTTACTCGATCATTTTGATCATTAGCAATGAACCGTGATGGCAGTTGATCAGCGGAAGGAGCTTGTAGCTCCTTCATTCGTCTCTTGTAATCTCGTACCTGTTGTACTTGTTGTCTTAATTCTGCTAATGGAACACCATCTTCTTCTGAAGAAGAATGTTCTCGTCTTTGTCTTTTATTCTTAATGATTGACGTTAAGGGGTGTTTTTCTTGAATCCCTTGCATATCGTCACTTTCATTACTGTCACTACTGCTACTGTATTCAGTAGTCGACTGTTCTGATGGGGCAGCGTAACGTTGTATTCGTCATGCTCTAACAGGTTGGACAGGTTGAGGCACCTCCCATTCTTGAGGCGCTTTACTCAGTCTTTCTCCATGACATTTAATTATTCTGCGAGTTAATTGATCTTGTATCTTGTAACTCACTGGACCTGTTCTCTCAATGACTCGAAATGGGTAGTCCCATTTCGATTCTAATTTTCCTTTAGATTTTCCTGAGGAGTATAAAACAGGATCACCTACTTCAAAGGTGATATCCTTTGCTGTAATATCATGTAATCTTTGTTGTTTTAATACTCGTTTCTTTTGTGCAGCTTGTTGTTTTCGAAATGCTTTATGTTGTTCCTGAATGGCTATCTTATGAGGTTCTTCACCTATATATTTTTCTCGAGGTTTAAGTATGTTGTCGAGTGGTAAAACCACATCTCTGCCATACACCAGATAAAATGGCGAGAATCCAGAAGATTCGCTACCATTAAACCTGATGGCTGCCATAGCTTGGTTTAGGAATAAATCCCAAGTTTCCAATTCTTCTCGAGCTAGTTTTGCCAAGATGTCATTCAGCGTTCTATGTAGCCTCTCCACCTTACCATTAGATTGTGGATGGAAGTAGGAAGTGGTCACATGATGTATCTTGAAATAATCAGTTAAATATTTCATCACTGCATTTACATTTTCAGATCCATTGTCTGTTAATATTTCTAAAGGACATCCAAATCTTGGAAAAATTTGATCTATTATCAAGTTAGCAATTGTTTCTGCCTTTTTATCAGGCACTGGAAACGCTTCAGGCCAGCCAGAATAAATATCTATGAAGGTCACAATATATTTATTTCCTGATAGAGTCTCAGGGTGTGGACCACTCATATCCAATGCTATTTTAGCAAAGGGGTATGGAGGTCTATCAGTCTCTTGCAATGGCAAAGTGTGAGCTCTGGTGTTACGAGCTCGACACACAAGACAATTTTCTACATGTTTATAAATATGTTTATATAAATCTTTCCAATAATATTTTCTACTGATGTTATTGTACACTTTGTCTATGCCAAGGTGACCTAATTCGTCATGGTATTGTTTCAACACATCTGCATGTAATTGTTCGGGTATGCACAAGCGTACCCGTGGGTTATCGTCAACTGTACTGATGTAATATAATACTCCCTCAATCATGAGGTATCTACTACTAATGTGTGCAGGGGTATTGTTACCTTGATACTTCTTAATGATTTCAACAATCTTTTCATCTTTCTGTTGCTCTACCTTCATGTCCAAATCTTTGTAATTAATTACTTGTGGTTCGGGCGGAACCTGAGGTTCATCTGTGATGACATGTACATATCTTTGAGGATCAATTTTGTTACTATTTATAATTCCAATTTGTAATGCTTTCTGATTTTCCACATTATCCATCTCGGGTCTGCGTTTGCAATTCCTTCAGGTAAACGAGAAAGTAGGTCAGCACATGTATTCTTTCTACCTGGTAAATATTCAATCTTACAATTGTAGCTAGCTATCTTTAATGCCCAGCGTTGTACTTTGGCATTGTTTTGCGGACTTTTCAACAAGTACTGCAAGGGGGCGTGGTCTGTCTTAATAACAAACTCTGCTCCCTGCAGGTAGTTATTGAATTTATCCAATGCATATGAGATAGCGAAAGCTTCTTTCTCAAATGTCGACCATTTTTGTTGGGTTTCACCCAATTTATGAGAGAGGAAGACAATGGGTTTTTCATCAGGTACTCCAGGTAGTTGACCTGTTTCGTCATCACATGGTTGTGCCAAAACCGCTCCGACACAGCGGCCACTGGCATCTGTGTAAAGCACGTAAGGCTTTCTGGGATTTGGATATGACAAATGAGCAACTTGAGTTAAACGATCCTTCAACTCTTGAAAGGCTTTTTGATGTGTGTCACACCAATGAAATCTTGCATATTTCTTTGTCAGTTCTAAGAGTGGTTGAGCAATTTTGCTGAACCGAGGAATAAATCTACGGTAGTATGAAGTCATGCCCATAAAAGATCTCACTTCTGTTACCGTTTTCGGTGGATTTAATTTTCGAATGACCTCGACCTTCGAAGTCTCAGGTTTAATTCCGTCTTTACTAATTACAAAACCAAGATAAGATGTTTCAGATTGAAAGAAGGAACACTTCTTAGCTTTTAGCTTCAGTTTATGTTTTCTTAGGCGACCAAACACTTGTTTAATGTGGTCGATTATGTCACGGCTGAAAATCAAAATATCGTCAAGGTAGGCCAGAGAAAAATCCTCTAGGCCCTCCAAGACGCTTGTCATGAGGGATTGATACACCGAGGGCACGTTCACGAGTCCGAAAGCCATCACATTGAACTCATAAAGGCCCTTATGACAAACAAAGGCCGTTTTTGGTCTGTCTTCTTCATCCATCCTGACTTGCCAGTAACCCGACTTCATGTCAAGAGTGGTGAAGTATTGACATCCATTCAATAAAGTAAAGATGTCGTCAATCAATGGAAGCGGCCAGTTCGTAACTTTCGTGACTTCATTGAGCTTGCGGAAATCAACGCAGAAGCGTTTCGAGCCGTCTTTCTTGTCCACGAGTAGGCACGGAAAACTCCATGCACTATTTGACCTTCGCATAATTCCGGATTGAAGCATTTCTTCAAGTGCTTCATCCATAATTTTTCTCTTCAGTAATGGAACTCTATATGCTCTACTTTTGATTGGTGGCGCATCACCTGTGTCGATGCGCATCTTCACTGTATCTGTCTGAGTTAATTCTTTATCAGTTTTAGCAAACAAGTCTTTATTATTATTGATGACTGGCATCAACAGGTGCCGTTTGTCTTCAGGCACCTGTATGTCAGCATCTGTGATCTGGTCTTCAGGTGTATTTTGAGTTAAGATCTGATTAATTTCTAAGACTTTTTCTTCCTGCTCTATTGGCTCAAGTTGTCCAATCAAACAACCCCTTTTCAAAGTGTAATGTTTGTTGGTACTGTTCACCAACAGTACAGGTATGGTTTCATTTCCATTAGTGACTATACTGTTACTAACTAAGAGGCCAGGCTGTTCAGCCACATGACCTTTAGTCAGTCCATGATGTTCTAAGTATTTTGTGTCGAAGACAGATTTTGCACCGGAAGCTTTTGCTGTACACAAACAAGTGGATTGTGGTTTAAGTTCCACCTGATTGATCAGTTGAGTAAGACAACTCACCTGTATGTCTTGAACAATGGGTACATAGTGACCATCTAATCTCAATTTATGAAATTCCCAATATAAATTAACTCGATTGTCCCTAATCCAATCCATTCCTAACAACATACTTCAATTCAATTCATTTATTACTAAGAACTCATGCACCTGATAAATTCCTTGAATATAAAATTCAAGTCTAACTTTTCCTCGAGGGAGAGTGTCATTCCCAGTAATACCCGCAATGCGAGGCAAAGAATTTTTATCACCAACTAATTTCGGTCGGTGTTTAAGATTTTTCCAAAATTTTGTACTAATACAACTAGTCTGTGCCCCTGTATCTAATAAGGCACGTACTCGTTGTCCTTTGATGTTCACTAAGACACTATTCAAAGAAGCAGCCCCATAATTTATGGTTACTGTTTCCGGTTGAGAATTTCTAAGTTTTTGTTGCTGTTGTTCCTCATTTGGGTAATCATCATTGTTTACTAAGTTATTTCCCTTGGTTTCCATAGAGTGTTTCACTTCCTGTTGACATGGGTTTTTCCAATCACTTCCCCTTGGGTTTTTCCTGTTTTGTAGTTTTGGGTTTTTCCCAAGTGATTTCTCTTGGCTCCTTATTCTTGGATTCCTATTTCCTGATTCACTTACTGTCTGTTTCTGTTGATTTATTTCAACACAACCCTGCTTACCTGGTTGATTTATAATTTGATTTTCATAAGCATTTTTCATATAAATCATAATATCAGGGTCTACATCTACAATGTGTATCTCTTTTAATTGTTTAGGAGTAAAGTTTTGTAGAACTCTCACATAAACATCTGCACACTTCTGTTTAGGTACACCATATATCCCGCTACTGATGAGTGGGATAGCTATGTTTACAAAATTTTCCTTGTCACATACCTGCAATACTTTTTGTACAGTACTGTACAAAACATTGAGACATTTATTTTTATCACTGTAATCATTCCAGCGTGGTCCCACAGCATGTATCACTTTTAAACATGGCAACATTCCACAAGTGGTAGTCATATTCTCACCTACTGGAAGATTTCCATGCTGTTGAATATATTGTTGACATTCTTGTTCAAGGGCTGGACCAGCTCCAAGAGCTATAGCTCTAGCAACACCTCCGCCATGGGTTAATTGGCTATTAGCCGCATTCACCATAGCGTCAGTAGCTACCTGGGTTATTCCAGTCCTATATACTTTTATTTCCAGACCACTGGTGGTCCGATAGCTGAAACAATTTTGTGAAGTAAATTTTTCTTGCTGACTGTCCCTTGCAGGGCAGCCATTTTGTGAGTTGGCCTTCGGTTTCTTAGGCCTAGGCCTACCAGTCAGAGGAATGGTTGTGAATTTTACTGTACAATTTTTCCTATTATGTGTGGTCTGACCACACTTTGTGCATTGAATGGTTTTACTTTTCACTGGAGGAGAACCATTTTCGGTTCTCCTTGTTTGAGACTGAGTACTTGGCTTTATATTACATGTTTTATTACCCGTATGTCCACCTGTCTTATTATTTACATTTTTATTGTTACAATTATTCATACATTCATTTTGTACATTATCTACATTAATTAACACTTCTCCCTGGTGATTTCCAGTTTCACTTCTGTTGGGAGCATGTGACTTCTCATTAACTCTGCTCATTGCCCCATATGGGCAGAGTTCCCTTCGTTTAAATTGACTCGGCAATCGCGAGCGAAGTGGTTTGGCTTCCCACAGCGAAAGCAGCAAAAGGTCACCCCTGGTGACCTTTCACATGCTGGCTGAATATCTAGTGTTCTCACCTGCTTGGTCAAGTTAATGCGGCAATCGCGCTTCACGTGGCCGACGCGGTTACAACGATTGCAAACCGGTCGTGAAAATCGTGTCGGTTTCTGATATCTGTTGTAATTTTGTCCTCCCCTATTTCTGTATTGACTATTGAACTGATTTTTATTCTGATTCTGATATGGAGGTCGCGCATAACCTCCAGTGTAATTTTTCGTTAAAATATTCACCTTATGGCGTCGGCGTGCCACGCCTACGTCCATGGGAGTCTCGTCCCTTGTCTCCAGAGGGAGATCTACATGTTCTTCCTGTTCGTCTATGGAGTCGCGAAATACAGGGTCCCGATAGCGCTCATATTCTTCGTATTGTCGGTCAAATGCCTTCCCAAAGGGCGCTTTTCCTTTAGCGGCTTCAGAGCGAGCGCGAAATTTGATTTTCGCGGCATTTTCAAATAATGCCTGACTAACAGCGTTTTCTAGCGTCTTGGGCATGCGTCGGATCAGTTTCATCCGAACATCGTTGTCATACAACCCGTCACAAAAGTAATCTGAGAGGTTTTTCTGAATGGTGGGGTTATCTATTTCCTGATCAAAGGCATCTTTCGCTAGATCAAGCAGTTGCTCAGCATATGAGACAAGAGTTTGATTTTTCCCCTGTCGCATATGGCGCAACTGATTGGTGGCCATGGAGTTATCCATTGTGGCGCTATAGCGACTTTTTAGTTCGCCATACAGTTCGGACCAGGGCATTTCAGGATTTTTCTTCATTGATCGTAAAATAAAATCAGCAACTACGAAGTCACTGGTTTGGGAGGCGATTTTAGGTCGTCGTTTCTCTTCCACATCATTTGTCTCACAAAAAAGGTCAAGAGATTTTATCCAACCCCGAAAATTCAGGGGGTTCCCGTCAAATTTTTTTAATATGGGAATGAATGGACTGCGCCTGAGTGGCGTTAGCTGTCTTTGCATTACTCTTTTCACTTTGGCGCACGGTTTTATGCAGGTCAATTATGGCAGAAGATGTGGGGTCCTTGGCTTTCCTTTCAGCTTCTGCCAATTTTTGTTGTACTTTTAATAATTTTGCTTCGGCACCGACTTTGTCAGTAGCTAACTATAGTTCCAAATCAGCTTTCTGCTGTACTAATTCTGCTTTAACCTGGTCGAGGGCTGCTTGCGTATGGTGAAGGGTTTGTTGTGAGGCAGCATGCTGCTGCGTCAAGCTCTGAGCTTGAGAGCCCAGATCAGCAATTTGCCGCTCATACTGACCCACAAGACCTTCTCTTTCCTGTTTTAGTTGAGTAATTTCATCGATGAACCGTTGCTCTCTTTCTGCTGGCGTGACCATTTTTAATGAGTTTTATGAAATAATTTACAATTGGATTTTTCTGCTGTTAACGAACGTAAAATGAAGAAAATTGCACCTACCTTGCTAGCACTATAACTGTTGAAACACACGCGGCTGTCGTTTCAGAATTTCCTGGAATTCCTCGAGATTTTTCACAGTTTCCTGAGTTTCCGTTTTTCTCTGATGTTCAGTCAAAAGTTCAATATATCTGATGAGCAACGCTCGGTGCGACCAGTTGAGCGTAATTTGGATGTGATAGCAATTGGCGGTCGGCGTCAGTGTAAATAATGGCACGTTGGACATGCAACCAGTTCCACCATGGAGTTGTACCAATTTTAGATTCAGAGGGCGCTGTCTGCGTCTGCTGCCTTACAAATTTGAGCTGCCAGGCGTTCAATTTACCAGTAAAATTAAGGGATGTCTGTCCCTCATAAATAGTTAGCAAAAAGTTCTCACAAGTTCACTGTGCTCCCCAGCGGCAACGTTTTAAGTCAATTTCGGCTTCACTGGGTCTGTTAGGGTTAATAAATGTTTCTAGAATGTTCACCCGATCGTTTCAAGAGAGTTAAAAGTCAGAGTCTACATCCTGACGAGCGGCACCATATAAACTGGCCTGTGGCATAGCAGGGTTAAGTACCCCGGAAAAATGATCGTCTAGTGGTTTTTAGTTTGGACTATAATCGTGGCAAAAATGGCCACAGGACAATTTAAGTGTTCAGACTTAATAGACAACCAGTTTCTGTAGAGTCTGCAACAATTCTTGATACTGCAGCCGCAGCGAAAGGGTGAATTCAAAAACACATAAAATGTACTTACAGTTTTCTACACTTTTATTAAAACCCTAAGTATAGTTCCTACAAGTTAAACTTTAAACAAATTCTCTCTCTGGTAAAAGTTTGAAAATATCAGATACGAAATGAGACTAAGTCGAAATTATCGCATCGCTCTCATCGCGTCCTGTGTCTGGAAATGTTGTCTGGCCTGGCAGCGTTCGGCGGCGTCCTTCCACGAGAATAGGAGAGTGACTTCTTGTACACACGGAAGACCAGAGAGAAGTACCGTCTCGGGTGATTCCGTTGGTTTAAATACGGTTTGAATCGTGTCTACTCGGCAGAATTTACGTCATAAAACACCACAAAACACCACATATACCCCAAGATGGCGGAGAGGTATTTCTTAACCCCTTACTTCCATCCTGTGATAGTAGGGCATCCGGTGGGTATCCTATGCTAAGAGTATGCGTTCTCGCATTTAAAAGGATGTTGGCAATTAATAGGTGTATAATTACAAAACCATTCTAAACCGATGCGAACGTGCAAGATTGCACAATTCTCAGAGCTGAAACTGATACTGGGTGTGTTGAGGTTAGGTCGGGTCAGTATACAATGCTAAAACCTGTCAAAAACGTTCTGATGGGGTTATTATAGGTTAGGCTTTTACTAGCTCATATGCCAGTCATAATTGCAAATACTGTCAAAAACACCTTTTTACAGTAAGTGCGTAGAGTACTTCTGTAGGTCAGTTGCACTGCTATTATGCAATGCAAATATACGAGGAATTAAATAAAATTACATAACTTGGGCTTGAAAACAGCGTTTACTTATTAAAGTTTATACAACAGAGAATTATTACCAAGTAGGACTTGGCCACTCTGATTAATACATTAACACTTCGGGAACCAAGATTCTCGAGTGTTATCATAAGACTCCGACGCATCCCACGGAGGTTAACCCGACGCGCTCCGTGGAGGGGCTCCGTGGAGGGCATTTCGTTACAATGGTAACCCTGCTTGTGTATAGTTAGTATGTTGGGGAGTCTGACAGTTGTTCGCCGTTGCTCCGTGGTTCTCTCTGGGTACTTCGGCTTTCGCCACCCGTAAAACAGTCTGATACCAAGTGACCCTGGCTGTCGAAGATGTCGCTAACCCCAATAAATAATAAAATTCCTAACGAGAATGTCACCATTGGAAAAAATTAAAGTGGGGAGTCACCCCCACCCCAACACACCCCAACACACCGTAGCGACGCCCTTGTAAACAATGAGCTTGCTGATGATAGTATTCTGTTAACCCTTTATCCTACTCAGACGATATTAAAATTTATTACTTTAAATATTATTTTCCAAAATTGTTCAACAAATTTCAATAAAACCATATCGTGTGAACCATCATAGAAACGAGCTCAACGAGCTCGTTCCAATGAGGGTCACATGATATAGTTGTGTTGAATTTTTTTTTAAATAATCTTTTTTTCATCTGTTGAATCTGCATATTAAAGTTGCGCCGATTTGGTAGGTAAAGAGTTAAAAAAAAAAACGTTGATTAACACCTCAAGTAAAAATATGAAAGGATCAGTGCTCGAGTTTTTGCGGTTTGCCGATAACAGCAGCACACACAAACGTTTCCAGTACTTAGCTCTCTTTGCATGCGGGGGGGGGGGAATTCCTGATAAATCACGGTGGGGTAGATTTCCAGCCATGATTCATTCACATTTTTTAAAGGCACTAGACGCACCAGACAACTTACAACCCTCTGCTATTGAGCGCCTTGTACTTTGATATTCGGAATGATTGTGCGCCTTGTTCTTTAATAACAGTAATATATTCACCGGGTGGAAATACAAGCTCTAGTACTACCCACCCTCCAAGTGTAGTATTTATACGTGATTGGAAAACAATTTTCCTGCTATTCTTCGAAACGCAGCAAACTCTTCCAAGTTGTTTATGCTGTCTTTGAGTGGGTTAACCGTTAGCAACGGCCATGCAACCATTTCTCCGTGTGTGATGGGGGTTGTCTCTACGCTGTTCGGTTTAAAATGCTGCACCTTGGGGTTAAGCAATATAAAGATCAGACTCGAAGCTGGTGGGGGTGGATTCTTCCCCATAATAATGTCTGTCTGAAAATTTTGTTGTCCGTTGGAAAAAATACTCGAATACCAACATTTTCTCTTGAAGCCGCTAAGTTGAAAAAAATGTTGACCATTTTTGCCCTTTACCCAATGCTCCACAATATGAAAATTTTATATTTTAATTATTTATTTGAAAAATTTATTCAACATTTTTTTAAAAAAAAAAAAACATATCACGTGACCTCTCATTGGAACGAGCTCGTTGAGCTCGTTCCAATGAGGGAGTCACATAACATGGTTTTCTTGAAATATTTTGGATATTTCTTGTTTCAACTTAATTAATTTGCAAATTACGCTGGAGAATGAGGCCGATTCGGTAGGAATTGGGTTAAACAGGTAGCTTGAGTTATGTTTGAAGTTTGTACCGACTGTCAACGACTCGAGACAACGACCTAAAAAATTTAACTCTCACTCCACATTGTCGAAAACTTTTGAGATCCATGTTTCGGGACTGATTCTGATAAATATAGAATTAATGTACATCCGACAACTTCTCTGTTTATTACAGATACAGACCTGGATTCGGAGAGGGAGAAAAGAGGAATTCGCTGCTACTGCTTTTGGATCATATACAGGCAGTATTTTGGGTGGTTTTACCGTATATACCGATATTATAGGTGCAGTTGCCTTCTCACACGGGGTTAAGAAGAACCGTAACTGAATTATGATGGGGTTTTTTTATCTCAAAATGTTTGCAGTATAATTTAGCCTTTCATGGGTCTTATTTCTGAAATAACGCATAGATGTACATGTAATTCACCAATGTCACATTGAAATTTTTCATCTGGAGTATAAAAGGAGTTAAAAAGGGTAGTTTCAAAGCCGAACATTATTTGCTAATCCTTACATAGGAACAAAAACAACAGTAGCTAATTTTTAAATCATAGGCCACCTCATACAACCCAGTGGTCCATGAGCTGAAAGTTTGTCGGTGATCCTTAGGTTTTGTTCTCAAAAGTTGTTTTTATGCGATAGATACAAAAAAACTGGATCTCCGTGCTTCAGCAATTATTCACCCTGTACTGTCTGTTTGACTGGCAATTTAGAAATGTTAAAACAAATGAATCGACAGTGCGTTCGTTGTTTGATAAACTACAAATATTATCCTTTCGGTTGGTTTAAAAATATGTGTTGTGGTCTTTCGAAATTTTGCGCATGGTAATTGGAAAATACATAAAACTGTTGGTTGCCATGGAAACCTAACTGAATATAAAGAATCTTTAATGAGTCATGATTTGACATGGGAATTTTGAACCGTGTTCATTGAAAACGATCTGAACCGAGGTTTACCCAGGCTCCACCCTGACTTGTATTGTCATGAAAATCGACTTTTGGTAATGTTATCTACCTTGAAATTATTAGAAGAGCGAGGAAGATCCAGTTGATATGCAAATAATTGTTGAGAAACACCTATGGCATTAGAAGAAAATAAAGCCAAGTTTCCGAATGTTATTTTGAATAAACGAAAACAGCAGACAGCTCACCGAGCTGTCTGTTGTTTTCATTTATTAAAAGTTACAAAAGGAAACTTGGCTTTTTATGACAAGCTAATTAGAAGCAACCACTTCACAGATAATCCGTCATTAAGAATATACATCAGTATCACACCTACCAACACTAAATGTCAACTTTGGATCTTTGTTTTGCGAATTGTAGTTTAAGTAATTTGTAAGTTTTTTATGCCTCCAAGGAAAAATAACAAATCTCACCTTCTAGAATTAATGTTAATGGAAAGGACAATGTCTGCATTATACAGTACGTGGAGAGTGTATTATCACTAAATCACCCGCAGAGTGGAGATTCCACCCAAGCAATAATTGCAAATTTGTTGCAAGGCATAACAAGCACAAGCAAAGTTTCAGCCAATGGACCTCCGGGTTAAACCCGGAGGTCCATCGGCTGAAACATTGCTTGTATTTTTTGTCGATATGTACAAAATTTGAAAGTTATAGTTTGGGTGACAACCCCATTCCGCGGGTGATTTAGTTACAATCCACTCTCCACGTACTGTACGTCACGATACGCACATTGTTGATATATTATATAAAATATCGAAAGGTGGTGAAAACGCCATTTCTTATCTTTTTATGCGTTTCAGCAGAGAATAATAAGTCAAACGTTTTCAAACAGATCGAGAAAAATTGGAAAAAGTCAGCTTCCGTATTTATGTACACCTCGACAGGAAAATGACGGACGTTTTTGAATTGATGCGTACATACATCGATGATACAAATTTGCTACCATTTCGAAATTTCAATTTTTGTATGAAATTCCTACCCTACACCCCCCCCCCCCCCCTCCCAGTTCTAAAATGTACTGACAGCTTTAGGAAATTAAGGGGAGCTAACTTTCCTGTAAATCTCTTCTAATGACTAAAATTGTTAGACATTCAGATCGATTTTAATGAACGGGGTTAAGAAACTTCATTCCAAATCGCGACAAATTTGTGGGGTTTTTGTTATATAATGCTTAATATAACCATTTACAACATGAGGCAGCTAGAACCTGCCAGCAGTGTTCACTAAATCTTGGCAGCCAAATTTTAATTTCCAATTCTTGCCTCGAAAACAAAGGTTATGGCCCATGTTTGGCGCTCGTTCCAATTTCATGGCAGTTATTCAGAACCTTTTGGCAAATGTCGCCTGCTATTTGTATTTGGAAAACAATTAATGAAATATAAGAAAAGATTAGTTCAATTCTACTTCCGTACCCAACTCACTCACAATGTTACTGCGCCGATGTTGACACTTTCACACTGTTTGTCTTTATTAAATGTCCAATGTTCTCATCGTGGGATAAAGTACAGATCAGACATAGTACTCTCAATGATAAAAAAAAATTGTCCATCGCATGTTCTTAGACTCTGTCGTCTGGAATGTCTATAACAGGAGCACGAAAGAATAGCTTTATATCTTTGTAAGTAAAGGTACATTATATCACGGTAGTCTGCCCACAAACTCCATGAAAAAATGCATAAACAAACAGTACACAACAGCGTCGAATTCCAAGAAGATTTAGACTGGTGGCCTGGGAGCTTGCACTCTTGGTCATGGTTATTCACGGGGTGGCGCTTGGAGACCTCTCTTCGAGCTGATTATTTCGAGTGTTTCCGCCAGTTACAGATTGGCACTTTGATTATTACCAGAAGACAAGCCCTTTTTATTACAGGTGGTCCAAACTCTGTTCACATTAACTGCAGTCCATGCAAAGTACAAGACGAATGAATCAAATTGTTCAATAATCTTTTAAAATAACTTTTTCTTTTTATGTATTCATTGGTGATGCAACCTCTAATGTAAAATGTTGGTAAGCATTTCCAGAGCGCTTTCAAAGATTGAATGTCAGAACCCGATATTTGTTACGAAACAATGAAAGTAAAACGCAATTCACATTCGTGTGTTTATCTTCTGCAGAACATTCCTAAGCCTAAACTTTAAACCGTTCAACCCGTTATGCACAAATGTTTGAATCAACAAAAAATGACCTTCTCTTTGCACGCAACAACATGTTCATCAAACAGGTAAAGACGATCAGTAATAATTTAACCCTACAGCCCTTTGAGACTCCACAGGGCTCCATAGGGCTGTACGATTATATTATTGCTGAACTTCCACACAATTAAAACAGTGTTGGCCATTCCCCGTTGACAGTTGTATGTGCAACGATACCATTCAGGGTAGAAAATGATTAAAGCGTGAGTTCAAGTCTTTTGAGCACTGCGACAAATCTACACTGAACATTTCTTCCCTGTTTGTACATCAGACCGGATTCTAACTCAAGTGTTTCTGTTGGGCAAAGACAAATTAAATGCAGTACAATGTGAAATGTACGGCCATTAATTATAATTGTGATCCAAATATTCATTGCGTCAAATTGTAGTCAATGCTTTCATGTTTAAATATTCACTAGAAAATCGTTAATTATAACTCGTCACATCTAGCGTGTAACAGCCTTGCGGAGGTCGAGTGGCCGTGTTTGCTATCCTACTTTACAATAGATCAAGTGAGGTATTAATTTCGCAGATAAGATAGGCAATGTGTACACTGCAGCGTTATACAGTAAGGCACTTAATTCCGCATTCTCAGGGGAAGAACCATGATGCTGTTTTAAGCCGTAGAAGACGTCATTGGTGCATTTGCTTTCAACCAATACTAACCCTGTTTGTGTTGGAATAGCAGGTTGAGGAGTGTGACAGTTACTTGCCTTTACTCGGTGTTTCTGTCCAGTCTGGCGTCCCACGTCCCTGAGAACTGTTCGATACGATATGACCCTGGCTGATGAAAGTGTTGTTAATCCAAATAAAGCAGATAAACAAATCGTCCCCTGAGTCCCAATGTGTTCTATGTGCCAGTAGGCACATAGAACACATTGGAACTCGGGGGATAAAATATCTATCGCTGAGAACAATACATTTGAGAACTACAGGAAGAAAGTTCAATAGCACTGTAAGAATGTATTATAAATTGCACTGAGTATTTATTATTTATTTATTGGTGTTTAAGGTCACATACTTATGCACAATGGCTACTCATGACCGTGACAGTTTTACGGGTGGAGGAAGCCGGGGTACCCAGAGAGAATCACCGAGCAACGACGAGCAGCTGCCAGCTCCCCAACATCGTAACTCCGCACTGCAGCACAGGCAGGGCTAGATTGGTTGAACACATGCGTACCATCGACGTGCAGTACACCTTTGTACAAGGCGTCATCGTGCCCCCACGTGGACAACCGGGGTTAAGTGCCTTGTCCAAGGGCACAACGCGGGAGTCCGAATTGATCGTTCAGGTGGTCACCCATCCAATGATTAACCGGGCTCGAAGTTGCTTAACTTCGGTGATCTGACGAGAACAGGTCACCGCAACGCCACCGCGCCCCCTGCACTGAGAGTTCATTCGTAACATGACACAAGGGTGCCACACATCAGGTACACATCTGTTGATTCAACATTTATAAGTAATCGAGAGCAACTTTTTTAGAATTATTTTTCTTCCCTGTCGGAACCCCTGGGACTCGAAGCAGTGTTTCTTTACTATGGTAAACAAGCTCTGTTTTTTTGTAAAATATGACCCGGTCTCCAAAGCCTGGGGCGGAAGTCCTCTAAAATGGGCAACATGGGTATAAATGATTGCCTGGACTTGACTTTATATCCATGTTGGGGTCACGATTAGCCTTTGTGAAGAAACATGTGACTTTAAACACGAATAAATAAATATATTTTTTCTGTCCTTCTCTGCTAAAATTGTCTCTTCTTTTAACATGTATATAATTCTCATGAACATGTATCGTGTTTTGTTAATCTTGTTAGTGATGATGATTGTTCTAGAACTGTCTCGAATCTTCAAATAAACAAACCATGTAGCCTTTTTAACGTCTCGTTCTGTCTTATAACTTGTAGCGGCCGATGTATAACAGCGGCGGACTGGGCCAAAAAAGAAACGCACCTAGGGAGCTCTGGACCTGGACACAATTTTGATTTTTCGAACCGAAAAAAACGCTGCTTCCTTGAATCTGCGGTTTTTCCTGTGGGTCGATTCAAGCCGATCCACGAAAGTGTTCTCATTTTTACTAAAATAGGATATATTTCTACGCTTTCATTGCAGTACGGCCGCCGTGGACTGTTCACTTTCCATGGGTGGGCAATATTTCCACGGACGCAATAATAGTAGGTTCCAAATACTAATTATAGGAATAATCATCAAAAATCTAATTAATGAAGCACCGAGTACGACCCAGTCTTCATTAATTAAAATTATGCGTGGACATCACTGCCCGCGCGTGGATTACGACCAGTCCACGGCGGCTGTACTGTATATGTACAAGTTCTGGGGGGGGGGGGGGGGGGGTGATAGATACAAAGTTACATACACAAAGTTATAGACGCAAGGAAGCCCTATGGGAATTCCTTTCATAAATTTCGCAGTCGACTGCAAAATGTAGTATAGGAATCCCCCCCCCCCCCCCCCCCCCACACACACACACACACAACCAAGACTGCAATTGTGTCTGTTAGTTTGTGTCTATAACTTTGTGTCTATAATTCTTTTGTTTGTGACTTTTGGACTATAACCAAGACCCCCCCCCCCCTACCACCCCCACCCAACCACCCCCCTCACCCACGATTTTTTTGTCTCCAATTACCCTGTTCACTATGGGAAATTCTGTAGTAAATTTTTGTCTTATACCTTCGAACCGGGATATGGGAAATTCTATAGAAAATTCTTTGGTTTAAATGTTTTTGCGTATAACTTTTCACCGAAAAATGACAGCTTCCACATTTGAGGTATAAGTGTACGAGAACTGATCTCTAGTTATTTCACAGATTGAGTTAAGTCCAAAAATAAGTATTGTGTCCTGAACAAACGATAATTGGACACATTACAATTCCCCTTTGGAACGCCTTGGACCAACCGCACCCACCTAACTCGTCTGCGTGCCGGCACATCAAGGGTGGGCCGGTGCGGACCGCGGTCCAACCCTGGGCCTGTACTGCGCCGGATTTTTGCTGTCCCATTCGCATGACTAACGTATTGTTAGTGATATTCTCGTTATGGTCTATTTGAAGGTGATTAATAAGTGCAATCTAATATTACTACGTCCTTGGAAATACTGCCCACACCGTGGAAAGTGACCAGTTCACGGGGACCGTACTGTATGAAGCGATAGCAGAGATAGTGTTACATCGAATTTGTACGTATATCGTCCCTTGAGTGGAACAAGGTACCATCTACAATACTTTACGATTGCAGATGGGGTCTTGTTCCACCCGAAGGACGATATATGGCTTTTTGTCGTCCACGTTGATGGTAAATTCTCGCTTGAATCTAGTCTCGTTGCTAAGATACTGCAGGGTGAGTAGTCACCACTAGTATATTAAAAACAGCAAATGTCAAAATTTATTTTGGTAGTGATACATTCAAAACGATAGTTTCGAGTAATTTGAATGTCAATGCACCAGAACCCGCCCTATACGGTTTTAATATTAATGAAAGTACGTTATACATCGGGCTCATGCATTGGTGCCTGCCGAAATTTCTACACGGAAAATCGTTGATTATATTTTTGAACAAACTGCTCAGCGTTTCAGAAACGCTTGCACGTGCGGTTTGATGGTACGAAATAGTCTCACCACTACGCATACTGATACTGGGTACAGTTAAAACTAGAAGTCCTGGCTTAATTGCGCGTTGAAATTGCGCGGAATTGCCATATCGAATGGCATCCAAAGCACGGCAGGTCCTCTTGGTTACTCACAGCAAACACATGCAATGTTTCTGCCAATGGACCTCCGGGTTACCCGGAGGTCCATTGGCTGAAACATTGCTTGTGCACAGGCCATATGTACAGAATTTGATAGCTTTACTTAGGCCATAACGCGTACATTAACGCGCATATCAACGTGCTATTTGTGCGCATTTCATGACAGGACTTCTAGTTTTAACTGTACACACGAGAAATACAGGGATGCCGGAGCCTAATTCGATGTGCCGGTTTGGAGCGTCCTATCTCCCACAGGATGTCCATGGTTCGCCCCGCGGTAAGAAAATTTTGATAAATTAAACCCAAAACACTCAATTTCCTTGCATTTCAGTATCATTTTAACGCAGAAACACTGCGTCCTCGTGGGCAGAAAGTTTCAAAATTTAGATCGGGAACGTCCCCGGGAGCCCGATAAACAAAATTGGGTTTCTGATGATTAAGCATGTCAAACGAGATCATACAAAGCCGAAACATAATTCAAGTTTGCCATAATTTGTTACAAGGATTACTCAAAACAAGTGTTGTTAATTGGCGAAAGAGACTGTACAGATCGCTTCTAAGGGACATACTCGGCGAAAAAAGTGTGTGGGGGAGGCGGGGCTGATCCACCACCCCCACTCCCACCCCCATCCCCCGTCTCCAGCATCATTGGGATAGAGAGTGCCAATAAGATAACCGTTGTATCGTAAAAAATTGGAACGTTGATTCGGTTCAAGATTCGATTCGATTTCGAACCTTTTGCCCTATTCGATTCGGGATTCGATTCGGGCGAAAAATCGTGATTCACCGGGTCCAACTATGAACTGAACGTTGATTACTCCCTCGCCGCAAACTATTCAGGCATAGTTTAACATAATTTCGAATCACATCAGACTGAATAATATTTCCTGTGTAAGTAAGTAATCTTTTACTTTTGTGACAGCTGGATACGTTCATACATAATAATCATAAAATAACAACAGTTACAGTAGCACACGGCATATCAGGCTTATATGTCACTCTTAACTCAGGGCCGGGAGAGGACACTTTTATCCATCTGTGTTATGATTTGTACACTCGGGGGGGGGGGGGGGGGGGGGGTGGAAGTGTGAAACTCCTTTTCTGTGCAGGAAAAGCATCTCGTCTGTGATTGCATCTGTGGAGCTGCTGATTACCGGGAATTGTCTCCCCTTATACTTGGATGTTATTGAACACTTACACCAGACTGTTGAATACAGTCACAAGTCCATATGGAGACAACCAGTGACTTAGCGGGTTTCATATGGACGTGTTGCAGTACACAGCAGATTAATAAACAAATCGTAAATCCAGGGATGTGGCTAGAGGTTTCCGATTGGGGAGGGGGTTGTAGAGTAGTGAATTTCCAACTTGATGGAGGTACCGGGAGGGGATAATAGCCCCCCCCCCCGGTACCTCCCTCTAGTTGAAAATTCACTACCGAGAAAAAAATTGAAAACGAAGCCATGAAAGGGGGCATAAAATTGATTCTAGTAACACAAATGCCAACACATTTATGATAGAATTATCGGGTTGTTATTATTATTTGGTATTATTCTGGGAATTGAATATGTGCTAAACAAATGCTTAAGCTGAGAAAATTGAGCAATTCACAGCCTGCTAACATTAAATCAGATCTTATGCAGGAATGATCAGTTTTCAGTGTTTCATCATTTTGTAACTGTGAATGATGGAATTAACTCATCATAACGATTTTATGTGATGCGATTTTCTTGAAGTGCATTTCAAGGATTACTTTCATTACAATAATGAACCGATAGGAGGTTTATTATATGATTCGTATTGAGCGTCGCATGCCATCAACAAACTTCTGAATGACTCCACTGATGCGAAATGCAGTCATTCACGCTGAATTCCTATTTTTAATCAATTCTTTTCCTTCGTTTTTCACAACGACATGTTTTACGTTTTACCGTTTTCTAGCCTTAGCTGCTGATGTGGCGTTAAACACCAATAAATAAACACCCACACTCCTAGTCGAAAATATACTAACTTAAGTACAAGAAACGATTTAAACTAACACGCCGTAAATAGTTCCGTCCCCTCCGATGATTTGGTTTCAAACCATACTGATGCGGATTACAAACAAGAGAAACAGAATTTACTGCATCCAGTAAATTCAAGTCTGTGTGAAAGGGGTTAAAGCATCAGAAATAAACAGAATAGAAAGAGAATTTATGGAGGCTTATTTAAGGGAGTGAAATATTTTTAAAGAAATCAGAAATAGATTTTCGTTAATAGTATTTAAAGATATTCATACAGGAATCTGATAAACTTTTCCAAGAAACCAGAAAAAGCATATATGTGCACAACATTCAAAGGGTTCGATCAAGGGCTCAGAAATGGACATTTTTGCTCGGGCACTTATCTGAATGATGTTTAGAGCAATAATGTGAGCATGGAATCAAATAAAATCGTTGGAACCCACATTGAAGTCTTGAGGGCGTTAAAAGCATTGAACTGAACAATTTATACTTTATTTCCTTGCAAAGCAAAGGGTTTCTGTCAACATGGTTTGAGAAACTGACATATTATTAAACTGGTATATAAAATTTAATTTTTGACAGCTAACTCCACTAATTGTTTTCAGTGTCTCCAGTGTGAATAAATATAACAAAGTTTTGCTTCAGGATAATTTACTGTTGCAGGAAATTAGAGGCTGTGAAAACCCTGTGGCCGACTGGCTCATACTCAAGGGCTCCAGCGACCTGAAAAATATAGGTGGCCGAGTATTTGTGACTATCTATCAGTATGCCAAAAATCAGCGAGAAAGGACAAATCATTTTCGAGTTATTGTGCGGACAAGGAAGTGAAGAGAAGACAGAAATCGGGAGAATAAGAAAAATAAGAAGAAGAAAAAAAAAGAAAAAAAGGAAAAAGAAACCGTACAAAAACAATAGACTGCATGTTTCACATATACTAATTTCAGATTATTAAATTAGAATTTGGTTTCATGTCGTAACAGTGCAGATGACCTCTCTTGCGCTCGTACTGAAATTCAACAAATGATGCTCCACTTTTTGCACGCTTCTTTGACCAGATGAAAGAGATATTTGTTGACTTTGATCTTGTTGATATTAATGCTTTAGTGTACTTAAATAAACATTAAATAACACAGAAGTGAATAGAAGTTAATTGAAGCCTCGCACTGTTATTAGAACTAGGTTTCTCAAGATGATGTTTGTAAATTTATGGTATTATTCCATCGTAAATAACATTAACGATTTTTATGCCCAGCAAAATATATGCGCTACTGAGTTACATGCCGAGGCGGGAAAAACAGATGCTAGCGACCCCCACCCCCCCACACCTCGCCCCTCACGCCCCCCCCCCCCTACACACACACACACCATTCGTCAAATTTACAATAGTTGGGAATTCGAGGCCCTAACTTGGGGAAAAATGAAAATTACAGACAAGACACAAGAGGAAATTTTGCACTTTGTAAATATCTTTAGAATTTGGCCACATTATGGAGTTTTTATATTCAAAAGTGGTGAAAGTCCTCCAAATATTGATTTAAAAGAAGTACAAAGCACCCCAAATATTGATTTGTGACTCCCAAGAGCCTCAGTTGAATAATTCAACCGCTCTGCCCACCTCGCGAAATTTTCAAATTTCAAATTCAGCAATTGAAAAAAACATTTTTACAGAATTTCAACAAAATCATATCACGTGAATCATCACTGGAAGGAGCTCGTAGACCTCGTTCTAATTAAGGGTTACATGATATGATTTTGTTGAAATGTTTTGAAAAATCAATATTTTTTTTTTTATTAAAAATAACAAAATTTGATATCGTGTAAATTGGATAAAGGCAGGGTTAATATCTGTAGAAAGAACATTTTAACTTGGGGCGGGGTGCTAATGAGATTTCCCACTTATTAGAAAGTGTGTAGTTGTAGCCGGAATCTTGCCTGCCTCAGGGTGAAATTGGACATCTAGAGGTGCCTCTTCCCATCCCATAGGTAACTCAGTGATCCCATATCTACCACCTCCACCTAATAACAGTATTTAAGATAACTTCTGTGATTTTATAAAAGACATGTTTCACCATTAAAAGTTCTGTTCATGCGTTGCTCTTAACCCTTTACCCAACGTAACGGCAAAAACCGACCAGCGCAATTCTCAAAAATCGCTAATTAATTTTCATTATTTTTTCATTTTTTTGTCTCAAAACATAGGTTATGACCCCTCGTTGGAACGAGCTCATCGAGCTCGTTCCAACGAGGGGTCATAACCCATGTTTTTGAGACAAAAAATGGAAAAAAATAGTTATTCAAGAATGTTTTTGGCAAGTGTCGTC
This sequence comes from Pictodentalium vernedei, assembly GCA_031216915.1. NCBI lineage: Eukaryota > Metazoa > Mollusca > Scaphopoda > Dentaliida > Dentaliidae > Pictodentalium > Pictodentalium vernedei. Next base: position 88,371,738 of record CM062292.1, read on the forward strand.
TGCTTTCCATGTTTGGTAAAGGGTTAAGTACAGTGTATTTTTTAATTCAACTATTAAGTTGATGATAAATGTATGGAGAAGAAATGGAAAACTCTCTATCCTCTCGTATATTCGCATTCATTTTTGGAGATAAAATGAGTTGATCAACTTCAAATAACAAGTACGTAAGTACGTATGTAATTTATCAGTATTTTATCTATCCGTATTAACTGGATACTGCATAATGGAGTAGCAATGTTAATTGCATATATGGGGCAGGCTCTCATGCCACCAGTCCAATTTCGTAAGGAATCTGACGCTGTCATCGGCTGTTTATTTACCCATTTTGCCTGGAGTTTGCGCGCAGATTGCCGTTGATTTAATGTGATTCAGTTTAAACAATATTTTATTTGAGGAATACGTTATATATACTGAGTCAAAAAAGAAAGTATAATAAACTTTGATGAGCAATGTTTTTAGTTTTATCGACTTTAATCCCAAACAAATTATTGGAAATTCAGACAACTTTAGAAAATTAAGGGGAGCTAACTTTCCTGTAAATCTCTTGCAGTGACTTGAAAACACAGTTGTTCCAGGTGGAGAAATGAGAATTGTATTTTTCCGCGGTTCGACAGAATAGCGGAAAAATATTGTTTTGTGGTTCGACATTAACAATTGTTGAGGCTAAAAGGTTAATCTGGCTCTCTGAAAGAGTAGATTGTATTTTTGATATTGCCAGTTGGAGGTGCATCGCTGTTGTCCAATGGCAGTGCAGTGTTTATAGTTCGGCCAATGATAGGCAAGTTTTTGAGTTGAGACAGCGCGGGTTTTTTGAAGGGTTGATCATTCTAGCTGCAACACCTCAGCGAACAACAAATTTTATAAACGCACAAATGTGATGTGTACCTGTTTTTACGTTAACGACTATCCAAGTGCTTTACGTTATTGTTTTCCCGTTTTGAAAAAAATGACTTTTAAACGGTGTTATCCGGCACCTCTCCTCGAGATCGATGTGGCACTTGCTTCGGAGACAGGTTGCCAGAGTTTTTCTAAATTGTTTTATCTCTGGTTTCCCTGGGCGGCTGCTTTCTTTCAATGAAAGGATTTTTGATTCATATGTTTTTCTTCGCATAAGTCAGTTCAATTTTAAATGCTCTTTACATCTATATACATGTATTTATTTTGTCTACAATAAAACCGGCTCCTAGACCAGGTGTTGGGCTCTCCAATAATTGTGTTCTAGATTATTACAAGACGAATGAAGCTGCAGCCATCACATCGTTGAGATAAAAAAGTACAAGAGTGCGTCATGATTAGGATCATATAACAGTTTCTTGTATTTTGATGGAATGATTATAAAATTTTAAAAAAAGCCTATAACAAGACTGGCGACAGAAATCATTTGGTCATTTCTATATAAGATCATTCCATTAAACCAATAAATAGTACATTCCGTGTCATTGACGTGGTGTGTATGGTATCTTCAAAAACATGTACACAGGTGGCATCAGTAAAAATATACTTGCAAGTGCATGACTCAATTGGAGACACACCAAGGTTAGAATCACGCGGGTCACACAAGAGCAACGCGAAGCGTGGCATATGCCCCCGACGGTGTCGTAACGACATAGCGAAATATTTTCTAAGTTGAAAGAGTGAAAAAGGGCCATAACTCCGGGAAATATTATTGGACGGAAACCGTTCCTTCTGCATAGCCATTCCCACATGGGGTCTATCAGCAAACCAAAGAGGATCCAATTCCGGTCGATGGCTTTGAAATTACAATCTAAAACGTTTGTACGGACAGACGGACGGACAGACGGGCGGACAGGCGGACGGACAGACAGAGGAATGGTTAGAAAATGTCATCTATCTTTTTCACTACCAAACGCCTAACTAAAATTAAACACGCAAAACGCAATGCAAGTGTTGCAATATAGTAATTTATCGTATGACTCGTCCGTTTTGTTCACTTTAAAACATGTGATATTTTGTATTCATATCAATCAGTGATAAATAAAGCCTTCCGATTATTTCATTGGTCAATTTCAAAACCAGACAATTTGATTGGCTGAACAAAATACAACTGGGCCACATTTTCATAATTTGCATAATTAAAGTTGGGAGCTTTCATTGGTCAATTTCAAAACTGGACAATTTGATTGGCTAAACAAAATACAACTGGGTGACATTTGCATAATGGTAGTGGGGAGAATTTACCTTATCTGTCCTATTTAGGGTGGGTTATATTGTATTAATCTTTTACCTACAAGAAAAACGCCTTTCATTTTTTTGTATATTTTCACGTTTTCCTTCCAAAACATAGGTTATGACCCCTCATTGGAACTAGCTCGACAAGCTCGTTCCAATGAGGGGTCATAACCTATGTTTTGGAAGCAAAAAATAAAGAAATTTAGTTATACGAGGATGTTTTTCCAAGTGTTGTCTGCAACTCAAGTTTGCTGATGGGTTAAAAAGTCATACTAAGTGGCTAATTTGTGCGTGTGTGTGTCATATGATAAATAGAATATGAAATGAGTGTTTTTCTCATATAATATTTATGAACCTCGTCCGAATTTTCCGTTTGGGCTCGCCAGAGGCTCGCCAAAACAGAAAATTCTTAGACTCGTTTCAAAAATATTATATGACAACAATGTTTCAAACAACCCATCCACGAGTGCGATAAATAAGTACATGAAACACACCTTTTTCCCATGTTGTAGAGTGTTTCTAAAAAGTGGTCTATTTATGGGATAAAAATATTCTTTAATCACTGGCCGACGATCTGGGTTGAGTTGTTAGTCAAGGGCGATCTAAAATAAACAGTTTAGCTCCAAACTGTTGGTCCCTTATAAAGGTGCGAATATTTGAAGTTGAACAGTTCATCAAATGGGCAGAAATAATGCCAAACTCCGCCGGTGACACCGTGACAGGTAAATAATCAATGGAAAAGTCACTGCATTGAGAATAAAGTAGAGACGAATAGCCCCATCGGTTTTCTATGCGATCCATCCATAGTGTTTCAACGCGATCTCGACACTCGGCAAAGACACTAAACTGTCGCGCAGGGACAGGAGAACAAATACTGAAAATTTCATGCAGCTGCCTTTGATGATCTGGATGCAGTCTGCATATGTCCGTCACTGGCATCTATTCAATTTTAATGTCAAATTAGCCACATTACACCTTTTCGTCATTAACCCAAGCGCGATTTTTGTTAATTTTTACTTTCTGGCAATTATTTAAGTGTTAAACGCAGTTTCTGGACCCATTTGCAACGGTTTGGAAGATGCAAGTTTCGTTTTGTGTCCCATTTGCCCACCCGCAACAGTGAATTATAAGTCTTAAGTGGCACAAGCTCAGACCAGGGCCCACTTCGAGCGCGTCCACATGCCGTTTTGCACCAGCTAGAACTGTAAAGTTTTTTCAGAAGGTGGCCTCGACGGGAGTCGATTTCGGGTCTACGGCACCCAATCACCTAGCTATAAATGATGTGCCAGCATACCAACTGAGCCAACAGCAACCTTTAAAAAGGTTGCAAATGACTCAGCCAGAATGTTAGTTCACATTTACCATCCGACCCGAGACTGATATTCGAGAATTGACAATTACTGAATTGCTGGAATTGTTTTCTGTGTTGATTCGTAAATGACCAAAAGTAGCCTGTATTTTATTGTGGAGTTAATTTTCAACCCGATTGATTTTAGAGTGCACTCTTGGAATAGGTGGTAGAGGTAGATTCATACTTCGTCAAGATGATTGATTGGATCGTGTGGCTAGGTCGAGTCACATTCTGGTAGGCTAGCGGGGCTGACTCTGGTGCGGAATGCGGCGGTTTGGGCGATCAGGATTGGCACAGTCGCTCGGTGAATGGATGATGAGGAATAGTTGGTCGCACAGTGTTTGGTCAAAGAGACAGGTGTCTTCATTGGGGTGGATTACAGGGCCACATAGGGAATGAGTGGTGGGATCGGGCTTCCTGGTCAGGTCTAGATGTGGGGCCAGTGGATGGAGTGTTATGGTCGGGTCAGGATCGAGCTCTGGGTGGAATGGGTACTGGGGGGCAAGTGTCTTTGTCGGGTCATGCATACACACTAAAAACTAAAGTGTTAAAACTGACACTTTCAAGGTGTTAAACTCATTCTAACTCTTAAGGTTTGATTTTAACACTCAAAGTGCAATGCTTTAAGCACTTAGACATTACAATCGTCAGACATCTGAAACTTGAATGGATGGCACTTCCCATGTGTCTAGCATTGGTGGTTCCTCCAGAATCGTCCATAATTTGATTTGCGCTTGGTGGGTACATAATTAAAATGACACAACGCAGATGCTGCGGATCAGGCTCGAAAGTTTGAGCCTGATCCGCGTCATCTGCGTTATTTCCTTTTAAGTGTCGCGACATTACACTTGTCAAGTGGTATTATTGTAACACCTGTCAAGTTCTGGGATATCTACACTTGAACAAAGTGCTAGCTCAGCACTTAGTAAGTGTTAAATACAGCACTTCAAGTGTAGTGTTTAACACTTTAGGTTTTAGCGTGTAGGATGGATGCTAATGTAGAAACAGGCAACGCATTGGACGGATGCTAAGTACAGACGGGTCGAGATCGTTGGAAGGTAGGGGTATCAGATCACTTGATTGTGGAAACATTGACTACCATTAAACTTGTTTGGTATAACAACTTAGTTGCGACAACAGTTTAGATCAATACATGCAAAGCCGAACTGAGAGTAAAGTGGCCAATCACTAACACAGAGTTGAAAAATAATACAACTGGCAAAACAATGAGATCATCTGACTGAAGGTGAACTAAACGAATTTTTCTACAATAGCGACGAGCAGCAAAAACTCTGTCCATCTGTCTCATCCCGCCCTCCACTCAGAACATATCGTCCCCTGAGTTCCAATGTGTTCTATGTGCCCGCAGGCACATAGAACACATTGAAACTCAGGGGACGATATGACAGCTTGGTTGCTGGGTACTGCTCGTGGCTTGACCCCCTCTGATAGACTCACAAGAGATTTATATATATTTTACCAAAATGTATTTTGGATTTTAGACTATAAAATAATTGTTACCATTATTATTACTATCTTGTCCGGTACGCATCTTAGTTTATCCGCCTTACGATTTACACTCCCCGCAGCACGTTTAAAGGTAGGGCCAGCGTGAGAATACCCTGTTTGCATTCCGGCTGCATCATCGGAAAATGTTACATTGTTCTCGATGAACATTTGAATACAAAATAAATCATGTAGATATCCTGCTAATCAGTGCCCAAATAAACACCTGTAATAACAAGAGCTCACGTATCGCTGAAGCAATACAATGTCCCCTACCGGACTAATGAGCATTAATAATTATACAAATGTTATAACCTAGATGTGATCAGCATGAATTCCGTTGAAGCGTTTCCAAAAACGTCCGAAAAACTGATATTTTGGCGCTTTTCCATATTTCCAAGGGCCATAACTCACACAAGAATAATGCAATCAGCATGAAACTCAAACTTGATCTGTAACTCATCGTTCTATAGTAGGTTACCAAAAATGAAATCATTTGGCTCAAGTATTTCCCAAAAAGTCCGGAAAACTAAAGTATGACTGACAGACTAGCGGATGGACAAAGTGCAATTTAAACTTGATCTGTAAATCACCGTTCTATAGTAGGTTACCAAAAATGAAATCATTCCGTTGAAGCGTTTTCAAAAAAATCCGGAAACCTGATATTTTGGCGCTTGTCCATATTTCCAAGGGCCATAACTCTCACAAGAATAATGCAATCGGCATGAAACTCAAACTTGATCTGTATGTTATCGTTCTATAGTCGGTTACTGAAAATGAAAACATTCCGTTGAACCGTTGCCAAAAAAAGTCCGGAAAACTGATATTTTGGCGCTTTTCCATACTTCCAAGGGCCATAACTCACCAAAGAATAATGCAATCAGCATGAAACTCAAACGTGATTTGTAAGTCATCGTTCTATAGTAGTTTACCAAAAATGAAATCATTTCGTTGAAGCGTTTCCACAAAAAGTCCGGAAAACTGATATTTTGGAGCTTTTCCATATTTCCAAGGGCCATAACTCTCACAAGAACAATGCAATCAGCATGAAACTCAAACTTGATATGTAAGTTATCGTTCTATAGTAGGTCACCAAAAATGAAATCATTTGGTTGAAGCATTTCCAAAAAAGTCCGGAAAACTAAAGTGTGACTGACATTTTCCATACTTCCAAGGGCCATAACTCACACAAGAATAATGCAATCAACATGAAACTCAAACTTGATCTGTAAGTCATCGTTCTATAGTAGGTTACCAAAAATAAAATCATTCAGTTGAAGCATTTCCAAAAAAGTCCGAAAAACTAAAGTGTGACTGGCAGACTGACTGACAAACTGACAGACTGGCAGACAGACTGACGGATGGACAGAGTGCAAATCTATAGTCCCCTTCAGCGATGCCGGTAGGGGACTAAAAACTTGTTGTGGAGATCCGTGGAGTACAGGTAATAACTACTTCCTGATATTTAGATTCGATCCTCCCGATGTAAACGATAATAATGGGAGTTACGCAGTAAAGTTTGACTAATCAAATCAATGTATGGTGTAGAGTCGGAGTTCCATCAACTTCAGAGTTCAGAGTAAAATGCTGACAGAAACGTCATGACATTTCAGTATCCATATTTGCAAACTGCATTGCAATTTCCGTCATTGGAAGAGATTTGCGGGAAAATAAGCTCCCTTTAATTTTCTAAAGTTGTCGGCACATTCAACAGTAAGGGTAGGAGAATTTCATATAAAATCGAAATTCCGAAATGTTTGCGAAGGTGTATCATCGATGTGCGCATCATTTCACCACCTTAGGCATTTTCCTGTAGAGTCAGGGGCATAGCGATAAGGGTGGGGTGGGGGAGGAAGGTGTCACCCCCCCCCCCCCGCCCCCCAATCCTCGCAAAAATTTCTTGTAGTTGGAAAATCGGAGAACAAGTCATGAGGAGTTGGAAATTCCATCTATCTGGATTTTAGAGCTTCTTTGGTGATGCTGATGTCACCTTTACTTCCCAAAATTCCAACTCGGTTTCAAATCGGCAAAAAGTCCAGCTGTTACTATTTACAACTACAGTGTACGCAATATCGAGCTTCATAAGTATGCATGATGTCAATCGGTCCGAGATTTCGACAGAGCGTTATTTATCGTTATAAAAAAAATCCTCGAAATGCACTTTAAGAAAATCACATCAAATAAAATCGTTATCCTGAGTTAATTCCATCATTCAGTTACAAAATGAAGAAACATCGAACATAGATCATTCTTTTAAGATCTGATTTAATGTCAGGACAGTGTGAATTGCTCATAGTTCACAGCTTGAGCATTTGTTTAGCACATTTTCAGTTTCCAGAATAATACCAAATCGTCCCCTGAGTTCCAATGTGTTCTATGTGCCTAGTGGCACATAGAACACATTGGAACTCAGGGGACGAAATAATAATAAGCCGATATAAATATCACAAATGTGTTGGCATTTCAGTTACTGGAATCAATTTTATGCCCCCTTTCATGGCTTCATTTCTAAAATGTTTCTCGGTAGTGAATTTCCAACTAAGAGAAAGGACCGGGAGGGGGTTCCCTACTATCCTACACCCCCCCCCCCCCAATCGGTAACATCTAGCCACGTCCCTGTAGAGAGTAGTATAAAAATACAGAAGCTGGTGTTTTTGCAATGGTTTTTCCCAACAGTTTGAACAATATGACTATTATTCTCTGCTTAAACCCATTTAAAATAAGAAAACGGCGATTTCACTATCTTTTGATGTTCTGTAAATTTCTTATGTTCACGGTGTGCGCTTCTTGGCATATAATACCGACACTATTCTTTCCATTAATATAAAAAATCTAGGATGTCAGATTTGCTATTTTTTACTAAAAACTTGTAAATTACTGTCTAAACGCATTCGCTAAACAAACATCCAAATTGGACAGTTAGATCGTCGCTTCTAATTAGCTTTCCTAGAAAGCCAAGTTTCATTTCGTAACTCTTATTAAACGAAAACAACAGACAGCTCCAGGAGCTGTCTGTTGTTTCCGTTTATTAAAAGAAACAAAAGAAACATCGCCTTATCTTCTACTGATGTCAGAGGTGTCTTCTCAACACTTACACGCTCCTTAACTGGATATTCCTCGCCCGTTTAATAATTCCAGGGAAGATAACTGTATCGAAAGTCGATTTTTAAGTCGAGAAGAGTCAGGGATGGTGATGCTTATCGGTCTTAAACCAATGTCTCTGTCCTGGAACCCACTGTTGAAAAGTCGACTATTTTTCAGGCTCGGCACTTGTGGTTATATTCTCTGACAGATGCATTCCGTTGAAACAGCAATCTTTGATATCATAAGTGACCTTTGCTTTACTGTGCCAAACATCCATCATCTGGCACCAAAAGGTGGCAATAAAATATACTTTTGGGTGGTATCAAATACTTTATGTTTATCATTACAGTGATTCGTTTTCGATAAAACCACTGCCTAGCGACACATGCATAATTCACGTCTGTTAAGTAATCTATAGGTAGCAGCTATAATAATGTCTCTCAAATATAGGTCAACTGAAGTAACATCAGCCATTGATATCATAACTGATATTTGCCTAGCTGTGCCAAACAGAGTTCACACTGACGTATGCCAATGGTGCAAATGGTGTCAATGGTGCCAATTGCACTCAACAGATTCGTTTGACACTACCAATACATTATTTGGCACCAAAAGGTGGCACCAAAATATATAGTTTTGGTTGGTATCAAATACATTATGGTTATTATTGCAGTGCTTCGTTTTCGATACCGCCGCTGTGTGACGACACAGACATAATTCGCGCCTGCTAACTAATCTATGTGTAGCAATTATAATCATGGCTCTCTGTTAGAGGTCAACTGAAGTAACAGTTTATCTACTTAATCTGATTCTTGTCAAAACATTTCTTTCTTACTTCATTTTTTTTATCTTGCTTAATCTTTTTCATAATACCACTGGAAGATAATATATTATTTGCTTCTATTTTATTTGGAGTGAATAAACAATGAGTAAATAAAAATCATGAAATTATTTATTTATTTATTTATTTATTTATTTATTTATTTATTTATTTATTTATTTATTTATTTATTTATTTATTTATTTATTTAGTAATTTCCGTTTTTTATTATCCATATATTTATCTGTGGATCTTTGCAATGAAAATACTTAAAAGAGACTGGTGATACTAATTTAAAATAGCGTAGTTTGAGAGCAACAAGGCGCCATCTGCAATGCATAGCATTGCAGATGGCGCCTTGTTGCACTCAAAAGACGATATAGGTTAATTTGTTCTAATTACACTCACATTCTGCTTGGTACTAACATTTTTCATTTGGCACCAAAAAACATTTATTTGACACCGAAAAATATTCCACTTGGTACCAAAAGATTTCGGGCCAGCGCGAACACTGGTGCCAAAGTACAATTCCCACTGGGTGACGACAGACATAATTCGCGCCTGCCAATTAATCTATGTGTGGCACCTATAACCATGGCTCTTTGTTGAAGGTCCTCTGAAGTAGCAGTGTATCCATTTAACCCTTTACCCAACGCAGACGATATTAAGATTTATTATTTTAAATATAATTTTTAATTGAGCTCGTTACAATGAGGGGTCACATGATATGGTTTTGCTGAAATATTTTGAAAAAATTTATTTTTTCAACTGCTCAATTTGCATATTACGCGGGCAGATGCGGGCGATTCGTTAGGTAAAGGGTTAATCAGATTCTTATCAAAACATGTCTTTCGTACTTTTTATATCTGGCTTAAATCATTTTTTATAATCCTTGTGAAAGATAATATTTTATTTCCTCATTGTTTATTTGGAGTGAAACAACGGTGTGTAAATAAAAATCATGTATTTATTAATTAATTATTTATTTAGTATCCATATATTTATAATTTTTGGGGGTTTTTTTTGCAACTAAAATACTTGAAACAGGCTGGTAATACTAAAGTAAAATGAAAGTGTCAGTGACACTGCGGCTTACTTTGACTCTGTATTATGTTTGATGAAAATGATAATGTTCAATGTTTTTGAAATGATTATGAAATATGACAAGAATTGTGATAATTAAGAATATGTTAATTTCTGTTCTCTATATGCTTGCTATCTTTTCGATAAAAATAATTTGAGGTGTAGACTGTACTAAAGAATTGAGGGATGGGTTAATGTGGCCCTCACAGTTAACGTTAACCAGAATTACGAAGTTATTACAGTGAAATTATTCCCAAACGAGTCATCTTACCAAGTTAAAATGAAATCCCTCCATAAATATGGCGTGTAGGTTGTGCTAAACGTTTTCGGGCTTCGAGCTTGTGTAGCCATTAGGGCTGACCTATCGCAATCAGAAGGGGGAGTTTCATCTAGACTTTATACTGAGTCATCCTGCAAAGTTACAATGAAACCCCTTCATAAATACGACCTGTAGTCAGTGCTAAACGTTTTCGGGCCTCAGACCGATGTGACCACCACAGTTGACCAATCGCGACCAAAGGGGGACGTTCTCATCTCATCTGCTCTTACCAAGTTACAGTGGAATCCCTCAATAAATACGACCTGTAGACTGTGCTAAAGGTTTCGAGCGTTGGGCTCGGACAGCCGTCGTGATTGACATATCGCGACCAAATGGTGATGTTCTTATCTAGACATCATACAGTCATCCTGCCAAGTAACAATGAAATCTCTCCATATTAAATACAACATGTAGACTGTGCTAAAGTTTTTGGGTTTCGGGTTTGGACAGTCGTCACGGTTGATAGATCATGATCAAAAGGATACGTTCTGATCTAGACATTATACAGAGTCGTCCTACCAAGTTACAATGAAATCCCTTCATACATACCACCTGCAAACTGGGCTAAAGGTTTTCAGGTTTTGGGCTCGGACAGCCGTCACGGTTGACAGATCGCGACCAAAAGGGGACGTTCGCATCTAGACATGACCCCAAATCTGCATATGAAACTTCGTGACGATCGGACAAGAACTACGGAGTGTAGCCTGTGCTAACGGTTTTCAGGTTTTGGGATCGGGCAGACGTCACCTTTGAGCAATCGCGCCCAAGAGGGGACGTTCTCATCTTGACATTATCTGCAGTCATCCTACCAAGTTACAATGAAATCCCTTGATAATTACGACTTGTAAACTGTGCTAACGCTTGTCGGGCTTCGGGCCCATGTGGCTGTCACAGTTGATCGATGGCGACAAAAAGGGGACGTTCTCATCTCAATATTATATGGAGTCACTCAAACAAGTTACAATGAAATCCCTCCATAAATACGACCTGTAGACTGTGCTAAATGTTTTCGAGTTTTGGGCTCGGGCAGCCGTCACGGCTGACAGATCACGACCAAATGGGGAAGTTCTCATCTAGACATCATATGGAGTTATCCTACCAAGTTAAATGAAATCCCTCAATACTAAATATGATCTGTAGACTGTGCTAAAGGCTCTTGGGTTTCATGCTTGGGCAGCCGGCACGGTTGATAGATCATGACCAAACGAAGACGTTCTCATCTGGACATTTTACAGAGTCACCCTACCAAGTTACAATGAAATCCCTTCATAAATACGACCTCTAGACTGTGCTAAATGTTTTCGGGTTTTGGGCTCGTACAGTCATCGCGGTTGACCGATCGCGACCAAAAGGGGACGTTCTCATCGAGACATGACCTCAAATCTGCATATGAAATTTCGTGACGATAGGATAAGCGCCACGGGGTGTAGCCTGTGCTGAAGGAAAATGTGAACAGATTCACAGACTCTCAGAAACTAAAAGATTTCCGCACACGTGATGGCAATAGTTTTTCCTGACTTTGTCAAGTTAAGCTAATAATGTATTTTGAGTGGAACAAGGCGCCATCTGCAATGTACTCAAAGGATAACATACAGTACGTGGAGAGTGTATTATCACTAAATCACCCGCAGAGTGGAGATTCCACCCAAGCAATAATTGCAAATTTGTTGCAAAGCATAACAAGCACAAGCAAAGTTTCAGCCAGTGTACCTCCGGGTTAAACCCGGAGGTCCATTGGCTGAAACGTTGCTTGTGTTTTTTGTCGATATGTACAAAATTTGAAAGTTATAGCTTGGGTGAAAACTCCACTCCGCGGGTGATTTAGTTACAATCCACTCTCCACGTACTGTACAGTTAATTTGTTCTTCTTACACTCCCATTTCCCTTCTTACATTTCATTTGGCAACAAAAAAATCCTAATTCATTTGGCACCGAAAATATTCCACTTGGCACAAAAAAAGATTTGAGCCAGCGTGAACATTGGTGCCAAGGTACAAAATCGACAGCTTGAACCTTATTTATTTCACTCACTGAAAGTTGACTAGAACAGTTCATCTGAAGAGTTTCAGACAAACACTACAGACAGAAAGAACGTTTAGCTCCTCAATGAACCACCTTATAACTATCCAACTATCAGAACGGAAGCTGTCGGTTTCCTTTCATACGTACATTTACTCTTGGTGACAGGACACTTGCGGCTCTTGGTAATGCAAAGGCTGACTTGTGCCACATTCCTAGCCCGTTTCTTCATTAAAACTCAGTCATGTGACACTGCACAAAAAATGTTTAAAAAGCCCTGAAAAACAGGATAAAACAAAGTCAGTTTGGTTGCCCCATAATTCTTTGGAGGAAACTATTTTTGCCAGTAGGTGGGTCTGGGGCGGGGGATGGGTACTCGCATGATAAAAAAATATTTTGACCGTGTTGGAGGACTTCCACCCAAGCATTGGTGACTGAGTTCTATTTCACCAGTAAAACAGAGCTTGTTTACCACAGTAAAAAAAATGTTGTTTCATTTTTCTAAATCCTCGTTCCAAAGAGGGATCACAATCTCATGTGGTTTTGTTGAAATTTTTTGAAAAAATTTAAAAAATGACATTTAAAATAATAAATTTTGATATCGTCTGCGTTGAGTAAAGGGTTAAACACCGATAGATAAATTAATAAGATTTAAATATCACCGTACCAGTGTCCTAATTTACCTCTCCCATTGCCACGCTCACGTGTTTTTAGCTTATTTCACCGAGTTGTTTTCTTCGAAAAATTTAAGAATTAAATGTTACCATACCCGTGACCAATTTTAGCTCTGTAACCTAATTCCCTCTCTTTCATTCTTTTCACTTACTAACTCACTAACAGCACTAGCTGCGTTTTCTGTCTGTCTCATTAACCCATTTCCCAGACTTGTCTATTGATTCTTCAGGAATAATATATAAAAACGCAACATCAAAAAGATGTTCAACTGATACACGAGAAGTCTCCTTAGCAACAGTTGAGTTCAGTGGTATTCTAAACTTTCTTATTTTTAAAAAGTCATTGTATTTATTTGGGGGAATAGCCACATATCTCTGTTTAATTGGATTCTTTATTCGTCAGCCAAAAACGTCGTAACTCAGTCTGCACCCACCCCTCCCCATCTTTAAGATGGCGTTAGGTTAATGAAAGCGTGTAACTCCTTCCATCGTTAACATTTGATGGTGTGATTTCACGTGAAAGCGGTTTTGCAGTGACATCAAACATTAAATAAAACGATAGTAGAAAAATTAGAAATACGGTCTCACCTTTCCAATATCAAAGGCTGTTTTTTTACAAATAACAGAAGTAGGTTGTACGTATATAATTTACATTGCTGTGAAATATGCGCACCTCCTCAGCAAGTTTGTATTATATAAACATTAAAAAATATAATCATTGGTGGAGTGCTGCAAGAACATGTTTGAGCTTCATTCTGAAGTGCCGCTACTCCATCTTAGAGGCTGCATATTCTGTGGATGCACTCCATTTTATCTTTGGATTGAAACTGTTTTGTCTGTATGAATTTTCTTTAGGGCACTATCCCTAAAATTGTAAGAAAGACAATACATGTGGACAAATTTTTATTGCAAGCCTGTTCTATGAAATTCTCATCTACAGCAACACTAAATTATTCGGAAAATGAAAATCTATTCCGAACATATGTGCGGAATGGAAATCGTTGACGGACTATTTCCAAATAGAAGAGAAATTTCACTGGAATTTCCTACAAATCGTGCAACGCAATTGCATTTTGAATCCCAAGCGATAGCTGAAAATCGCCCTCTGAGTGCCCAATGGAAGTTGGGACAATCTGTGTTCTCCCCAGGGCTGCGCCTATATTCTTTAAAGCAGCCATCCTTTTAGACTTGTCTTTATAGTCTTTTCGTGTGGTCACATACAGGCAGGGATTCTGTTCGTGCAGCTCAATGAGGAACTCGATTCCATTGTTTGTCCACTCACTGCCTGTATTTTCTGCCATTTTGAAAACGTGTGACACGTAAACAAAAATCACATGACCAACCACATGACACGAAGATGTTTTTTTCATTGGTAGTTGCATACAGCATGTTGAACGAAAGTTGGACGGTGTTCAATTTCCCTACAACAGATGAAATGTTGCATACAACTTGTTGAAAAACATGATACACTATCAAATATGTTGAATTAAACATGCTGAATTCAACAAGTTGTACAAGTGTATCATGGGCTTAAGTTGCTTCTAATTAGCTTGCCATAAAAAGCCATGGTTCCTTTCGTAATTTTTAATAAACGAAAACAACAGACAGCTCCAAGAGTGGTCTGTTGTTTTCGTTTATTAAAAGAAACAAAAAACTTCGCTTTATTTTCTATTGATGTCAGAGGTGTCTTCTCAACACTAATATGCTCCTTAACTGGATATTCCTCGCACGTCTAATAATTTATAAAATGTTCAACAACGGATTCTCCCAGCATGGGAGCAGACAGAGGTTTCACGATTAACCTCTGGGCTCGAAAAGGACCAGATTCGCAAAATTACAGTCTTTCATCAAAACGCTGTATTTCAGCCATTTTTCGGGGTATTTCTATGGCACTTTCAGTCCTTGTGGAGGAATAGTTAGTTATAGTTTTCCATACATAGCGACACGAATGGCACTCTCTCAAACACACACACACATACACCCTCACACACACACACACACACACACACACACACACACACACACACACACACACACACACACACACACACGCAGGCGTGTTTCCATACATTGTACCATTTCATACCAGCTGAGCGAGGTCATCGCTTTCTAAGGCTCCCAGAAAGGAGATATTTCGTATTTTATCCTGTTTTAACATGGACTATCCAAGGACAGTCCACGTTTTTGTCTAGAATGAAGGGCTAAGTGTTAGACATTCCACATACATACCGAGGAACAGCCTTATATGGCAGTGTCTTTCCGAGGTATATATATACAAGATAATTAATATTCAACTAGCATACGCATGCATCAGCTGTAAAAATTAGTCATGTCGGATTTCTGCTTTCGGAGTGTGTTCCACACAGA
Organism: Pictodentalium vernedei; assembly: GCA_031216915.1. Lineage (NCBI taxonomy): Eukaryota > Metazoa > Mollusca > Scaphopoda > Dentaliida > Dentaliidae > Pictodentalium > Pictodentalium vernedei. Next base: position 88,387,151 of record CM062292.1, read on the forward strand.
TGCACATTCACAAATTCCGTATTGAAGAAGCGAGGTACTTCTCAAATTATGTTTATGGGATCCTGCACTGAAAGTGGAGTAACTTAGCGAGGTTACCTTACCGAGGTAACGGGAAATTTACCTCAGTATTTTTGTGTACCTCGGTACGTGACTGTGTACTTCTATAACTTACCTCGATAGGGGGGTTACACTAACGCACACACACATACACACGCAAGCACACACTCACGTACACTTCAATCACTATATGAAAAAATGCGGTGAAATAAAGTTAGTAGTATAGTAACGAAAAGCTTAGATAAGAATCTTGCATAGTTTAATGGCTGTTTATTTACTATTATACCGATAAAACATAAATTCCCCACAGACAATGCAACTTTAAAAATCAAAGGAGGTCGTCGTGGGACACATTTCAACTTCTTCTTTACTTAAAAAAGATTTAAGCATTAAATATCATCACCGCACCACTGACCTTAATTTTGCTCTGTGATCCAATTTCCACGCATTCATTCTTTTAGCTGAGAAATTTCACGAATAACACAACACGAGCTGCATTCTCGGCCGGTCTCATTAACCCATTTACCAAAACTATCTACTGATTCTTCAGGAATAATATATAAAAAACGTAACAAGAAAAATATTTTCAACAGATACACGAGGAGTCTCCTTAGCAACAGTTGAGTTCAGTGGTGTTCTCTTGGTGTTCTCTTAAACCTTCTTATTTTAGAAAGATATTGGTTTGATTTGGGGGGAAGGCCACAAATCTTTATTCAACTGGATTCCTAGTTCGTCCGCGGAAAACGTCGTAACTCAATCTGCACCCGTCCCTCCCCCACCTCCAAAATGGGGTAATGTTAATAAAGACGTGTAACTTCTCCCAGCGATGACGTTTGATGATGTGAACGCGGTTTTGCTGTGACATCAAACATTAACCCTTTACCTAACATAAAAAGCAGACGACACTTGCAAAACAAATTCTTCAATAACTAATTTATTTCATTTTTTGTCTCAAAAACATAAGTTATGACCCTTTGGAACGAGATCGACGAGCTCGTTCCAACGAGGGGTCATAACCTATGTTTTTGAGACAAAAAATGAAAAAATAATGAAAATTAACTTGCGATTTTTGAGAATAGCGCTGGCCGGTTTTGGTTTTGTCACTAATAACAGAAGTTGGTTGTAAGTATTCAGTTTACATTGTTTTTAAATATGTGCACCTTCTCCACATATTCGTATCATATAAACATTCTAGAGATCTCGAGTTCGATCCCCATCCGGGACGAGCCGCGTTGCGTCCTTGGTCAAGTCACTTTATCCCGATTGCCTACATGGGGGCACGATGGCGCCGTATACTGAGGCGTACTGCACGTCGATGGTGCACACATGTCATCAACCACTGTAACCATGCTTGAGCGGAGCTTGAACAGAGTTAGAATTTTGAGGAGCTGACAGTTGCTCGTCGATGCTCGGTGGTCTCTCCGGGTACTCCGGCTTCCTCCACCCGTAAAACTGTGACGGTCACGATTAGCCATTGTGCATAAGTATGTGACCTTAAACACCAATAAATAAATAAATTATCTAAACATTAAAATTAGTCGTTAACCCTTTTCTTAATGAATCAGCCGCACCCGGCCGTGTAATATGCAAATCCAGCTGTTGAAAAAAAAATTATATATTTTTCAAAGAATTTCAACAAAACCATATCAAGTGACCCCCCCCCCCCCCCCCCCCACCACCCTCATTGGAACGTGTTCGTCGATTTCGTTCTAATGATGGGGTCACGTAATATGGTTCTGTTGAAATAATTTTTGGAAACATTTGAAAATTGAAAAAAATATATTTAATATGTTTGGGGTATAGGTTTGAAAAACAATCACCGATTGAGAGGTTTCCGAAAATTGAAACTAGTTAAAAGAGAGATTTTTTAGTGTTGTGTTCTGATAGCAATATTGCCACCACCACCCACCCCCACCCATCCCCACCCACCCCCACCCCCACCCCCACAGGATAGGCGTGACACGCGTGTTTTATGCACAAACTCCATTTTGACGTAAAGGCGTCAAAACTAACGTTAAATAAAAAAAAATCTGCTGCATTTATAATTTTCAAGCTCCACAGAGTACTATCTCCGCTAACGTGCATGGTATATGGAGATTTAATACCTGGATGTCGGTGTCTGAACACTGAGCCACAGGCGAGGTGTTTAAATGAGACATCCAGGTATTAAATCTCCATATACAATACATTCCGACGGAGATAACGTGTTTGTCTCGTTTGAAACACAATAGAAACAAAGTGGAGAAAAAATTTGGACGCGTTTCTCACGCTCCACAGTCAGTAAGACCAAATTCGTGAATAAAGGTTTTGTTTTTACAAACGCAGAAGACAACAGATAGAGTTACATCCCTTGGGTCGTTACGGAAACGGGTAAACAGTATTCCGTTGACATATCGTCCTATAAGTTCTGATGTGTTCTCTGTGCCTACTGGCACATAGAACACATTAAAACTGAGATGGAGGGAGGGGGGGGGGGGGATATTTGCTCTTATTGTATTTTTCTCAAGTTGTTTCATTTAATTATTCGACTATTTAATTTATATCAGTAAAATATGATCGAATTGTCAGAAATCTGATGATAATATTTGTGACTATTTTCATGTTTTTCTGTTCATTTTTTATATCGAGTCGAGCGGAAGCGAAAAGCTTTTATTTAAACCATATGCCCCCGATGTTTCCCGTGCCCATTTACCCTGGACGTTGCACTCTCTCATATACCTTGGTTGTTGGGTGTACCCTTTTTCATGGCTATTTGTCCAAGGCATTCTGACCAATCAAAAGACAGAATTTATCGGGGTATAGAGACAATAAAATTTAACAGAGCTCTGCAGAACTTTAATTTTTGCGACGTCGACGTCCGATTGTCACCACAACGGCAGCCCCAGAATTTTTTGCCCGCTAAAAACTGATTGCATGTTTAGATATGGATTTTGTCGGAGACTATATTTCCAAAATATTGAGATGTAGAGTTCAGCAGCATGGTCAATATTAAACGTTCATGAAAAACACTTAAATTTGACGTTGTTTTTGGTAAAGGTTGAAATTTGAAATGTTTTGAATAGAGACGTCATCAGCGTTATCGTGTATGAAATTTCACAGCTGTGTCTATTATTAGTGGGGGCTCTGCGTGTTCGAAAATCGGCGTTTTAATGAAAAATTCCCATAAAGACCCAAATTTGAGGTGACGTTTAAAACCTAAAAATGGCGATAAATCGAAAAACTGAAAAACAGCTATCTCTTAATTTTTTTAGCTCTACAGCATGCTGAAATTTCGTGAAAATCGACCGACATTTAATTTTGGGTGACGGTGACATTGATTACGCTACCCGAAAATTCAGCCATAACGTTGAGTATTTCCCATAACGGTGACACATTTTTAGATATCATTTTTGTTGGAGAATATATTCCAAAATTTCAAGAATGAAAGTTTAATACTGCAGTCAAAAATCGAAATTTAAATTTTAACAACAATGCCTCAATTTTACACTGTTTTGAATTAGGGCGCGAAATCAAAAAACCCAGCTTTAGCTGAGAACTAGAAATAAAGGTCAATAAATGTGTCAAGATTCCGTAGGATTCCTTTCCGTGAATTACCCTAAATCGTGGCGGGATAGACAAAACAGAAAGGCTGACGATCGTTGTAAGACATTCCAACTTCGCTGGATGACTAAATAAAGCCAAGTTCCCTTTTGTTACTTTTAATAGACGAAAACAACAGACAGCCCTCCGAGAGCTTCTTTCTAAAAGTAACAAACGGAAACTATGCTTTCAGTGTTAAGATAATTAGAAATAAATACTCTCACAGATAATCCGGCATTATTTATTTATTGGGGTTTTACGCCACGTTCGACAGGCAGGGTCACCTCGTGTTAGAAACCCGTCATTTAGAGTATATATCGGTATCACACCTACCACACTAAAAGTCCACTTTGACTCTTCGAATAGCGAATGTGTTTTTACAGTCATTTTCAAGTTCTTATTCCTCCCAGGGAAAACAAGCAACTCTCACTTCCTAGACTTTTATATTAATGGAAAGGGTGGGTTCAGTATTATTTTTTACGAAGCCCACATTGTTGGTGTACTGAGTCCAAAAGAAAGTATAATAGAAACAAATGTGAGAAAATAGCAAAAAGGGTGAAATATAATAGTTCTAATGTTGCATGTTTGTGGACAAGAAAGCGTGCAAAGAGTTTAATGACATGTTGTTGTTTTCCACCCACCCGTATACAATTTTGCTACTGATTTCAAAATAGCACGTGCTACCCGAGAATGTCAAACTGAATGGGTGATCGACGATTTTCTTTGTGTTATGTTGTGCAATAGAGCCAGGGTTATTGAGAAAACACGCTAGTTTTTGTCTTTCGACATTTTAAAAAATGCTAAGGTTAACCGAAAATCAGAGGTTGCGTGCCATTTGTATGCATGAGGCTGGGATACCTCATGATGAGCTCGCTGCTGAGTTCGGAGTCACTGTGGCCACTATTTACCGTCTCATTGGAAGGTATAGAACCAATGGATCTACTGCCGACAGACCGCATTCTGGTCGACCAAGAGGACAGCAGCAATTAATCCCCGTAGAACTAACAATAGAATCAGTGCACCAACTGTCCGCAACAAACTCGCTGAACACGGCATCCGAAGTGGGTGTCCATACCGCGGACCAATCCTTACCCAACGTCATCGTACTGTCAGAATGGAATGGGTACTCTGGACTCAGCAGCGTTGGAGCACAATTCTATTGAGTGATGAATCACGATTGTGTCAACGGTGCGCTGTTGGTAGGGCAAAAGTGTATCGCCGACGAGGAGAAAAAAGTTTTCTGATGCTTGCGTGTGGGAATGCGACCGTTTCGGTGGTGGGAGTATAATGGTTTGGGTAGGAATTTCCTTGCACCATCGAACGCAGTTGATCTTCGTCGATGGTAATCTGAATGGACAGCGATATAGGGACGAAATTCTTAACACAGTTGTTGTCCCGTTGTACAACGCTAACGTCAGATTGCAGTTATTGCGGCAAGACAATGCCAGATGTCACGTGGCGCGTATCTGTCGTGACTTTCTTGGGGAGCAGAGCATCGAACGTCTTCCCTGGCCCCCACTTTCGCCAGATTTGTCGCCAGTCAGCATCTTTGGGATCAATTGAACTGTCGTGTACGACTTCATGATCTTCAGACGTTATGCGATTTACGTAACGTTCTACGACATGACTGGAACGCAATACCACAGGGTGGCATCCAGAGACTTATCAGGTCCATGCGCCGTCGATGTCTTACCATCCAAGAGGCAAACGGTGGGCATACACGCTATTGATTGCATGTGATAATTTTTCATTTCACCCCATGTCTGAATTGCGACGTCCTGACGTTACGCTGGCAACAGTAAGAACATGAAATTATGCAAATTCATACAGCTAGACTCGAAATATGAATTTACAATAATTTGTAAATGACATTACATAAGCTGCATGGACAAAATATTCCAGTATGCGTTTATTAACACTCCGCAGACTCTTAAACATAAAAGTTTTGAAAAAATGCGCTGTGTTTCCATACCCATAGTACCCAACGTGTAGCGGAGAGATAAAAAAAATCTTTATTTATATTTATTGGAAGTAGAGGATTACTTTTGTAAGTAATAAGGGTATTCAAAAAAACAATCCTTAACCCGTTTTGGACTGGTTAAACAGTAATACCCATCAAAGGCTTAAAATTCGTGTTTGCGTTGGATTTTTCTGAAAACATCTGGTACATTTTCAAAATACAATGACCATTCGCAGATCTTGGTGTGAAATTACAAACTGCAGTGACAAAATATTTCGGTAAGCATTTGTTAACCCTCCACAGACTCTCAAGCATAGCAATTTTGTGAAAATGGCCTGTTTTCGGCCGCACACAGGCCCCCAACGTGCAACTGAGAGATAAACATCACCTCCTTTATTGGAAGTGAAATTCACTAAGGATCATTTTGTAAGTAATAAGGATCTTCAGAAATCCAAGCGTTAACCCGTTCGGGGCTAGTTAAACAGCGATACGTCTCAAAGGCTTAAAGATTTATGTTTTCCGAGGATTTCTCTAAAAACATCTTGCAGATTTTCAAGAAAAGTTGGTTATTCGCAGGTCTTGACATTACAAGCTGCATGGACAAAATATTCCAGTACGCGTTTATTAACCCTCCGTAGGCTCTCAAACATGAAAATTTTGATAAAATCGTACCTATTTTTGTAAGTAATAAGGGTATTAAAAAAAACAATCCTTAACTCGTTTTGGGCTGGTTAAACAATTATACCCATCCAAAGCTTAAAACTCATGTTTTCTCTATATTTCCATGAAAACATGTTGTACATTTTTAAGAACAAGGGGCGATTCGCGGGTCTTGGTGTGACATTACAAGCTGCATGGAAAAACATATTCCCGTTAGCGTTTGTTAACCCTCTACAAACTGCCAAACATCAAACTTTTAGATATACTTTGGACTATTTTCAAATAGCCACAGCACTCAGTGGGTATGCGTCAAACAAACATAAATCCTTTTGTCGGACTTAAACTTGTCGGACGGTGATATTGATATTAACCCTCTCCATCAATAATGAAGGTTTTAACCTAAACATTTTTTTTATCAAACTGAGTCATTTGAGCCTACTATATAATCCTTTCTCGGGAGATCAGTAAAGGCACTTCGATGATACATACAGATTATCACCACAGTGTGTATCTCCGGGAATTCAGATCAAGTCGAGTTGTAGGAACAGAATAGTATTTCGACGAGCCGTTAGGGCAAGTCGAAATGCGATTCTGTGCCTACAACGAGACTTGAGCAGAATTTCCGGAGACACACACTGTGGTGATAATAAATTTATCTCACAATATTGACCACAAAATGTGTTATAAAACTATTTTAAGAGGAACTTTTTCATTTGCCCTATCGATGGAAAGACGCAAATTGAAAAAAAATAGAATAGCGTTCATTGATCTTCATATTGAGGTCAGTGATGACGTTACACTTCAGAGAAAATTACGTCACTAGGATTCACTTTACTGAATACTGTCTTGCGAAGTGGAGCAACTGTGTGTTTCGTCAACGTGAATTTGGGTGTAACTTTTACAACAATTACTCGTGTGAATTAAATATCCCTCTTAGTGTAAAGGTTTATTGTATTTTAAAGTATACCGTTCATCGTTTACTGAGGTGGAGTTTTCCACATTTCATAGCGAAAGCTAATCCTTTAACTTCAAGAGAGAAGCCTGGACTCGAGCGTTCAGGAAAATCCCAATAATAGGCTACAAACCAGCCCAAGATGCCGAAAAGTGCGCATAATTTATCTATTCGTTGAGATAACTTCCACAGTGACATTTTAGCATGCCGTGCATAATAAATACGTCACAGGGCGTCTAGTTGGCAGATACAGCCTACGGCTCAGAGAAAACAATATTAGGTTCGGCTTCGCCTCACCTAATATTGTTTTCTCTGACAGGAAAAACGCAAAGCGATCGAAAAATGATATTAATGCCGTTGTTTCGGCAACAGCAGAATCACGCACTTGTATCAGGGGCCCTTGATACGGATTCGGAACAAGGGCCCAGATACATTAAACTTTAATTGCGTAACAGTGCAAAAACGCCCCGTTTGTGAGATAAAGTTAAAAACAATTCTTCAGACACTCTGGGGTCATGGAAAATCATGGAATCTCATCTGGAAAGCCATAATTCTCCAGAATCATTAAGTCTAGTTATTTTGTCTCTGTGGTTTTGTTGTGAGGGGGTACAATCTGGTTCAGAAGACCATACCTTCCACCATTTCTTCTAGTCATATTTCTTTATCGGGTGAAAAGATTAGATTTTAATACATCAGTATTCATTTTGGATCTTCAATTTTTTCTCTTGTCCGATTGTTTATTTCATCGTAGTGACCCTTTTTTACATCTGTTGGCATGAACCTGTTTTCTGTGATATTATAAGTTATCTCCCCCTACATATATGGTATATGGAGATTTAATACCTGGATGTCGGTTTTTAAACACCGAGCTGCAGGCAGGTGTTTAAATGTTTAAATGAGCTCCAGGAGCTCAGCGTAATGGGGTAGAATGTATTGAACACAATCGTTATCCGTCCGTCATCTAATAGCGACACTAGATGAGATACTAGAAAATATAATTGAATCCATTATAAACCATCATACTGAGCCCCAGGAGTTCAATGTAATGGGGTAGAATTATCGAACTCAAAGTTAACTGTCTGTTATCTGATAATATCAAATCTGCAGTGATTGGCAATAACCTGTCACGATATACATGCATATAAATATACATTATTTGGCTACTGTCAGCAAACGAAACCTGCCAAGCCAAAGGCAGCCAAAATTATGCAAGAGAAGTTGAAAAAACACACTCACATTATCTGTCAAGACACGATACCGTGTAAAAAATGGAGGGTGAGGAGATAGCATTACTATTGTCCCTTGAACCCAACAGGAGGGTGTCACACAGAAGCAATGCGTCTGTAAAGACTAAATATTTATTTATTTATTGATGTTTAAGGTCACATATTTATGCACAATGGCTAATCATGACCGTGACAGTTTTACGGGTGGAGGAAGCCGGAGTACCTGGAGAGAACCACCGAGCAACGACGAGCAGCTGTCAGCTCTCCAACATCGTAACTCTGAACTTTGCACCGCGGCACTGACAGGGTTAGATTGGTTGGAGACATGCGTACCATCGACGCGCAGTACGCCTTAGTACACGCGTCATCGTGCCCCCACGCGGGCAATGGAGATGAAGTGTCTTGCCCAAGGACACAACGCGGTTGCCGCAGGTGGGATTCGAACCGAGGACCTCTCGGCTTGCAGCCTGCACCTCTACCAACTGAGCCACCGCGCTCCCAAAGACTAAATCAGTCTATATGAAAATAAATTGAGCATGTTAGTTCATCCATTCCTAAGACCTTAAACGGTTTAACCCTTTACCCAACGTAACGTTCAAAGCCGGCCAGCGCTATTCTCAAAAATCGCCAATTAATTTTCATTATTTTTTCAATTTTTGTCTCAAAAACATAGGTTATGACCCCTCTTTGGAACGAGCTCGTCGAGCTCGTTCCAATGAGGGGTCATAACCTATGTTTTTGAGACAAAAAATTAAAAACATTAGTCATTCAGGAATTTTTTTTTTCAAGTGTCGTCTGCTTTTCATGTTAGGTAAAGGGTTAATAACAACAATTTTGACAATACCATCCAATTTAATACTCAATTCATTTGAGATGATTAACCACTTGTATGAAAAAGGATCTCAATCTCCAGGATCCTTCTGAATTTAAATGCAAACCATCTGTTACGGCAAACACCTCGCTTTTTGGAATGTTACCTTTAAAAAAATGGTCTGTAAGATTTAACAAAAGTAGCGTTCCTTTGAAAGCAAAGATCATGCAACTTTTTGTTTACATTCCAAACTTTTTCACCCAACCTGGTACGTAGGTCCAGGAAGTGTAGAAGATAACAAAACTTTGGTGCTGGAATTTGTCTTCGATACCGTTATTAACCCTTTACCCAACGTAACGACCAACACCGGCCAGCGCTATTCTCAAAAATCGCCAATTAATTTTCATTATTTTTTTCATTTTTTGTCTCAAAAACATAGGTTATGACCCCTCGCTGGAACGAGCTCGTTCCAACGAGGGGTCATAACCTATGTTTTTGAGACAAAAAATGAAAAAAATTAGTTATTCAAGAATTATTTTTGCAAGTGTCGTCTGCTTTTCAGGTTAGGCAAAGGGTTAAATTATTATAAGCTGTCATAATATGATCAATGTCCTTACTTTCAATGTCATTGGTCCTAACATGATACACGATTTGGGAATAAGGAGAGATATCAAGTCTGTGTCCCTGAATAATGTATGTGATTCCACCGATTGTTTTTCCAGAATATGCTTTTATTTCGGTATCATAATTATTGGACACATTCTTGCAGATGGAGTCTGGCATGACCAAAACTTTTTTATTTCTCTTGCTGAAAAGAAATAGAATATGCCTATGAACTTAAAATGAGGATCGAATGAGATCACTCATTCTACAAGCGATCGAAACTTTATACAGTGGAGTCCATTTAATTGGATATCTTTTAATTGTATATCCGTTAATTGAATATAATTTTCCAACACAAAACCATTTGCCATACCTTCAGTACAAATTTGATCTGTTAATTGCATATGGGTTGTAGAGTAAACTCCTGTTAATTGTATATAAATTTTTGTAATATGTCGAACAAATTACTGTTACACGCACCAAATTCCCCTTATTTATTAACCTTTTGGGCCCCACTACATCCAATACAGGCATTTATTCTATTATATCTTGTTTGACAGAGCTCTATGAGCTCTGTCAAACAAGATATAATAGAATAAATGCCCAGTTTACCTCCAGAATACAAGAAACTGACCAAATCCCTGTTAATTGTATACTCCTGCTAATTGAATAATTTTCACTGGAAAATGGATATTCAATTAAGAAAATGGATATTCAATTAATTCTACTGTATTTGATTATGTAATGTTAATAGGCCTTATAGGCGTCACTAGCCCAGTCCCCCATTAGCTTGATGAGTTCAACAGGAACCTCTGATTGAAAGGCTAAAGATGCTCCTTCCTTCTAAAACTGTGGGAAGAGTACTGATCAGCACTTCTTCCAGTAGCAGAGAACATTTTTTTTAAAAAACGTCTGAAATGTAGAATAGGTAATAGAATGATACAATTTTACAAACTTAACCATAAATTCTGGATCTGTATCTTTTACCCGTAAACCGGGGTGTATAGGGACACTTTTGAACATTTATATATTTTTAAACTATGTTAGGATACAAAATTTGGGGTTTTCCTAATACTGAACTATGACCCCGATGTGATACTTGAGATCCATCAATAGTTTTAGTTTCTGTTGATTATTTAAGTATATATTTTTTTTAATAAACAGCTGTCCCTATTCACCCCTCGTTGTGGGGTGAATAGGGACAGTCTGCCATTCATATAGCTGTCTCTTTTCTACCCTTGCTTGGGGATAATAGGGACTTTTTACAGGTTTTTAAAAAACAAATTGAACAATGATAAGGCAAAATGAACTGATATTTTGGCAGACTAGATTCACAATAAGTCAACATTGAGCAAGGAGGGGTCTTGGATTGGTACATCCTTTAGTGTTTCAGACAGATTGTCAAAATAGTCATTAACTGTCTCTGGTGAAACCCCGGCCCTTGACCGTTTTATGTTCTGGCACATTCTTTGTGCTATTTCATCTTTATTCCTTTTCAGGAATGAACGCACCCAATCCCCACTCGGCATATTGTTTTTAAATTTTTTTGATGTTATGCCACGCCGATCCAGATAGCCTTTCACAATTATTCTGACGTCATACTGATCCATAGGATAGCCCCACTCTGCTGAAGTCTTCAACCTCTTAACTAAGTGATCTTCAGTAGATTTATCCAGTTCAGTCTGCCCACCCTGTTTTCGAGTCTCTGGACATTTTTTATGTCTGTATAGAACAGTTTTGGGGATATTAAACTTTTTCTCGGCCTTTCGAAATGACATACCCCCATTCACAGCAGCTAATGCAGCATTCAAAGCATCTTTGTCTTGCTTACGATAGATTTTTCCACCCAGCTTTGGTTTATAGTTTCGCGGCATGTCTGTCCCTATTCACCCCTCGAAAACTTTAACAAACACTTGAAAAATAGAAAAAACTCATATTAGAACAACGTAATGCAGGAATTCATTGATATCGGAAATTTACCTTTGTGACACCTGGGGTTGAGGTATCAAATGTTGCAGGAGCCCATATCTGCTATACTTAGCTCTGGACATACAAAGTTTTCGCCCCTTCCAAAATTTTTCAGAAATTACGTCCCTTGTTCTTGGCTCTATCACTACACTTGATATGTGTCAAAACTATTATTCTATCTTGATGCGTTTTCTTCAGTCATAGACCCATCCGTAAATAATACATAAAGAATAAAAAATATATATCTAGGCATGTTTACAAAACATGAAACAACTTTTCAGTTTACTGTCCCTACTCACACCGCAGTCCCTATACACCCCGGTTTACGGTACTAATTGTATCATTCATCTGTAGGCTGCAACAAGACATAGATGTGAATCTTTAATAGCAACTAATGGCATTTTAACTATTCCGTTACCAACCTGATTTGTTTTGGACCATTTTATAACAATGAGTAAAATTTAATCTGTGCAGAAAACATCCCCCTAATTAATTGTTGATTGGTATTAATTAAATGTGCTGACAGAATTTTGAACAAGACATGATTTTTGTATCATCATAAAGAAAGCCAATAAAAGTAAACTCCACCTGGACACTTCAAAAGGATTTTTCCGTTCAATATGAGGGAATATTTCTAAAAGCAAAGAAGGAGTAACCGTAAGGCTTGTTTTGGAAGGTGAGGATGTAATCGAGCTATACCTTGAATAAGTAATTTGATTTCATTACTCTGAAAAATTGAATAATCCAAATTTTGAAACAGGTGTAAAATTTTAATACCACTTAGGTAATTATTTATAGATTATGTCGACCAAAAAGATCGACTCAAAAACTGAATATATAACTTGACGGTCTCTGCATTTGCTGGAAGAGATGTGAAGTCAAACTGTGTGCAGAATAGAAGATAGGCCTTCCACTGAGTTTTTAAATTCTTAAAAGTTCTTTCCACAAAGGTGTGCGAAATAGAAAACTATACATAATTTTCGGGCGTTTTTAGTTTCAAACCTGGGAAAAAAGAACAATACTACTACCAGTCGTGAAAAAGGAGAAAAAAGTATTGGAAACTTCACACTCTTCAAAACTCTGCCTTGTCTAACACAGGAAGCTACGAAATGCAATTTACCAAGTAGAGACAGAACATTTTTAATGTAGCTTTTTCTTGTAACCAACGGTGCACTGGAAATTATATTTCAACAAGCCTTTCTGTGGGGTGATTTCGAAGGTCATTGGAATTGTGTCAAATTTAACACCTAAAAATACCATTTTTTCTGAAGGAGAACAGGCCTTTTTGACACTCTTCAATGTCACAAGATTGCAAAACCATGTCTAGAGTATTATAGGCATCGAAGGCCTTAGATGACTCTTCAGCTCCGGCGAAATCATCCAGATAATTTAATACTTCAACTTTAAATTTTTTACAAAAATAAGAAATAGCATCAGTGGTCCTCTGACGAATATAAGCAGCAGATCTTAACTTTTAACAAACATGAAAAGCAGACGACACTTGCAAAAAAACATATTGAATAACATATTTTTTTCATTTTTTGTCTCCAAAACATAGGTTATGACCCCTCATTGGAACGAACTCGACGAGCTCGCTCCAACAAGGTGTCATAGTCTATGTTTTGGAGACAAACAAATGAAATATAATACAAATTAATTGGCGTTTTTTGAGAATAGCGCTGGCCGTTTTTTGGTAGTTACGTTGGGTAAAGTGTTAACCCTATAGATAAAACTAGATCGAAATAAATCTTTTGTTCCCAACTAAAGGCCATAAGATGCACATCCCCGGGATCTATATGAATTTGTTTGTAAGCCCGTTTCAAATCTTTTTTGAAAAGTAAACAATGTCTGCCTTTATTAATAATACAGGCAACTAAGTCGTCAACAGAGGGATATTTTAAAGTTATGAATTGTCCAAGATAATAATCTTTTGAAATATATTTATTTTTAGTTATAAGGAGGAAACCTCAGATCTAATATGATTCTTCTTTCGCCATCTTTTTGGGGAACAGTATTTGCCTGGCTTACATGCAATTCGTCGCCTGAGTGCTAGAATGTCCTATGTCCCATTGGGGACATAGGACATTCTAGCACTCAGGCGACGAATTGTGAAGGAAAAGGATTTTTTGAAAAGGGACCCAATGCAGCATTATGATCAATCTCTTTGTCAATGTAATCTTTAACTTGTTTGGGATAATCTAAAGAATCTTTCTGATTGCTTGGTAGGGTGTCACATTTTTGAAAAGCTTTTGTGAAGACGTGCTCTCGTAGACAATAGGAAATCCAAATTGTGGCAGATCACAGATTTCATAATCTGGGCAATCAAGCAACATTTCCCTAAAAAATTGGATGTTTAAGGTAGATTTAACAGGTATTCGACAATATTGGAAACTATGAAAGCCTGAATTTCTGATACTAGAATGAATATTAACAAATTCCGAAGAATTGTAACTTGATATTTTTGAGTTTTACTATCTGAATCAGAGAAAATATATTTACTTTGAAATTCACCAGGAGCAATATTCTGTGTTGCAAACTTTCTGTGATCATTGTCTTTCTGCACACGAGAAATATCAATATTTTTAAAATCAAAATCTGACCACTCTTTAACATTTTGTTCAACAGTCCACAAATCAAATTTGCTGAATGATGGAACATGATTTTCACACTGTTGATTCAAACCACCAGAAGACACTGTACATGACATATCAAAGAAATTTTCTGAAACATCAGACAAAAACCTCTCCATTTTCTGAAATATCAGACAAAAACCTCTCCATGCATAGAAAATAATACTTTAGGAGATTCTGTTCCGACTCTTCAAGACCTCAGATATTTCGGGTAAAAAATTTCTGCTAATGGTTTCAATTTTTTCCCAGTACACCTGACCCTAGTCATTTTTGGACTAGGCAAGCCTATAAGATCCAGGATGGTACATTTTTTCTTTTCTTTTTTGCCAACAGATAGCACAGATGTGTTCCACAGTCCATGATTTATTTTTAATCATAGCTTTGTGTGGACCTGCTAGCAAGCACTTATTTTGCCGATATACTGAACAGAACTATACAATTTCAGAAGTTCGACTTGACTTTATTCTTTCAAAATTACTAGAGGCGCTGTTTCCTAACATATTTCGCTAATATTGGTGTTTCTATAACACTCGGATCACCCTTCTACGTATTGATACTCAGTTCAATACGACGAAACCAGTCGATAAAAAATTCAACAAGGCTTTCCACTCATATACATTCTGCATATAAACTATTTCTTCAACAAAGACAATTTGCCATTATGCTCGCGTTTTGGTACATATGGGTTCATTATATTTCTAACTCCCCTGCTACAAATTGTTGAAATGTCAAGTCCTTACATTTTATATTGTGATCAACATACTCAAACTGTAAAGCTGCGTGATGAAATGGAAATTGTACTTTGTCACAGGCTAAACTGGTAGAGTGCTAAGTTATTTTTTGGTCATAAAATTTGTTCCTGCGTCTTTGCCTTGTTACAATTTTTGGGAGAGTGCCAAGAGGCACTCTCCCATAAATTGTAACAAGCCAAACCCATATATACTAAGTAATTTCACTTCTAAGATAATATGAAGCACATCCACAGAATATGATAGCTTTAGGCTGGGGTACCTGCTCTTCATGTTAAAGCCCTGATAGTGGCTTCTAGCATTCTACCAGCTAAGCATCAAGACCCGATATGAGTTTCTTTGAATGAAATTTACTTTTAGATTCAAGCCCAAAAGAATTACTGTCACTTTGATCACCACTACCAGCAGAATTAGCGCTTTCATCGTCACTAATATTATCATCATCATAATCATCATCATCATCATCACAGTTATCTGAATTTGAGTCACAATTATCACTTGAACTGCAATTTTTTGTTTTATTCTTATGTTTATTTGATTTGCTAGATTTTTTATATGACACTTCATCATCATTGCAGCGCACTGATTTTTGTTTTTCGTTACTCACTTTAAAAGTTTCCCTATCTTTCTCTGATGGTTTTTTGAAAAGAAGTAAGCTGCTTAAATTCTTTTTTTCAACCTCCCTATTAAGTTTCTCCATTTATCGTAAATTTGACAAGTCTTGTGTTTTCTAATCGCCACTTTTAACAACATAACTGATATCTTTTCCCGAAACATTTTTCTTCGTCGTACCTTTGAGCCGCGAGATATCCTTTTTTGTTGCAGCGATCTGATCTTTCGGATTTTTCTTCTCAAGTAATTCTTCTTGTTTTCTTTTTTCTGCCTCTGCGTCAGCTAACTGCTGTCGAAGGTCGTCCAGGGAAACGTATTCCATTTCGCCCCCTAGAAATCTCATCAGAATCAGGCTCCTCTGTTTAACCCTTTACCCAACGTAACGGCCAAAACCGACCAGCGCTATTCTCAAAAATCGCCAATTAATTTTCATTATAGTTTCATTTTTTGTCTCAAAAACATAGGTTATGACCCCTAGAGCTCGACGATCTGGTTCCAATGAGGGGTCATAACCTATGTTTTTGAGACAAAAAATAAAAATATAATGAAAATTAATTGGCGATTTTTCAGTTACTCAAGAATTTTGTTTGCAAGTGTCGTCAGCTTCTCATCTTAGGCAAAGGGTTAAGCATCTCATTGTTAATATCAGCATATGGCTCATCACCTTCATTCATTTTTTATAATTAATGTTTTTTCTATCTCGTCTCGAACGACCAGCCATAGTTACCAACGACGCGCTAACTCCCGCTAAGGTCAATGTCAGTCGAAAGTCGTAAACTGCAATTGTTGTTAACGGCCGAATATTATCAAAGAAGATCACAATTCAACATATCGTTTGAGATGTAACCATCAAAGTCAACAAATCAACAAAACGAATTTATAATTTAATCATTTGCCCCGCCTCTGCGTTTGATTGGTTGAAAGTATACAGCGTGGAAGTCGTCAAAATCGTATAAACCAAATCACGTAATGATTTGGAATGTCAACACGTTCGCACATGTATCCGATCCAACACTGAAGACCCTGGAAGCCCCGCCCACTCAATCCAATTGTCACCGTGAGGGCGTGACGGCAAACTGATAGATGGATTACAAGCTTGTAAACAAGATCAATGATCGATTTTTCATCGCCTCCAGTCAGCAAGAATATAATGATAATTTCTCGGGAAAAATTGAATTTAATAAAATATACCGAAGTTGGAGACGAATAAAAGATCATACATCCAAACATGATTTTGGGGGAACTTAAAAAAATGTTTTTAATGATATTGTTACGTGACTTGCTAAATATCTGTCGTCTGCGATCGAAAATCAAAACAACAAACAACTTGACAATGATTGACGTGACCTGTTTGTGACACATTTTCCTGAGTTTGACTGTTGTCTTTTACGAAAATTAAAAGTTTTTCGTTCACGTACACATAATTTTTATATTTTAATATTACAGCCGGATTAAATTATAAGAAATAACTGTTGTTTTCCTTCGGTTTATGTGATATAAACCGAAAAATTGCAGCACAAGCTTAATCATAACTCGCGTAGCGAGTTATGATTTACGCGAGTTATGATTAAGCTTGTGCTGAAAATTTTCGATTTATATCGCATAAACCGAAGGAAAACAACAGTTATTTCTTAAATAAATTCAAAACTAACTACTTTGATCGAAAATTTTGTCAAGACTGATTTTGCGACAATGAATTTTACTCACATAAAATGACCAATCAGAAGCGTTTTTACGCTAAAATACGGTTTCGTTTATGGCGATAACAATATATACCCCATGTGACAGGAAATTCTCTCGCTGCATAAATGCGAAATATTCGATAGTGATTACAAATGCTGTTCGTAATCACAGATTATGGCAAGAAACATGATTAAAAATATATTCCTGCCACAATTAGTCACAAATGATAACGATATGGTCCTATTTGATATCGAGATACTGCAGAAATACGATAGTTTTTTGCTTTCACATGTTGAGAAAAAAGCAATTGAAAAGCAAGCTCAATTCCTGGAAATAGTGGTGAAACCGGAAGCCGCAAAAGTAATGATGCTCACAGATGGGTTTCGGAAATACCCCTATCCGAATTCGTATTCGACCGGTCCTCATACCGAAACCGGAAGATATCAAGATGCGTCATAAATGAACATAATATGGGTATCCGAAATTGGATGTAAGTATTTGGGATACCGTAAAAACGTCTCTTACTGAAAGATGAAAGATACTGATGCTACTAATTTGATCCTCAAAGGCAATTAATATATTTGATGTAGATAAATAACATCGATTAATTCTCCCGAAAACAACCACTTATCTCGAAACGCCATGATGGCTGAAAGGCTCATTAGGCACACACATAAAAGTGCGTCACCCGTCGCCATCTTAGTGGGTGGATGTTGCTATATAAATGAACATGCACAACAAACAAAACTATTAAATTTTCCCCCGCCTCGAAATCGATGGTCGCTTTTTGAAGAATATGACTTAAGTCTGTAAAAACTGAATGTGCTGATGATGTGCGCTTTCTTTGGCGACAATATAAATTTAATATTTACAACATTGTAAGTTTGTGTGATGAATTGTCGGTAACATGGTCTGAGGTTTGCGGCTCGAAGTTTATGTTCAACCGAGACGTGAGACTCTGCACATAGCCCCAAAAGCACCTCGTGAAATGAACAGGGCAACTTGAATAAACAAGGCAACTTTAACGAAAACTAATTTAGTAAATAATCTCTCGCGTACACCACGGCGTCACCGGACAACAAAAATCATTAACTGAGATATAAGTCGAAGTTACTCCATCCCATTTCAAATCATGAACGAGATCATGATTTAAACTGAAATGGAGTAACCTCGATCTTTTTAAAAGTGGTTTGTACATGTGTATACATTCATGGAATGATCACTAGCCTCGAAAAATGCGCTTTGAATCTCCTTTCGATTTTAACAACTTTTCAAATATTTCACTTGATGACGTCAGAAGGTAACATTTGCCACTGGATCCTTATACATAGAAAAAACTAAGAGAGCTCTCGTCCAATCAGAGGGCGAGGATTTTAGACTTATTGGAACATATGATACTGCTAATAAGAAACAAGTGCCGAGGCTGAAAAATTGGTACAGTGTTACCAGTTTTCGTGCGTAGTATAAACACCATGACTTTTGATGAACTGGGAGCTGTTACGCTACAACTACATTCACAGCGTAACAGCTTCCACGTCATCAAACGTTATGGATTCGGGGGGAGGGGGGGGGGGGTGCTGTCGCGTTTATTTACTGAGGCCATCTTAGGGGTGGAGGATCAGACTTAGCTGGGACGTTTTCATTGACGTTCCAGCCATTCAATTGTATAGAGATCAGTGAAGCCAACTCACTCTCAACGCTAGGACGTTGACTTCTAACGTTAATTGTTTAAATAGACCTTACATGCGATATTTCCGTAATCGGGCTATTCGATGCTATTTACTTGATAGCCGCCTATTGTTAGCACCGCAGTAGAGTTTTCTCTTAGAGTGTCCCGAGTATGATTTGTAAGTAGATTTATTTATTTTCTGGGGAAGGGGCAAAAAAAAGATGTGATTTTGAGAATGAATGTTTAAGAAATCTGCGGTCCCGAATGGTTTATATGAAGCTACACACCAAATCTGACCAATATGCGCCACAATCGACCGGACGACTGGCTGTCTTGAATTCAGGCGTTTTCGTGAATCCAGGGGCGACCAGTTGATGGCTGATTGGTGAAGCTGTCAAGACTCATGTCCGGACTAATAAAATATCTCGACAACATCATCAAGGCATATATTCGTCGAAGGAATGCCTTGATAATATAACTGGAATATTAGTAAGTCGGGATTATTGTTCAAACCTCAGATTTCTTGGAAAGTTATTTGTGGATAAATACGAAGAGTGGCCATGGTGCTATTTGTAACACGATGTTTAAGCATGGCGTACGGGACTGTATTACCCTTTTGAGATCCGTATTTTCTGGGGCTGAAAGCCGAAGGAAATATGAATCTCAGACGAGCTGTACAGGCCCGTACAGTTAAAACTAGAAGTCCTGTCATGAACTGTGCGCTTATCTAGTCTTAATTGCGCGTTGGAATTGCGCGCAATTGTCATATGGAATGGCATCCATAGCACGGCAAATTCTCCTGGTTGCTCATAGCAAACACAGGCAATGTTTCTGCCAATGGACCTCCGGGTTACCCGGAGGTCCATTGGTTGAAACATTGCTTGTGCACAGGACCTATGTGCAGAATTCGATATCCTTACTATGGCCATAACGCGTAGATTAACGCGCAGATCGACGTGCTACTTGTGCGCATTTCATGACAGGACTTCTACCTTTAACTGTACACCCTGCTGAAACACTGTGTGATGAATTTATTACCCTGTCCCTTCAGTGTGTCGAGTTTGTATTATTATATAATCCCCAAACGGTATTCCAGTGACGAAAACCACGAAAACCTTGCAAAAAGTAATTAATTAAAGAAACTGAAAGAAACATATGTCTTTCTTTATTATTGAACAAGGACGATTTGCTTTCAAATCACCTCACACTTTTGGGAGACATTAATTCAAGGATATTTGGAAATAATTACATTGTTAATGTTGTTATACGTTTTGGGTCCAAATACTCAATTCCCATTGGTCAGCTGAATGAAAACGTCATGACCAAATGTAATTCATTTTCCAATGAATACATTTGGTCGAACTTTGACCCGCATTTACGCAGTTGACAGAACTGCAGCGCAGTTGACAGAATGTAATTCGGGCGGTGTTTGGGCTGGTTTTTAACTTTTAGCGCCTCTGGCAGTGATCAACTCCGTTGCTGTTTCTTTGGTGACATTTCCCAACTGTGGCATAAAGCCCGTTACTAAAATACTCGTTTTCATTTCTAAAGTTGTGAAAAATAAAAATCAGAGTTGTGCGCTTTGTCTTTTGTGTGAGGGTGGTTTTTCGCCTCGTTCGTTCGTACATGTTTTATTTCGTCGTTCTGCTGTGTTGTTTGGTAAAAAGTAGTTTACACAGTTACGGAATGTAATTATAAGAATTGAATGCAATTTTTATAATCTTTATTGGAGTATGAACGTGTGGGGATGGGTACAAATTATATGAATCCCTTCAGGATTCATACATAATTTGTATCCACTCCCACACGTTCATACTCCAATAAAGATTATAAAATTGCATTCAATTCTTAAATCACCCGTCGTTATTATTGTGGTACACATGTTGACGTTATAAGTGTTTTATTCGATACAGTGGTGTATTGTGTGTCTTGGAGAATTGGGAACACTATATTCAAACTTGTACAAGTGCTTTAACAAGTTTCACTGAATAGATTATTCATATTACGAGATAGGTTGCATGTTTCCGGAAACTACAACAGATCTGTAGCGTAGAATCTCCTCAACAGAATCCCTCTTCTCGACAGTAAAATCGGACATTGGGGGATATGAACACATGTATTATTTCAAGTTTTCGGAAAGTCTCATCTCATAAAACACTATTGTTCTCATTTTGTTCGTGAGTCTGAATGTTTATTGTTACTGATGAAAATGTTTGAAGCGATAGGTGAAAGGGAAATTGGCGAAGTGTACCACAAAATGTCTGTACACTCCCTTTAGCTTTCACGTGGTATTTTCATACACCCCATTGAACTTCCGTACACCCGTTGGGGTTAAATATATCGTACTGGATGCACTGGTTACTGATCAATCCGAAATTGTGTGTAATTCTAAAAGGGTAATAAATGGGTTTCCGGTTTTTCAGTTAATTAGGATGTACCGTATTCCACATTATTGCCAATTCATTGTGTGCTACCTTCACGTTAATACTAATTATTACCACTTAATTTATAAGTTACTAGTCGATTAACATGATTTTGGAGGGCCGTTCAAACTCCATAATTTCAGTGACGTCATTCGACGAAATCGGGCCGCGGGCGATAATGGAATATAATTAGCTATTAGCGGCCCGTGGCCCGGCTATTTTCAGATTCCATGGTCTTATGAATTACTCCCATTCGGATGACGTCCCTTTGTATTTCTGAACTGAAGCCGAACGCACGATCGAAGCAGAAATATCGAATCGACTTTCGTGATTATTTCTTCCAGCAATTCCCTCGTGCGGTTAGCTGTAACAGGGAGTGGTAATAATAGTAATCACACGATTGTTTTCAGGCGTCATGATTCATTAGCGGCCCTGCAGCAATGATGAACAGCCCTTTGGCTTATTAATGGCCCTCCACTTCGTCTCGGGCCTTTAATAAGCCCTCGGGCTGTTCATCATTGCTGCAGGGCCGCTAATGAACCATAATGCCCTCCAAAATCATGTTATTGTTATATTTACACAGCCTGTAAGGGATCAAAATAAACTTGAAACAAACATTGTAAAGCGTACCCGGTCGTTAGTGGCTGTTTTAGTCATTAGAGCCCGCGGGCCGGCTAGCACGCGCTGACGTTCTGAGCATGACGTCATTTCGTCTTCTTGGAAATCTGTTCGAAACACTTCTCTAACAAGTTTACCATTCACTGGTGTTGATTGAGATAAATTTAATGTGTTCTGCCTTAAATTCCCAAAGAATGCTGTTTCACATTGATTGTTTGCACGAAATAATATAAATCCAAAAGGGAAGAAAATCTTTCTTATAATTTCCAAGTATTGATGATAATAATAAAAATAATAATAACATGATTTTCTCAAGCCCCGTTTGCTCCATTTACAGGACCTCCGTTTGTGATTAGCAGCACCACACCCATTGGCGGCCCTCGTCTGTCGCCAGGGGCCGCTAATGACTGCTAATCACAGATGGCGGCCCAGTAATGGAGCCCAACGCTATCGAAACTCATGTTACTGAATAATTAGTTATGCTGGGTCCCAATAGCCCGAATCAGGCATCACAGATCTCTAAGTTTATGACCGACCGTCTCTCTTTATCATTCCAAACTATTAAATGTTATCTCGTAAAAAAGTACATAATTATCAGCTGGAGGGATTCGATATCTGAAACGCAAACCTGGATGAACATTTCCGAATGGGGAAGTTATAGAGGTCTGGCATTCTTAAAATATGCAGGTGGGCGGCAGCGATTAGCTCCCCTCGATATTACAAAAGCGAAAAGTGGCTAAATGAAGTTTTACTATTAATCATGAATTCTGCCCAGTGGACTTTGTACATTTTGTTTGGTTCTGCTAATAAAGTTGTCTCTGTGAGATGGCTACACTGCCCATCGCACACCCCCGGGCATCGACAAGGCCCGGGGGTGTTGGAGGGGCAGCGTGGCCGTCTTACAGAAACCACTAATATATCAGAGATCTGAAAAGATGTGGGTTTTAGGAATGGGCTGTAATCATTAGTTTCTTAGGCCAAGAGGGCTAGTTTTCACACTCTTTAATTTTTTTAAGGCGAGCAGTAGGCGAGCAGTAGGCGAGCAGTAGACGGGCGAATCAATCGATCTCTTGAAACTGCCAGCCCTGGTTATGGGGAAGGATCTACATATCCCTACATATCCTCCCCTTATCTATATCTTGGCGCATATTTTTCTGTCCTAGGAAGCGTCATGTATGCTTACTTTTTAATACCCTTGTCGAATAGAAAGCAGTGTTCCTTTTCACCATCTTTATCCAATAAATTACATTGGCAATAACACATTTTAAAATAACTGAAGTGAATAGATTTTTTTTAAAAGCTTGACGGATATTTTGATAAAATTAACTTCATTTGATTTCTTTAAAAATGTATTTGGGTCAAGCGGTCAAAGGAAAACTGTTTTGTTTTTATATTATTTTTAATTGCGTTCCGGATGAGCAAGAAAAAATTATCCCAAATATGGTGATCATTAATCATATAGGTCGTGTTTTATTTCACCCTGGATACTTGCAGTACTTCCATTGATGTTGGCTTTTCATAACAAAAATATATAATGGTTTTTAATGGACAGGGGTTGCTTATAAAAGCAAGACCAACCGCTGCCTTCTCCAATTCAGACAACACTTTCACACAGACAAGTTAACAGAGACAAGATGCAGCCAGACGCAGACAAACTCGCGGTCAAAAACTTCAAAGACCCAGAAGTAATGGTAAGTACTGTATCATTGTTAAGCTTTTTAACCCTTTACCTAACCCGAGAAGCAGACGACACTTGCAAACAAAAGTCTTGAATAACTAATTTTTTCATTTTTTGTCTCCAAAACATAGGTTATGACCACTCATTGGAACGAGCTCGTCGAGCTCGTCCAAATGGGTGGTCATGACCTGTGTTTTGGAGACAAAAAATGAAAAAATAGTGAAAATTAATTGGAGATTTTTTAGAATAGCGCTGGTCGGTTTTGGCCCTTACGTTGGGTAAAGGGTTAATCCTTTAGACCTTAAGCTGTTCAACCATTCTACATTTGGTTGCGAAATGGTTTCGTTTTCAAAACTATTATAAAATGCAAATGACCCACATTTCATTGATAAAAGACGTTTGGCAAGTTCACTAATCACTCATGAGATTTTCTGTTTAATGGCGTATATAATTCTGCACCACGCCCAGAACTTTTTCCGCAACTTTCTCCGAAAAGTGTTTTTTTTACCTCTTGGAAACTTTTGTAGAATTTATTTTCAGTTTTAATGCGGTGACCAGGCGCATCGCAAAGATGGTCGATTGGGGGCGGGGGGGGGGGGGGGGGTGTAAACCTAATTCAAGTGGAGAGGAATGACTCAAGTCTCAGATGAAGAAATATTCTACAGTACAGTCGACGTGGTCTGGTCGAAATCCACGCGTGGGCAGTTGTGTCAACGCATGTATTTACCAGGTAATTAAAATCACCAGAAATGTGTTAATTAATGAAGTACCTTATATTTAGTATATGGAATCTAGTATGATTGTGCCCGTGGAAATAGTTCCCAGTCGTGGAAAGTGACCAGTCCACCGCGGCTGTTTTGCCAAGACTTGATGATGTAGTTGGAATATTTGTCAATGGGGATTACAGTCAAAAGAACTCCGAAAGTTTGTTTGCGGATAAACAGATGTTGTAGTCGCGAGTCATGAGCTTCCCAACATCTTATTTAATTAGCATGTACCGTACTGGTCATGCTGGGAACCAAACAGCTCCAATCAGCTGCAGGCATCCATTCGCATGAGACCGATTGCATATGAGACATAAGTCCATTTATTTATTTATTATATCTATACATACTTAAGCAAAATGGCTAATCGTGGCTTATTGAAAGAGAAGGTATATGGAAAAGGATACATCTATCAATACATGTACCTTTATCCAGTAGCTTAACCCTCTTCACACTGATGTCAAAATATCTAAATTTCAGGCAGAAAAAAATTCCCATAATGCAACTAGAAATTTAACCAATTCAATCTCATTTGACAGAGCTCATTGAGCTCTGTCAAACGAGATTGAATTGGTTAAATTTCTAGATGCATTATGGGAAAAACAGCTTCCTGAAATTTTGGTATTTTGACATCAGAGTGAAGGGGGTTAACTATCGCCTCGAAGTCCTGTTCGCGAACATCATCTGTTACTGTCTATTAAATGGAAAAAATAGGCTGCACAAAATGGGAGAGTCCGCTGAATTTTGGGCTTTGCTCCAGTACGAATGGCCTTTTTATCAACATTTCGGGGTTTTCATGTCATCTTATAGGCATATAATCACGGCGGAACATCTATCCAATTGAGGTGCTCATGTTACATGCTCTTCATTACTCCAGCATATTGAACATTTTACGATTTCTTGGGGATGGTGTGAAACAAGAATGACAATGCGGCGTTTCAAGGGTGACAACGGGGTTTCAGAGCGACAAGGGAAGTTTCACATCATCTGAAACCATTCCGGAGAGGCGGAATTCGAACCTTTTTAACCAGTACCACAAATCTAAATGTTATAGTTCAGTTCTTGATATTAGAGGGGTATCCGCATAATATTTAGTCTTGTACAATAACAAAATCGCACTGCTTAGTGCAATGTGAGGAAATAAATAAAAATAAACAAATGAATAAATACCGCCTCCCCCCCCCCCCCCTCGACCCGCTCCGCCCGGCCTCTGGATAGTTTATACATAAAAACACAAATCCAAGGCATAGTATGGCATTACATGCAGCGTCGAAGATACATAGGACTGTGTGGTTGTGTCAGAACTGTACTGATTGATTTGCTTATCAAATGGGCGATAATGAGGGTTCTCTGACAATCAGCAGTTATTTGTAGACTAAGTGGATCATTGGATGATTCACTCAGTCTAAAAAGAACTTCTGATTGTCAGATAACCCTTTACCTAACATGAAAAGCAGACGACACTTGCAAACAAAATTATTGAATAATTTTTTTTTTTCATTTTTTGTCTCAAAAGCATAGGTTATGACCCCTCATTGGAACGAGCTTGTTCCAAAGAGAGGTCATAACCTATGTTTTTGAAACAAAAAATGAAAAAATAATGAAAATTAATTGGCGATTTTTGTGAATAAGGCTGGCAGGTTTTGGCAGTTACGTTGGATGAAGGGTTAAAGACGAAGATGACAACTGAAAAAAATATTTTTGAATGACCAGACAGTTTATTTCTTGCCTCAAAAACTAAAAGTATAACAACTCATTTAAAACGAGCTCATTCCAAAGAGGGACTACAAGCAGCAATGATTTCGAAGCTGAAATAGAAAATATCTATAAAATTTGAATTTGTGAGTGTTGGAGAATAGTACTGAGTGTCTGACAGTTAGGGTCGGTAAAGGGTTAAATTCAACACTCTGAATAACAGAATCGACATAACCTACCGGCGCTATTTTCAATAATCGCCATTAATTTTTTTCTACCAGTTCATTTCATGCACACAAAACATTCGATTATTTGTTTGATTTTTGCGACAAAAACGTTTGAATTTTTAGTCACTTTTTTAACTTTTTTGCAACTGTCGTCTTTTGGTTGTGTTAATGTGAAGAGCGAAAAATGATTTTTCGAAAATCGTTTTTTTTCAGGATGAAAAAGTCTTTTAATATTTAAAAATATAATAATATATTTCTATAAAATAATACTGGATGGGGGTTATATGAGAACTTCCATCTTGAACAACTGTGCTATGAATTTTTTTCCGTCTCAATCGATTTGTTCAACAAAATAATAAAAGGAAAATACTCTCATTTTACATGAAAATTATATAAAAAATAAGTTTCACTTTGAACTGAATAATCTGTTTTTCACACAACGCGGTTTAATAGAATCGTGTGATCAGAGTTGAACACTCGAAGTAAAAATAGGAACACTGGAAAAATAACTAAGGCTGTTCCTCCCAACATTCATGTTTCAAGACGTGGTTCCAAATTCAAATGCTCCAAGATAGGGTTTATTAGAAAGGTGGAGCTACAGCCTTCCGTAATCGAGTCGAGTCGCGATAAAAGACTGTATATACAAGGACAATAAGCGCACAAAACCACCATTCTGTAGAGCTGAAACGGTTAATTTATTAATCGATTAATCAATGATCAACATCTTGATCGATCCAAAAAGTAATTGATCGATTAACCATTACTTTTGAACTACCGTCTTATATGATATGGATTAACAAAGGAACAAACTTGTTTCAAAACAGGCAAACATTGTCACACTAACGCACATCAATTATATGAGACAGAGCGAAGCATGCAAGTTACTCGCTGACATACTCGTTTACTTGCATGATCATCATACTGTATTAGTCGCTGGAAATGGTCATACTTAACCCTTTACCCATTGCTGGTAGCAGACGATACTTGCAAAATAAATTCATGAATTACTAAAAATTTTCACTTTTTGTCTCAAAAACATAGCTTATGACCCCTCATTGGAACGAGCTCAACGAGCTCGTTCCAATGAGGGGTGATAAGCTATGTTTTTGAGACAAAAATTAAAAACATAATACATTTGAATGGAGATTTTTGTAGAAAGGCCTAGACGGTTTTGTTTGTTACGTTGGGTAAAGGGTTCATGCTGTAAACCATCAACGGTATGGCAATTATTCAGATATCTATTTGGACAAGTGATTAATCGGTTAACCAAGGTTAATCCACGTGATTAATCGATCAAGAAAACCCCTTAACCGTTGCAGCTCTATTACTCTGTGAGAACATTTCAAGTTTTATAAATTATTAGAAAACTGTTTTCACAGATTATCAGTTGAGTGTAGAGTGGCAAAAATTATGCTTGAATGCGCAATATCTACAAATTGAATAGCCATGGGTTTCCATTCGATATTCGACTCGATTTGAAATCGTCTGCCTGATTCGTTTCATCGTTTGATTTTACCCGAATTTGAAATTCGCGGGGTCCTAGTACTGTATACCGCCCAATCCTGTAATATATTGCCCCGTGGGGTTGTGGGTCTCCAGTTTTTTCTGTGGGTCTCACTCCACCCAAATAGATCTGGCAAAATTATAGTACATACAGCACCGCCGCCGTGGATTGGTCGTAAGCCCCGCGTGGGCAGTTATGTCCACGCATGCGTTTATTACGTAATAAAAATCACCAGCTGCAAAACTTTAATGAATGAAGCGCCGGGCTATACTATTAGTTACACAGTTTGTTGGTGGCCTAATATGGTATATATGGTGTCAGTTAATTTCATATTGGACGAGAGTTTCGCTTACCGACTGCTGCATCGATGCACAGAACTAATAACAACAGCGATCAAAATTAAATGAGAGAATTCTCACAATGTGTTCACGTGTCTTTTCCTTGTTACAATTTATGGGAGACTCTTCTATAAATTGTAACAAGGCAAATTCATACATACCAAACAGTTTCATTTCGAAGGTAACATGACACACTTCCACAGAATATGAAGCCTTTTAAGTTGCCTAACCTGCACTTCAGACCAAATATGGGTTTCCAACACTCAATCTTTCAACTTGAAGCGTTATCGGCTGCCGCTATTTTGAATAATCAATGAACAAAGGGGAGATTACCCATTGCTGTCATCGTTTATTGATGTTGACAGGCACTATATGGTTTTATATGCAGTCTGCATGTGACGTCTTTGAACCAATGAAATTCCAGATACTTGTAGGAGGTAAGATATTATTGCATCCGTGTAAATATCGCCCATTCGTGGAATGTGACCAGTCCACGCCGGGCGCACTGTATGTGTGGCATTTATACTAGAATGAGCTATGTTGTGTATACTGATGTATTTTGAAGGACACGAACAGGTCTTTGAGGAATTTAAAATGTCGCCCCCCCCCCCCCCCCCCCACACACACACACACGTACATTTGGAATCGAACCATTGGCAATCAAGAGTAAAGACCATTGCACACCGTAAAAACGATGGTTGGAATTTTTAGGTGAAGTTCTCATGACTACTTGGTTCACTTTCCTTTCAACGCTACTTGAATGTGTTAAACACAATTGTTATAGAGTAAGACGAAAGTGCCGTGGTTCGCTTCAGACATATACTGGCACCATGTGGTATCTATAGTGATTTATTATGCCTCACGTTTGTAACATCAGCCGTGATTGGTTGACACCTTCTAAAAGTCAAAATACTGGGGTTTGGGACAAAACACGGGTACTATCGGAACGTTCTTCCCTGGAGACATGAGAACAAAGAAAATGTAAGCTCCACTTCCATTGATCAGCGTCGATTACGCACGCGCTGATTGGAATTTCTCAACACCAAATGCTGGCGCCGTGTCTGTTTAACTTTTTTCGTCACCGATAGACTCAAACTTACCTACAAATATGTCATCTTCAGTGGGTGTGTTTTCAATGTTAACTGCAAACAATGAATTCAAAAGAATCAGAAATATTAAAAACCCACGTGTTGTCCACCACTTCTAGTGAATCATGCATGTGACTCCAATCAATTATATTTCCACAAAGTAAGTAATAGTATTAGTCCTCCTCGACCTCACTGAGTCTCCGCCTCAAGTTCAAAATAAATTGTTTCACTCCGCTAAATTCTAACAACTATCGTCGTCCAAGAAACATGAATTTACATTCCATCATACCACTTATCACACAATCTTAGCATTAATAGTGAATTATAACATGAACAGCATGATGCAGTTATAAACAATGACATTTGGTGATATAGAAACTCCCAAAGCGACGGCACTTGCAACAAATTATTTTCGAATTTGGTCATCTTGAAAATCCTAAAGTGACGTCATTCGTTCGAAATGACATCACTAAAAGCATTCTGGATTCAGCTACATTGTTACGAGATTGACGGCATGTTGCAGTTAACGCTTAACAATGAAGCTATTTTTTGTTCGGCATAATAAAATAATTAGAACGTTTCTTTTCTATCGGTCGATAGTACCTGAGTTTGTGTGATTTCTGTTAAAAGCCTTTAGTAGCTTCGCTGCTTCAGGTTTTATTTCAGAAATCACACAAACTCAGGTACTATCGACCGATAGAACATGAAAACGTTCTAATATTATAGTTTGTATGTTCGTGGTTTTTGGTATATAGTATAGATATGTGACAAAAAACTGATAGTGAAGATGAATTATCTCAAAACCTTTTTATTTTCAACGAAACGGTTGACGTTGTTATTGACGTCGTCGCGACATGGTATACGCCGTAGAGATGTTGACCACTGTAGTTGTTCACTGTATAATCCCATATTATCTTGTCCGGGTGGTTAGTGACTGTTGATCTAAAGTAACCCCTTAGAATTACTACTCGCCAATGAAATATACCGCCCTATTGCTGCAATGGGTTGTGTGTAATGCTCATTTACGTAACATTAGGTATAGATGTCTAGGATGAGAGTATAGCTCGGTGGCCCAAACCCTATGAATCTACTGTTATCCCTTAGTACTACACCTGCATTCTTACCACCGTACGGGTGGTGTACGTAGTACATAATGCTAGACATGTAATGTTGTGTATTATGCTTGAATGCCTAATACGGTAGTATAATATGGACAGTATGAACACCCATTCGTGCATTGCTATCGCTTAAAGTACTATAATCCCACCTGCTACTTTGTACTATTCTACTGTTGCGATACAACTGCTTAATTTGTGAATTACACCGACGGATGCGACTGTTTCGTTAGGTAAAAGGTTGAGTTGCGCGACGTCGGCAATTTTTCAAATAAACAAGACATGCAACTCTTTATGAAACTGCCTGGTTCTAGATTACATGGAAACTATTTTGCTTTGGTTCTTTGACGGGCTTTGGGTCTACATGGAACCAAATTTGGCGTGGATGGATTTCTCCAGGTGTAGTGCACGTGAATAGTGCAAGATTATTTTTAGAACGCACGAGAAGTGAAACTATTGGAAACTTTTCAGTCAATCAGACGAAGGAAATGTCACGTGGGATATAATATTTCTAGATATTGCATTATAATGATAATTTGCACTCTTATTTTTGTTGACTTCAGATAACTCCAGCTGGCGATAAAAACTCGATTGATATGAGAAAATGGAAGATTACTGGAGGAGTTGTCGTTTTGGTTACATTTTTGGTTATCGGAGGAATAGTTGCAACCGTTTACCTAACGGGACATATGGTCAACAAACATAGGATGGTATGTATTTTTTCTACAAGTAAACTTTTTTTCCTGTTCAAACTTGTAACGTCTTCAAACTGATATACTTCGACGTAACATATTTGAATGAGCAGGTTATTGATATTTTTTACGAGTGCGTGTTAATGTTTAGTAACACTTTACCTGACATGAAAAGCAGAAGATACTTGTAAACAAAATTCTTGAATAATTAATTTTTTCATTTTGTGTCTCAAAACATAGGTTTGACCCCTCATTGGAACGCGCTCGAGGAGCTCGTTCCAAAAAGGGTCATAACCTATGTTTTTGAGACAAAACAAAATGAAAAAATAATGAAAATTAATTGGTGATTTCTGTGAATACCGCTGGCCGGTTTTGCCGTTACGTTGGGTAAAGGGTTAAAAGCCAACGTTCTAATAATAATTAAGTTCTTGATATAGCGCTCATAACTGTTTCTCATTCACATAGTGAATGGAAAACATTGTATGGTGCTGTACAGTTTCAATCAGTGTATTATTAGTTAGAATATGATGGAGGCTCTCTTGAAAAGATGGGTTTTAAGTTTGATTTGGAATTTGTGAATTGTCTCGCAAGACTACACATCTTCTGGTAAACAATTCCAGAGAGAAGGCCCAGTTTACCCAAATGATCTATCGGAAAACGTAACATGTCTGAGAAAAGGTACCTTGGGTAGCCGTTGGTTACTAGACCTAGTGGCATAAGATCTTGGTGTATATTTAACCAGTTTTTAACCCTTTACCTAACATGGAAAGCAGACGACACTTGCAAAAAATATTCTTGAATAACTATTTTTTTTTTCATTTTTTGTCTCAAAAACATAGGTTATGACCCCTCGTTGGAACGAGCTCGTTCCAACGAGGGGTCATAACCTATGTTTTTGAGACAAAAAATAAAAATATAATGAAAATTAATTGGCGATTTTTGAGAATTGCGCCGGCCGGTTTTGGCCCTTATGTTGGTTAAAGGGTTTAGAGGATGATTTGTTATCCAAACATCTGTAGACCAATGTCAATATCTTAAAGTCAGTTCTCTCTGATACGGGAAGAAGGTGTAGTTCTTGAAAGTCGTCTGGTGTGCTGGAGAATTTGCTTCTGTTCAAAACTATCTCGGCGGTAAAATACTTAATTATTTGGAAAAGGCTGAAGTCGATATTTGGTAATTTAAAAAAGTCTATTTCAACAGACAATAGAACAAAAGAAAAAGTGCATTGTCCAATTTATTACATGTGTTCCATTAGGGATATGGTAGGTCTGGGTTTCTTAAGTCTGAACGTAGCACACGACCCTGCTCTTTTTGTTTATAACTTACCAAACCTTCGAATGGAATGGTTTAACGCGCCGAAGGCGCGCAGGGACGGAATGGGGAACAAGCCCCTTTCGACCCTCAGTGACTGTAAATGACTAATTTCCACATGTCTACTCGTGTTGAAGGAGGAACAGATTCAGGTACTCGGCAGGTGTCACCGGTTGTGGCGTGATGGTCTCTTTGACTGATGTCGGTTGAACCCTCGTGTGAAGACCAGTGTGAGAGGATGGGTCCTCTCACAAAGGTAGTACCTCTCCCCGAGGGTGCAGTCGATCTGGATTTTCAGGCAAGTATAGTCTGCCACTTCGGAGATGATTTTGAGTGATGGCCATCACTGGCAAGTATGATCTGCCTCAGGCTGTCTCTATTTGGTAGGACGTCTTTGAAGGAAATGACGACGACCCCTATCAAACCTCATCCAAACATTGAAATTTATATCAATGGGTGGGTTCAAATTGCAAAGTTAACAAAGGCATGTACTCAAACTTATTTCCATCAAGATGTTGCAAAAAAGTAATTTTCACCAGAATTTTCGATCAGATCACTAGATTTCCTGTTCCAGCTAAAGCCGTTTCATAATTCACCCGTTTCGAAGTACTGATCTTTAATCGCGAAACGAATTGAATTTATTATACATAACTGACAAGTTTTTTCAGTGAAGACATTTCCAGGAAAGTTAGCTCTTCTTGATTTTCTGAAAGGTCTCAGTTAATTTAACACTAATGGTATAGAAATTTCACATAAAAATTAAAATTTCGAAATGTTTGCGAAGTTAAATCATAGGTGTGCGCATCATTTGACAACATCGGACATTCATCTGTAGACTAGTATATCTCTGCAGACTATATATATAATTACGTGCGCATGCGCCTGTGTGTAGGCAGCATATTTGTTTGTGGATCAAAATCTTTGCTTTTTCCATATTCCAAGATCGTTTTCGGGAATTATTTCCGATGTGGCGTTGGGCACCAATAAATGATAATAGTGATCCACGTATCTGTGAAAGAATAATGTACGTGTATGTGTGTATATTTATGTATGCAATTATTGTACAGCCATTGAGCACCGTGTGTGGATTCTGGGATTTAAATTTTTTATTATTATTATTATTATTATTATTATTATTATTATTATTATTATTATTATTATTATTATTATATCTCTACAATCAATTGAGCCACGTTTGACGATTATTCTCTGTTTAAACTAAAAATAGCATTTTAACTAATTTTTGATGTTCAATAATTTTTTCTGTTCATTATATCAACAGTGTGGACATCCTGTGAAATATAACTCAAAGTTTGCTGAGCACCAAGTATATCCAACTACCTGTTTTACGTTTTAGTTGAAATATTGTGATGAAAAGTGTATATATTTTTTATTTAATTATATCTTTAATGATTTAAGCACAGAAATTAGGATTTTATTTGTGTTTGACATTATTTTTTAGCTTTTGATTACGATAACCATGGAAAATGGGTATTAGTGGTAAAAGAGGAAATTTTTCAATTTGCCAAAAAGTTGACTGAGCGAACTGGTATGAGTTCAATATCAAGTATGAGACCCATAACTGTTAATTACAGCTTGACAACGCCTTCTCATGCTCCCAGTCAGGTTCCTTGTGGTCCTTTGTCGGTTGTTGTTCCATTCTTGGACCAGCATGGTACCAAGCTCCTGGACACTTCTTGGGTGGATTGGACGGGCTGAAATTGCAAGCTGCAACTCATTCCAGACATGTTCGATTGGATTGAGGTCAGAGGATCTTGCTGGCCAATCCATCAGAATGAATCTATCACCCACTGCACCTGCATACAATCTGACGTGGACATCCAGGATCTCATCAATATACCGCCGTGTAGTCTATGTACCACGTTCAAGGACACAGAGCTCGGTACGTCCATCCCTGCTGATGCTACCCCAGACCATGATTGACCCTCCACCATAGCGGACATGCTCAGCAATGTTGGCTGCATGGAATCTGGTCTTCTCCATACCCTAGAACGCCTATTTGTATGGCCTAGGCAGTACCTTGACTCATCTGTAAAAAAGACAGGTCGCCAATTTTCTCTGGTTCATCCAACGTGGTCCGTGGCCCATTCATATCGTTCCTGGCGGTGGTTCTGGGACAGTGGAATGCGAATACATGGTCTTCTCGATCGGAGACCACCTTTGTGCAACCTTGCCCGGATAGTCTGCATCGAAACATTGACCCCGGATGCATTCTGAAGGTCACAGCGAAGCTGGGTTGCTGTGGCAAAGCGGTTCCTACGAGCCTGAATGACCAAAAACCTGTCTTCAGCTGAAGATGTTGTCCTGTCTGTGCCATCACCATGCCGTTTTACTGGTGTGCCATACTGCTGAAATCTTGCCCGGGCTCTGGTGATCACCGTATGGTACACACCAACCAAGAGCTTCATCAGCCTGACAATTGGTAGCCCCTTGCTCCACCATCCCTACAGTCCGTCACAGTTCTGCTTCAGACAAATATCTTCTTACATTTGCATTTGCCATATTCAATCATTAAATCACAATGGTTTGTGTTGAAATGAAGACTGAATACCGTACACACGCCATGTACATGTAGACAGTACACGAACACATCATGAAAATCAAGGGGTACATGCTTTCTATGACTGTCACGAAAAGTATGCCTGCCAAGGGAGCTATTGTAAACACTGGGGACCATCTCAATACATTCCTCAATCATATCCACCAAAAATATCGCAAATATGCCATAAGCAAATTTCACAATGGTGTGTAAATATTTGGTGCTTAGCAAACTTTGAGTAGTATATAATACAAAACACTATCCTTTGCATTAATATAAAAGTTTATGAAGTAGAAGTTGCTATTTTTCCTGGAAAATATAAAACATTACAAATTAATGTAAAAACCCATTCGCTAAACGAAGAGCCAAAGTGGGCTGTTACTTGGTTGTTTCTAATTAGCTATCCACAAAAAGCTTCCTCGTATCACTTTTAATAAACGAAAACAACAGACAATTCCGATATACACTCGTGTCGAAAGGGTATAAGTTAGATTACTTCACTCTTTCTGCACTTCGGCGCTCTGAAACCTTTCATTCATCATTCTGCTCTAACTGTGCTTCAGCAACAAATATTATAAAAAAAACAATCTGAAAGCATAGGTTAATCGACTTTAAATACATCATACTTTTTGTAAACAACTAATTCTGGGGGGTACCGAGTAATTTCGTGTGGACTGTGCACACCAAAGGCTTCACCAACCTGACAATGGGTAGCCCCTTGCTCCACCATCCCTACAGACCGTCACAGTTCTGCTTCAGACAAATGTCTTCTTCATTTGCATTTGCCATATTCAGTCATTAAATCACAAAGGTTTGTGTTGAAATGAAGACTGAATACCGTACAGACGTCATGTACATGTAGACAGTACACGAACACATCCATCATGAAAATCAAGGGGTACATGCTTTCCATGACTGTCACGAAAAGTATGCCTGCCAAGGGAGCTATTGTAAACACTGGGAACCATCTCAATACATTCCTCAATCATATCCACCAAAAATATCGCAAATATGTCATAAGCAAATTTCACAATGGTGTGTTAAATATTTGGTGCTTAGCAAACTTTGAGTAGTATATAATACAAACACTATCCTTTGCATTAATATAAAAGTTTAGGAAGTAGGATTTGTTATTTTTCCTGGAAAATATAAAACATTACAAATTAATGTAAAAACCAATTCGCTAAACGAAGAGCCAAAGTGGGCTGTTACTTGGTTGTTTCTAATTAGCTATCCACAAAAAGCTTCCTCGTACCCTTTTAATAAACGAAAACAACAGACAATTCCGATATACACTCGTGTCGAAAGGGTATAAGTTAGATTACTTCACTCTTTCTGCTCTTCGGCGCGCTGAAACCTTTCATTCATCATACTGCTCTAACTGTGATTCAGCAACAAATATTATAAAACAAAAATCTGAAAGCAATAAGTAAGGTCAATCGACTTTAAATACATCATACTTTTTTAAGTTATAGATGAATCCTGTGCCTTATTTATCTCTGTATATATCATGTGAAGGAAAATCAGACAAGTTTATCAGTGACTCTTATTTGTAGGAAACAACAGTCTTCGTGACGTCAAGCAAAGAACCGGCCGTGGAAAAGGTTGTGATTGACACGCAGAGGCAGACCGAGGATATGCAACTCGAAAGTAAGAACCTTCGAGTGATTCACGATTTCGATAAGGTAAATATTATCTCGATCTTTCTATTCCTGGTGCAATAATTATTTTTCAACGAGACTGTCTGAGTGATCTCGTTTTTCAGTGTGTTCCCTGCATTACGCTTATGTTGTGGATCGTATGCAAGTTTCGTCGATGCTTGCACAGTTTGCATAATTCACGGTGATGACTTTGAATTCTGAGTTTCAGTTCAGATAATGTGCCGAGTTCAGATATTTAATAACACTTTCGATGCCGAAAAGGACTACTATCAAACCTATTATCTGATTAATTGCTGGAAAGGGCTCAGAGAGCCCTTTCCAGCAATTAATCAGATAATAGAGTTTCAAGTATGTCATGAATTTGAATTTTTTAACCTCGCATACAGGCATACATAGAGATCTTCCATATATGGAAAAAGTAGGCGTGGCAGTGAAAGGGTTAATGACGATAGATATCCGCAATTTATTTATTAGATATAAATAATAATAATAATTTTTTTATATAGCGCTTTTCCCTGCGAAACGCTGCTGAAAAGCGCTGAAAACATAGGCGACGGTAACAATGGTATAATCAGCGGCCGAAGGCTGCTTGAAAGAGATGGGTTTTTAGAGCTTTCTTGAAGTTATCTGTATTTAGGGTTTTTCTAAGGTTCTGAGGGAGGGCGTTCCAGAGTGAGGGAGCTGCGAAAGTGAATTATCTTCTTTTCCCAGAATTGTATATTTTCAATCTCGGCTGATATGTTTCAAAGTCAACTGATATGATATTGATCTCGGTCAATATTAAACAAGCTAGAGTTGCCCCTAGATATATTATTGGGAGCAGCCATTTTGTTTATATACTCTCCCAAAAAAGAAAGTGTGCATGCTAAACAATAACACTAAAAAAAGATATATATCATTTTCATTCATGGAAGTTTTATTCAATCACAGATGAATCAATTTGTGATCAGCACGAGAAATGTCATTACGCAACGACGAATACTCTTGGTACCAGTCAAAGACACTAAGGGTCAAACACAAAAGTCACACACTCAATATCTGTATGACCTCCGTCAGCATCGACTACTGCTGTGCATCTACGCCTCATGGAAGCGAACAAGTTAGCATGGAAGTGTTGTGGGATGTTGTTTCATATTCTGATAAGCTGTCTTTGGAGTTCCACAAGCGTTGACGGTGCATGGGAAAGCCGGCGTAGCTGACGTTTCATTTCGTCCCATACGTGCTCAATGGGTGAGATATCGGGCGAATTTGCGGGCCAGGGAAGAACATCCACTTGTTGTTGCTGCAGATACTGTTGAACAACACGAGCTGCGTGGGGTCGTGCGTTGTCCTGCTGTAGAATGACGCCGGGGCCGTGACGTTGCAGAAATGGGACAACAACAGGTGTAGGCACTTCATCACGATATCTGGCTGCATTGAGATTGCCATCAATAATGACCAGCTCAGTTCTGTTACGGGCAGAGATGCCACCCCACACCATGAGAGACCCTCCCCCATAACGGTTTCGTTCCACGACACATGGATCTGCGTAGCGTTCGTTTCGACCTCTGTACACTCTCTGGCGGCCATCTGATGATGAAAGATGGAAACGACATTCATCTGCGAATAAAACACGTCGCCACCAGTGTAAGGGATGCCTGAGATGTTGTCTACACCACTGCAGTTGAGCACGACGATGACGTAACGTCAAAATCGGACGAATTGCAGGTCTTCGAGGACGTAAGCCGTATTCTCTCAGCCGTTTGATTACTGTTTGAGGATGTATCCGTCTCAGGTTAGGGATGTTCCTGGCTGTCATCGTTGCCGTTTGTTGCCAGTTCCGGGGATGGACGACACGGATATACCGATCTTGTTCAGGGGTGGTAACTCGGGGTCTCCCGGAGCGGGGTTGGTCTCGAACGTCATCATGTTGTGCATGTCGATGGACTAGCCAGTCTAGTGTTACGGTGGCAGTTCAAATGCTGGGCAACCTCTCTGTGTGTCCTGCCAGCTCTAATCATACCCACGGCAAGGAGACGTTGATTCATTGTCAATCTTGGCATGCTAATGTGGAGTCGTTTTAACAGCAACGCAAGTTTGAATGTGAACGATAGGAAGACCTTACTTTAGTGTTTAAATACCCAAGGATTCACACTGCTGCATGAATTTTCAGACTCTCCACGTGCAAAACATGTCTTTTCACAAACGTGCAGCAAGTCATTTAACGTTAATGCAATTTTAACGGGAAAGCTGTTTTTGTGTTCAATATAACTTATTCATGAACAGGTTAACACTCTTTACGCCTACGAAATTATTTTTTGGAGTTTGATCAATTTCTGCAATGCACACTTTCTTTTTTGGGCGAGTATAGTAAAATCGTTCACAGTTATCAATCAGTAAAATTGGGCTTATCAGGCAAAAGGGCGTAATTTTTAAATGGTGAGGAATCAATGAAGGTAATAAATAAGGATTAGGTGGATGAAGAGAAAAAAAGAAGAGCGTTATGAAGAAAATTCAAAGCACACTACGATTCAGAGTCATAAGTGGAAAGTCGTCGAAGTGAGAGAGTTGATTGTTTATCCCATAAATGGCTGTTTATTTGAACAATAAAGGCCTTGGTTAATTTTTTGCTTTATTCAACTAGTAGGGTGATAAATTTTCCCCATAGGTTTAACACTGAAAGAATTTATTCCCCTATTAGCGACGGACTTGTTGACCTCTGGCCTCTACCACATTTGTCTAGCATAATTGATAGTTCGATTGTTGATTTCTTTAAATCATTTTGAAAGTTTTACACAATGACAGAAGAAAACAACACCCAATGCTTGTATAATAAAGTATTTTACCAAGCTCAGCTCAAGGTTGTAGAGGAATTATGTTTAGACAGAAATGTATTACTGCGCCTTGTTTATTTTTGCCAATATTGCTGGTCGATCGAATTGGACGAATGTGCTCCTCACTCCTTGCTGTGTTTTGTAGCGAATTATAGCAGGATTTTGCTGCGACTGTCCTGTAGAAGAGTTATGGGATAAACAAAATAAACGTATAGTGTTTTCAATTAAAACATTTATTCTACTCGTAGAATTAAGAATGAAACTGACGAGCCTCTGGCGAGTAGAATAATTTTTTTTACTTGAAAACACTATACGTTTATTCTATATTTAGCTATCCTAACGTATTGGGCTCCCCGCTAGGGAAGCCGAGACGGTCAGATGGATGAACTTGGAGTTCGGACTTTGGTCTCAGGCTGATATGAAGTTTTCCCGGTAAAGTTTTCCTGTTCAGTAGCAAAGCATCACCTTCAAAGACAATGTAAGTATATATTTGATATTTTAGCACAGTGAGATGACCACAAAGGGACTAACAAATGGTGTATGGGTTCTTTATTTCATTATGTACCTGTTGTAAACAGCTAAAGATGTAACGCATTTCCCTTAACACGTACTGGGTTTGGAAGTTGTGCCCCGTAAATGAAAACATGTATTTGTCTTCCCTCTGAAGTAGGGGCGCAGTCGCGATATGGTCTTAGAAACAAGACCTGGACTCTGATACAACAATTTGTACATAAACATAACTTTGATGATATATATGTATCAAAAGATGTTGTAAGCTAACCATAATAAAATACTAATTACCATGGCTCACGCCCAAGCAATTCTCCTTCTTTATTTGTTTGTGCGGATTCTCTAAAGAAACCTTTCTAAGGAGGTTGCGTTAAGCTCCCGAAATTTATATAAGTTATCCTACAATATTTTGTACATCACCACATTTCTATCTACAACCTTGAAATATCTAACTGGTGCTTTCACGGGGAGTAATGTTTACACTGCAATCGGGTATTGACATCATCGAATTAATCTTTATGTGAAAGAAAAAAGTTATACTTTTTGTTTGCAAATATTTTAAACTTATGTCGTTGACTGTTTCAGGAAACATGTC
The DNA here is from genome assembly GCA_031216915.1 of Pictodentalium vernedei. Taxonomy (NCBI): domain Eukaryota; kingdom Metazoa; phylum Mollusca; class Scaphopoda; order Dentaliida; family Dentaliidae; genus Pictodentalium; species Pictodentalium vernedei. Next base: position 88,427,902 of record CM062292.1, read on the forward strand.
GATTAGTTTTTTTTCTATTTTCAACTGTTTAGAAGATAAAATTAGACTTCTTTATCTTTATCATTTTCCCAGGGTTCAGTTCTAGCTGTACACAATAACATTTAAGCTATTTCTGTAGCCTTCGCGCATTGTCATAAACAAAACCGAAACTACACGTTTGTTTGATCATTCAAAAATGTTTCAAACGCAGAATCCTGTGAAACAACAAAAAGCGAACAGAGAAAAATGAAACGAAACATTACAGTACATCATAAGCTGCCCTTTTCTCCACTTGATCGCCATCTAGTGGCGACACATTCAGACCAGGGCAGTGATTCTTTTGGGGAATCTACAGGGGTCGAATATGGTATTATTTCTCAATGGTATTTGGGCATACTGTTTCCCAATTCCAAACCCAAATTTCCTAAACTTAACCCCACTCGAACAAAACTTTAATTCACATTTGGTATCCTGAACTTGGCGATAATAAGACCTCGAAAACCCATTATTACCAACTAATGAAGCGAAGAAAACGTCTTAATTCAATGACAAACAAGAAATTCTTCTTTGATCCTGAAAGTACTAATTCCTCCTTTGATCGTTCTGTACTGCAGCAAAACAGGTGCGCATACAGGCAGTGTTTAGATACACTTAAAGATACATCTACGATTCTTGTCAGTTGTTTCTATCCGCGTTTTGGCTGCTTATATACGCTGCCATAGTTTGCCTAAAGATAACTGCAAAGATATAAAATGTATGCTGACAAATTGAAGCAAAGTTAAGAGCAGTTTAATGAAATTGCAGAGAATGGGTTGATAAAATTTCTTTTAACTCTTTATTATAATGCTTAATTTAACCCTTTACCCATCGTAACGGCCAAAACCGACCAGCGCTATTCTCAAAAATCGCCATTTAACTTTCATTATGTTTTCATTTTTTGTCTCAAAAACATAGGTTATGACCCCTCATTGGAACGAGCTCGTCGAGCTCGTTCCAATGAGGGGTCATAACCTATGTTTTTGAGACAAAAAATGAAAAAAATTAGTTATTCAAGAATTTTGTTTGCAAGTGTCGTCTGCTTGTCATGTTAGGTAAAGGGTTAAGAAGAACACATGGTGTGCGTTTGTATTAATATTCTCCGTTCATTTTAAAGGCGGATTAAAATATTTTATTCTTCCTTTCCTCCAAAATAAAATCCCAACTGGCAGTCTCGCGACACAAATTTTCCCAGTGACATGCGCCCCGGACCCTTTCCAAAGAGGAAAGAAGAATCCCCGCAGTGGCTGGAGATTTCACCCTTAAAATATAGCGAAAATCAAAAAGGAATGCAGAAAATACAACTCAAATGGCATCTCTTTCTCAGCGGGTGAGATTTTAGTACGTTATGGATCAGAAAGCAGGATAAAAAATTCGATCAGATCACGATGTAGTCGCAATCCGATCGGAAGTCTCTGTTCGCTTTTTGTATTGGCAGTATAGTAGTTTGAAGATGATTCGAAAGTCAAATGGGGTGATGTTTTTAGGTTATGTTATTACATTACGATTATTTTATTGCAGGGAATATCTATGTACCGAATGATGATGGAGGATGAGAGTGTCTGCATAATTACGCCACTTGAACGATCACACCTTCAGGATCCCGATTCCATGATGAAAGCCTTGAAACATGTGAGTGTGTTGAACCATTAGCGATGATTACAAGGGGATGGGACTATAATTGTTAACGCCGTATACCAATTTTCTCACGGTTTCCGACGATTAGGCTTTTAACTCTTAGTGTTTTCACCAAATCTAGTCATGGCTGCTTTGAAGCAGCCATGACCAGATTTGATGAAAAATTCAACTAAATTTAGCTCAAGAGGACATTTGTCAAAAAATTCACAACATTTACGAGGGTGGGAGATTTGATTAAATGTACCCAAATTATACATATTTCAGTTGCAAGAGAAATCCTGTCCTGGACAGGAATATCCACCAGCTGCATGTAAGGAATTAAAAAACATTTCCCCTGTTCCTTCTTCACACAAAAAAAATAATCACGTGACTTTGTGCTTTTCGAGCGTCTATTCAGATGCTATATAAGTAATGGGAAATTTAGCTAGAAATAGGAGACATGTTGTTTTCAATGGCGTCAAATATCGGAAAAAAATGTTAGAATTTTTCTTTTTGTGGTCTGTAAAATCGCGAAGCATTGTTCGTAAATACGGATGGATAGCGAAAAGGTAATAAATTATTATTTTGGATAGATTTTTGATGACATCGAAATTAACCTATCACCTATTTTCAAGCTAACATTCCTTTACTTACGTAGCACTTTATATGAGTCTGTTAACTGTGATAAAACATACAACTGGTGAATCTACTCACCATCTTTCCGTTCTTAATTCTTCAGAGAGGATACAGTAATAACTCTTTAGCCTGCTGCTGATTTGTCGCGGTCTTCTAACGAGGAACCATACACCAACCAAGTCACCCATCGGGTTATTATTCCATCACTTTCCATCCTAATCTCCCAGCATTCTGTCAAAAACTGTATCATAATTACCCCATTCTCAATCTCCCTAACTATAAATTTGACCCCATTCCCTCATGTCATCTCCCACCCACTTGTCCTTCATTCTTTCGTTCTATTTTTCAATTAGTTTCCCGAGGGGTCTTCTTCCATTTGGCAAATATTTAGGGCATTTTGCAATAAAATGTTCCAGGGTCTCCTCAATCAAAAGATATACATTTGGCACGCCCCTTCCTCGCCTTTCCCGGTTCCCCCCCCCCCCCCTCAACTCCAGTGACTTGGATCTCAATTCGAACAACAATTACCCCAACCAATCTAAATTTTCCATCTAGGTACTCCTCAAAAAGCTTGTACATCTTTTCTATATAACGCGTCTAAAGAGGATTTTTGTCGCTCCTACTTTTACCCACTCCACGCATGCAATCAACTCTTCTCTCAAATCTTTTATATGCACTGCAACCAGAATCGGTGACAGGATGCACACTGTTTACAGCCTATCTCTAGTGAAACCTTTTTGTTGTGAGGTTTCCAAGGTTGGGTACACTCTGCACATCTTTGTACAGTGCTCTCGTGATTTCGACAAAACTTCTTCCGAATCCATGACCCCACAAGTTCCTGCAACATCCTCTCGTGTACTCTGTCGTATGCATTTCTCACATCGAAGGCCATAAACATCTTTCTCTTATTTACGTTTTTGATTCCATCAGTTGGGAGAGAGTGAACAAGTGGTCTATGACTCGCCTCCCTTTCCGGAACCCATTCTGGATTTTCCCCTGGAAGCATCTTCTTTCGACTATTTCCACAAGCCTTCCATAGATAACCTTTTAGATTACCTTCCCAATATTGCTGCTTACAGATATCACTTTGTTAGTTATCTAAGATTTACCTATCTCCGTTTTTGTGTATGAATGTTACCCTGATTTCCTTCCACTATCTCGAGACCTCTTGCTTTGTGATTGCTATGTTAAATAGTGATGTAAGATGCTTATATAATGGATCCCCCTCCCCCTTTTGAACAAAATCGTTAGTACCTACTGCTGTTCCATTTTTCAACTTGGTAACTGCATTTCGTACTTCCCAACCTCAATTTCCCTGCATACTAAGTCAGATATACTGATAAATGGATCTTCGGGAAAATGTGGTCATTCAGCTGTGACTGTTTGCCAAACCACGATCAGAGTGAAAATAATTTGAGAAACGTGAGGTACATGGTATTCACATCATGCCTAGGTCTGTCATGATTAATCGAGACGTGGTTTAATTGTCGAAAACATCCAAAATCGACTATAGTTACAAAGTCGATGATTGCGGGTTTTAATCACTCCTTTATTGACGAATTATTAGTAATTACTCTCCTCTCCATTGTGCCTAAGGCTGTAGAATATCAAAATACATTGTAATTTATACGGGAATAAATATAAACATATCACACATGGCACCAGGTATGGCGTTCTAGAAAGTATAGGGTATAATAATTGCCCTTCTCAGTCTACCAAGGTGTGCAATAACCTTCTTAAATCTCAATGCAGATATTATTAGACTACTGACCACCTCAGGTCCAAACCTGCGCCTAGGCTCAGGTTTGGGCCTGAGATGGTCAGGAGTCTAAATTTTCCTCGGAGAGCAGTAGGCTTGCAGCATGCCTTCATGCCAAAAGAAAGTCCGATCCGATGAACTACAGTTAAAACTAAAAGTCCTGTCATGAACTGTGCGCTTATCTGGGCTTAATTGCGCATACGAATTGCGCGCAATTGCTATATCGAATGACATCCAAAGCACGGCAGGTTCTCCTGGTTACTCATAGCAAACACAGGCAATGTTTCTGCCAGTGGACCTCCGGGTTACCCGGAGATCCATTGGCTGAAGCATTGCTTGTGCACAGACCATATGTACAGAATTTGATAGCCTTACTATGGTCATAACGCGAAGATTAACGCGCAGATCGACGTGATATTTGTGCGCATTTCATGACAGGACTTCTAGTTTTAACTGTAATCACCAAAATATTGTACATAGTTATTTATTTACTGGTGTTTAAGGTCACATACTTATGCCTAATGGCTAATCGTGACCGTGACAGTTTACGGGTGAAGGAAGCCTGAGTACCCGGAGAGAACCACCGAGCATCGACGAGCAACTGTCAGCACCTCAACATTCTAAATCTGTTCAAGCTCCGCTCAGGGTTACAGCGGTTGAAGACATGCGCACCATCGACGTGCAGTACGCCTTAGTACACGGCGTCATCGTGCCCCCATGTAGGCAACCGGGATAAAGTACCTTACCAAAGGACACAACGCGGGTCGTCCCGGATTTCTATATAGTTATTCTAGAAGTCACAGAGTACAATTAAATCGACATTAATCCATTATTCTTATTCGAAAGTCCATCATTAAGTTTCATAATCACGCCAGCCTTAATGATGCCAGTAAGCTTCACCAACAGATCGGGCAGTCGTATTGTGACGTAAACAATTGCGTCCTTTGACATTTTCGTCTGCGTTTGGAAAGGCAATATTGCTCTGGGAACCGTAACTTGATTAATAGTGTCGCCTGTTTGTCAAGGTGCTATATGAGTAATGGAACGTTAGCTTGAAAATAGGTGATAGGTTATTTTCGATGTTGTCAATAATCTAGACAAAATAATGGTTTGTCACTTTTTCAGTGTGCATCAGTATTTACGTACTGTGCTTCGCAGTTTGAACACTAAGAAATAGAAAATAGTTACAGTTTTTACATATTTGACGTCATCTAAAATAACATGTCACCTATTTTCGAGCTAAATTTCCAATTATTTATGTAGCACCTTAAAGCTATATCCAGATAAGGCAATAGCAATGCAAAAAGCCTATTCAAGTTGAATGACAATGAAAAACTAACTAAAGTACTAGTATGGGTATAACATTTGAGATAAGTATGTTCATGGAACACAGGGGTGGGGGTGGGGGTCTAAAGAAAAATTTATTAAACTGTATTTTCATAGGTTTGAAGACATAGAAATAACACATTTCTCTTTTTTTTTGTCAATTTTCTAAGTCAACGATCGGTGAATTAGATCACAGAATTAACTGCTATTTTTTACACAGCACGCGTGACGACACGTAAGAACAATGAAAACACATGTAGTCTAATGAATTTAGAAGGTTAGGAACGGCTGTCGTTCTTCCTCTCCAAATACGAGATTTGCCATCTTAAAATGGATTATGGGTTTTTTCACAGGACATTTACAAAACATCTCGGATCTTTCGTGTTGTTCATGTTCATTTCAGCCTTAAATTTCTTTAAAAAGGGTGAAGATTTGATTCAGAAAGCAATCAAAGCACATACATATTATCTTTGTTCGTTTACATTGCAGGAGACGATTCCGCTTGCGATTTCTGATTTTGATCGTTCAACACGCAGGCTTCCCACATACGTAGAACGTTGTCATTACAAAATGCAACACCCTTGACCGCGACAAATTGCCGACAATGATCCACCTATATATTAAGTTCAACTAAAACTGGCCATATACAAATATTTTCACCAAAATTGAACCTGGAAAAACTATTGATATGTATATTTTGAGCAGGTGTATTCTCCATTGTATGCAAAAGTACGTTTAATTACAATGGGAAAGTTTGATGAAATAAAAATCAATTCATCCGATTTTTACTATCATGACACCGAATACTCAAAAATAAAGGCGTCGAAAGCCCGATTCAGAGTTTAGAAAACAATATTTAACCCTTTACCCAACTTAACGGCCAAAACCGGCCAGCGATATTTACAAATTTTCATTATTTATTTCATTTTTGTCTTCAAAACATAGCTTATGATCCCTCATTGAAACGATATCTGAGTCTATTGTGCGGATGTACATGTGGTAACGTGCCTTTATTGGGCGGATTTAACAACATAGAGAGAATAACAGAGTCTACTGGGCGGATGTACATGTGGTAACGTGCCTCTATTGGGCGGATTTAATAACATACAGAGAATAACAGAGTCTACTGGGCGGATGTACATGTAGTAACGTGCCTCTTTTGGGCGGATTTAATAACATACAGAAATAACAGAGTCTACTGGGCGGATGTACATGTGGTAACGTGCCTCTATTGGGCGGATTTAATAACATACAGAAAATAACTGAGTCTATTAGGCGGATGTACATGTGGTAACGCGCCTCTATTGGGCGGATGTAATAACATAAGAGAATAACTGAGCCTATTGGAAAGATGCGAACATATAGAGAATAATAATTTCAATTAGTTTTTTTTGTCTGTCATGTTAATACCGTTTACAAGAGAACACACAATACCCAGGTACACCATTGGACATATTTACAGTAATTGGTTGTCACGCAGACCTTGGGGTTAACTTTTATTATTTTATGAGGTCCATATTTGGCCTCAGCGATTATAAGACTATAAGTTTAGTAACATCTTGCCGATTCCAAGCACATAAATGGGTCAATTATATTTCTGCTGATCTGTGTTCATAGTGTTTTTAGATTGAACTATCCAGGTTTACATGCAGGTGTTTGATTGTAAAACCTACCCAGTGAGCCTCTAAAATTCAATGAGTCTAACACGAATGGCAGACGGCGCGTGCCCAAAATAGTTTTTAACATGGATTTTTTTTAATATTTTGCTTCAAAAACATAGCTTATGACCCTCACTGTGACGATCTCAAGGTGCTCGTTCCAATTAGTGCCACATAAGGTTTGTTTTCGTGGCAAAAATTGAACAAACCATTAAATATAATTGCGATTTATGTAAGACGGCGTGGCGAATTTTGCCGTACGATAGGTAAAGGATTTACATAAAAGGAAGAGCCTCACGCCATTTCTTTCTGCGTGGTCTGGCCATGTTTCGGTCTCATTCGTTCCCTCTACGTTTGCTCCGCTTCTCGTCATATAACATCGAGTTGGTGTACCAAGGGATATATTCAATACTTGCGAGGAAATGCTATACCGACCCCCTCGGTTTTTTCTGCCTGAAACTACAGTAAAAGACGTGCGATTTACCATGGAAATGCAAATTTCAACAACGGTAACTCAAACAGATTTAAAGGGGCAACTACTACGTCGACCTGTCAACCAGAAACTCGGCAAGCTCGCTGGACTCGTTCCATCGAAGGTTCATAGGCTAAATATTTTTGGCACAAAATGAAAAACTAAATTCGAATGACGATTTTTGCAGACAAAACTCGTCATTTTTGATGAAAAGTTAAGCGAGCGTATGCGAAAATAAAATATTAAAATAAATAAAAGAAATTTTCGGCCGAACGACCTATTTTTCTAATACATGTAATTTGAACCAATTTATTTTTATTGTCTAAGAAGTCGTGCTCCACCGGAGTAAATATCAGGGGCGGGCCCGGCTAAGAAAAGTTGCCGAGAAATGCTCTGGGGGTACTGCAGGATTCATCCGGACCCGGAAAAATTTTTGATTTTTTTTAACTGAAAGAACGCTGTTGACCTGCATCTGTGCGATGAATTGCAGTCCACATCGAGGACATTTCGATGGAATATATTTATTATCTGCGTCGCTCATTCGGAAAAATGGTTGCAGCGCTTGGGGGCGGTAAGGTGGGGGATGCCTCGACTCATTGAGTAGACCATAGTTAGACCCACTGGGAGAAGATTTTGATTTTTTAGACTGACAGAACGCTGTTTCCTTGCAGATGAGCGATCAAATGCAGACTAGACTGCTGGTATATCGAAATGTCTCAATGTGGACTGCCAATGGCAGTCCACATAGAGGTCATTTCGGTAAACCGGCAGTCTATGTAGTCAGATCCATTTCGCCTGTTGATCATTTTCAGAACATTTTATGCATCAACACATATTGGGCTGCATCAATTGTGGGGCGCCAGATGGCTCTCAATAAGGGGGGGGGGGGGGCACAGGGAATTTCCCGGTGGTCCGTATGACCAATTCGCTTCTGGTAAGTATGTCACGACTGGATAGCAGCCAGATCGCTATCAGATCGAGGAAAAGACCGTTTTGGCGAATACAGCCTCGATCTCTTCTCAAAGTACCTGGGACGACAGCATATATATCGGAAAGTAGGGTACCCACTGTATGTGAAAAATTTACTTCCATTATAACATGGCAGTAGCCTAGGTGATCTTTGTTGAATGGTCTGGATAAACGTGCTCAGTCACTTGGAGTGATATTCATAAAAATCTAAGATTTTACTTCGATTTCTACTTAAGTACGTGAATGGTTTTCTTTACTAAGCAATACACTTTAGACATTAAGCATAAACGAACTGAACACCTTGCAAACCTAAGTATAGCATTTTTTCTAAGTACACTGCTTATCTGATAACTTTCTGAGAGTCGTCTTTACGTATCGTTCCGTTCATGATTATAACATCCACCTCCAAATTCTTTGAACAGAACTTAAGTATGTCGCCATGGATGGACGAATTAACACTTTGGAAATGCCCAGAGAAAACAAGCTGAAATCAACTTTACTCAGTAAGCCTATATCGAAACGGCCATCTTGGCTTTTAATCTATGCAAGGTCACAGGTCGCGAGGTCTAAACGTTTCTAGAGAACACGTTGTAAACAATGAGAGAAGAGAGCGGGTGAAGTGCTTCGGATCCCATTACGTTCATTAGTGCGAATTAAAAAAAAAAAAAACATTTAGCCAAGGTAATTATTTGTTTAAAGCAATGGCAATATTGTATGAGAACTTTCATTATTTCGAATAGAGTTCCTATCGACTTACATCGGTGTTTGAATGCATGCTGTGGCATGACTCTGTGGCCATGGGCACTGTTCGGGGATTTCCCAAGCCGGGAAGCTCCATGCAACGAGTGTTTCCTTGTAGCCACTCAAAACAAGTCTTCATCTCCGTAAAAAAGTCTTTAAACCTGCGATATCCCGTCGTTTGAAGTCGTCTAGGGTTGCCCCTTCAGTAAATTCGAATGATGACATCGGTTCTACGAATTTAAACTTGATAATTCACAAAACTAGTTGACTTGGCTCAAGTTGGCTGACACAAAACTCAACGCGATGAACTTGGAAATATCTTTGTTTACACCCCGCGACCTGTGACCTTGCAAAGATTAAAGTCCAAGATCGCAGTTTCGAAATTTTCTTTATACCATAATGATGCAGTTTTGACGTCAAGACATTAATATCAACAGATTGAACAAACAGATGTATTTTTGATAAGAATGATGCGACAGAAAACGATAGATAAAAAAGGTTTTCATTACATTTCCTCTAGTCCAGAAGTTGTTTTTACTAGACTAGAGCTGAAACGGTTAAGGTGTTTTCTTGATCGATTAATCACGTGGATTAACCTTGGTTAACCGATTAATCACTTATCCAAATAGATATCTGAATAACTGCCATACCGTTGAGTTGATGGTTTACAGCATGAACCTTTTACCCAGCGTAACAAACAAAACCGACTAGGCCTATATACAAAAATATCCATTCAAATTTATTATGTTTTCAATTTTTGTCTCAAAAACATAGCTTATGATCCTTCATTGGAACGAGCTCGTAGAGCTCGTTCCAATGAGGGGTCCTAAGCTATGTTTTTGAGACAAAAATTGAAAATTTTTAATAATTCAAGAATCTATTTTGAATGTGTCGTCTTTTACCCGCATTGGGTAAAGGTTAACTTAAGAATGACCAGTTCTAGCTACTGATACAGTATAATGATCATGCAAGTGAACAAGTATGTCATCACGTAACTTGTATGCTTTACTCTGTCTCATATAATTGATGTGAGTCAGTGTGACAATGTTTGCCTGTTTTGAAGCAAGTTTATTCCTTTGTTAACCCAGAAAATATTGTAGTTCAAAAGTAACGGTTAATCGATCAATTACTTTTTTGATCGATCAAGACGTTGATCATCGGTTAATCGATTAATCGGTTTACCGTTTCGATTCTAGTTTTTACCGATACCCAAAGTCAAAAGTGTGGCACTAGTAAGTCGCGCATAACATTACTACTCCGGTCACACGAACGAAACAAAATTCAGTGGTCACGTGATATTGCGAAAGTTTCACTTATTGCTCGGCAGACGATATTTTGATTTCGAACAAAAAATCAAATGTACTTTTACACATGGGAAGTGCCCTTTTATGCGGCTTGCCGTCTCTACCTCAGTAAAATAAGCTACTGCGCCCTTGGACTTGATCCTTATGGTTACTGAAAGAGGTCAACAAAGGTGACCTGTGGAGGGGACAGGGAAACACCCCTCCCGAAGACGACAGACTAGATGATAACACAATGAGTTAAAGCTTCCAGAACATGCGATTGTGTATCCGACTACGTATTCTATACATTTAACTAACATCAACAGTCCACAATATATGACTTATTTATTGTTCGTTTAACGTGAAGCGGTATGGTCTGCCGATATTTCAAGGACCGGTGAAGAAAGGGGAGATCATTCTTGAATGTCAGCCGTATATAGTGTATACTCAGCTTGCAAGTGATATTTGAAAACCAACGAAATTCTTAAGATACTTGTTGTAGGTAACATATATAGACGATATGAAATGAGCGTTTATCCAATATCACATTTATGAAACGAGTCTAGAATTTTCCGTTTGGCTCGGCAAAACAGAATATTCGGACACGTCTCATAAGTGTTGCATTGGACAAACGGGAATGTCATATTATGTTTTTCATATAAATTGAACAAGTAGGGGGGGGGGGGTTGACTAAAACGAAATCGAGAAGGATTAACACTTTATCTAACATAGCGGCCAAAAACGGTTAGGAAATTAACCAAAATAAGCCTACCACAGCCTGTAATATCTCGAACTTTTCTCTATAAAACCATACAAATATGGATATCATTAGAACCAGCTCATCGAGCTGGTTCTAATAATATTCATATTTGTATGGCTTTATTGAAAAATTGTGGAAATTTGTTTTCGAAAAATGTGAAATTTAATTTATTTTTTAAAAATAGTGTGTTAGGTAAAGGGTTAAAGAAAAGATATCAACATCAAAGAACAATGCCGCTAGGACGCGTCACTAGATCGGCCCACAAAACGGTAGAAAAGTCAATCCCATCATTATTCACTTTATAAACATAGTCAGTTGTCGCCGAAATCTTTCTTACTACCGTCGCACTAGCCGCATCGTAAATATTTACTTTCGAATTCGATGAAAAATCAGACATCGTGGCTTTTTTTTATTTTGATATAGCTCTATTCACACACGCATTAATTCGGTCCAATAGCATGTAGATGAAACAATACGACTGCTCAACCTTTTGGATCGAAATAAAAAGGTCAGCCAACCAGGTTGAGCGACTGTCTGATTGCCAATGAGACTGACAAGAGATTATATGAATTTGTAATTCATAAAGCTGAAAAATACGAAACTATTACAAGCGCAGAAAGCAGTTCAGTTAAATGATAACATAAAATACGAGATACAGCCAATATTGATTAGTTCGGTGCCTCATCATGTCATATCCCATCGTATATGCATTTATCATATGACTCGTCCGATTTGTTCACTTTAAAACATTTGATATTTTGTTTTCATATTAATCAGTGATGAATAAACCTTCCGTCAATTTCATTGGACAATTTCAAAACTAGACAATTTGATTGGCTCAACAAAATGCAACTGAGCTACATATTCATAATTTGCATAATAAGAGTTGGGAGCTTTCATTGGTCAATTTCAAAACCTGACAATTTGATTGGCTAAACAAAATACAACTGGGTCACATTTGCATAATTTCGGTAGGGAGAATTTACGGTATCTGTCCTATTTTGGGTGGGTTATATTGTATTAATCTTTTACCTACAAGAAAAACGCCACTCATTTTTTTTTTTATTTTCACTTTTTGCTTCCAAAACATAGGTTATGGCCCCTCATTGGAACGACCTTTGACGAGCTCGTTCCAATGAGGGGTCATAACCTATGTTTTGGAAGCAAAAAATGAAAACGTTTAGTTATACGAGGATGTTTTTTTCCAAGTGCCGTCTGCAACTCAAGTTAGATGATGGGTTAAGAAGTCATACTAAGTGGCTAATTTGTGCGTGTGTGTGTCATATGATAAATAGAATATGAAATGAGTGTTTTTCTCATATAATATTTATGAAACTCGTCCGAATTTTCCGTTTGGGCTCGCCAGAGGCTCGCCAAAACGGAAAATTCTTAGACTCGTTTCATAAATATTATATGAGAAAAACACTCATTCCATATCCTCTATATATCTTTATATCTCTCGATATATTACACATTTCAGGAAGACGGGTCTGATGTACAGACTGTAGATATTGTCAACGATACGGATCCAGAGGAACAGGTGAGTCAGTATGTAAAACACTTGGGTGTGCTTTTAGAGGTATTGTAAATAATTGCGAGTATGTATGAGGGTAGATAAGATAGGAAGATAAACTGACGTGGCCAGTAACCAAAGTAAAACCAAATTTAGAGATATAGGAATAAAGATACTCGATACGATTTTTTGCGACCGGTGAATCTACGAATTCTTTAACGTTAGTTACGTTGTGGGTCAGCGATGGTAATTTGTGTTTGAGAAAGAGACAGACAAAGACAGATACAGGGAAAATGCATAAACACAAAGGGGGCACGCTAAAAACTAAAGTGTTAAAAACTACACTTGAAGTGCTGTATTTAACACTTTCTAAGTGTTGAACTAGCACTTTGTTCAAGTGTAGATATCCCAGAACTTGACGGGTGTTACAATAATACCTCTCGACAAGTGTAATGTCGCGACACTTAAAAGGATACAACGCAGATGACGCGGATCAGGCTCGAACTCTCGAGCCTGATCCGCGTCATCTGCGTTGTGTCCTTTTAATTATGTACCCATCAAGCGCAAATCAAATTATGGACGGTTCTGGAAGAACCACCAATGCTAGACACATGGGAAGTGCCATCCATTCAAGTTTCAGATGTCTGACGATTGTAATGTCTAAGTGCTTAAAGCATTGCATTTTGAGGGTTACAATCAAACCCTAAGAGTTAGAATGGGTTTAACACCTTGAAAGTGTAAGTTTTAACACTTTAGTTTTTAGTGTGGGGAGGGAGAGAGAAAACCGCATAAAGAAAGACCTTCATAAACATTTTACTGATGGATACACCCTGCGAGTGGACGTACGCTCCTTCTCTAAAAGTTAATCCCCGGGTGGTTTGCTGTTGTTGTAGTTGGTTTTGTTGAAACCGTTTAAGAATAAAGGAACTGCTATACCCAATACGTATAAATAGAGAATTGTTTGTGTTAGGACACACCCCTTATCGTTTAGGTTGTGGAAGTCAGCATGGACGGTTTTGTTGAAACTGCTTAAGAATAAAGGAATTGCTCTACCCAATACGGATAAATAGAGAACTTTTTGTGTTTGGACACACCTCTTAACGTTTAGGTTGTGAAAGTCAGCATGGACAAACAGACCCACACAAAGACGAACTGACGTACGGGCGGAGAGATGTTCTAACGGAAGCTATATTGTGTGGCTAAAACGAATTAAAAAAATTCAGGTAATGAAATGTACAGGGCCAGTTGATATGAAAAAACACTTTCAAAATATTTAAAGAGGTTGCTATCCTTAACCTTTACCCTCAACCCAAAACAAGAACCCTGTCCTTAATCAGAAGCAATTAAATTGTCTGCACCACCATGAAAGACACACCACGTAAAATTAGTTACATAACATTGGTTTTTGTCTTATAATGTCCCGCTATACTCACAAAATCGTGTCCAGCGCGGGGTTCCTGGTACCACTGGCACACGCGTCCCCCACTTGGTGTAACAATTATCTCACAGCGCTATCTTGCTGGGGCAGTCAGCTCAACCAACGGACGATTGGGCAGCTCTGCAAACAGACAAACAGAGGCCCCGTGAAACATCAAAAAAACAGTTATCGGACTTTTTCTTGTAACTGGGATTTGCAAAATCAGTATATATGCATGCATAAAGTAGTGTCTTCAAAAGATCGGTGTGAAATATCTACATTTTTTATTATTATTTTCAAGGAGAAAGACGACGGAGAGAACTTCCTGTACACGTATGAGAAGAGGGATGTCGAAGATAGGAGCATTTTCCCATTGGAAATACGCGAAGCATGCGCTGACAGCAAGATCTTTTGGGCCGTGAAGTCGACAAAAACGGGTACGTATTAGCTAAACCCCATCTCCGCTATAAAAAACAGCACCAAAAGCATAACGAGACTAGATCTCTGAAGCCACGAGTCAAAGTATGTAAGAATTTTGACACTGTTATAGCCTGGAACCAGTCCGGCCCTTAAATAGTCTGGCATATTTCAGTTGGTCGAAAAAGCGAACCGTTGGTTCGCTTTTCCGGCCAGCTGAAATATTTCATTTAGTGGAATCGAAAATATTTTTTTTGGTTCAACGCTAGAAATATTTCTCAATCGACATTTGATTTGAAGAATCTTTAATGACTTCGTCAAAACCATCAAACAGATGTTTATTAGCATTGACTGAATGTTCCGGGTTGCATATCCTCTCTTTTTAACACTAGTCTATCCGGCATGGATAATACACACTTTCTGGGTCGTGGAAATGACATTAATAGCAGATCACTCTGCCTTAAGTATCCTCAGATATGCGGATGAGTCCAAGAGTCGTACATTGAGTCTGTTGTATTCATTATTAATATTGCTCTATCGCTGATCGAACAACGTTTGTCGTCGAGTCGTAAGATAAGTTACTCTTGCTCTCATTGCTCATCTCTTCCCATCTAGCAGCCTTAGTAGTAGCCAATCAAATAGCTGATAGTGTTAGTAGACCTGTAGACCATGGAAGGTAATATTGGTAGTGACAGAAAGCACTAGTACCAAGGGCCAAGAAAATTCTGCTTACAAAATCCAACTCAGAGAATCTCTTTCTAGAATACATCCGTTGTTATAGAATTTGTGGTTTCCAAGATAAGTCGATGAGTTGTACGAGAAGTCATTCTTGAGAGCACTTGCTCGATAGCTCATTTGTTCTATAAAATTTGAGTCTTCACCGCTGCGCCTGTTCCAGCCGCTTACTCATGGGCTCCCTCCAAGGAGTCATACAGCCACCTGTATCAAACAATGGTGTTACAGATAAATAGAGGATATGGAATAAGAGTTTTTCTCATATAATATTTATGAAACGAGTCTAAGAATTTTCCGTTTTGGCGAGCCTCTGGCGAGCCCAAACGGAGAATTCTGACGAGTTTCATGAATATTATATGAGAAAAACACTCATTTCATATTCTATTTATCATATGACACATACACGCACAAATTAGCCACTTAGTATGACCCTTTTAACCCATCACCTAACTTGAGTTACAGACGGCATCCTCGTATAACTAAAAATTTTCATTTTTTGCTTCCAAAACATAGATTATGACCCCTCATTGGAACGAGCTCGTCGAGCTCGTTCCAATGAGGGGTCATAACCTATATTTTGGAAGTAAAAATATAAAAAAAAATGAATGGCATTTTTCTTGTAGGTAAAAGATTAATACAATATAACCCACCCTAAATAGGACAGGTAACGTAAATTCTCTCTACTGAAATTATGCAAATGTCACCCAGTTGTATTTTGCTTAGCCAATCAAATTGTCCAGTTTTGAAATTGACCAATGAAAACTCCCAACTTTAATTATGCAAATTATGAAAATGTGGCCCAGTTGTATTTTGTTCAGCCAGTCAAATTGTCTAGTTTTGAAATTGACCAATAAAATTGACGGAAGGCTTTATTTATCACTGATTAATATGAAAACAAAATATCAAATGTTTTAAAGTGAACAAAACGGACAAGTCATATGATAAATAGAGTTATCTGAGTGGACATTCTACGACTTGGTTGAGGTCGGGACATGGCCAGAGATATCTAAGACTAAACAGACTTCTAGACTGAGAGCGGCCGGAGTAGGGCCCGGCAGAGACAGGTACCGGGGAGTCTTATAGAATCCAAACCAGATCAAGAAGATTTAGGTCCATTTGGGTAGTGTTTGGTAGTTGTCTGGTTCATTTCAGTGATTAGATGTATTTCCTTTGAATCGAATATACACCCAGAACACACCCACACTATCCTAGATGTCATCCGAGACTCACATTACGACGTGTTGCAATAAAGACA
This sequence comes from Pictodentalium vernedei, assembly GCA_031216915.1. Classification (NCBI taxonomy): domain Eukaryota; kingdom Metazoa; phylum Mollusca; class Scaphopoda; order Dentaliida; family Dentaliidae; genus Pictodentalium; species Pictodentalium vernedei. The sequence continues at coordinate 88,444,475 of CM062292.1, forward strand.
AAGATGGCGACTTTTGGTAAACAAAGTGTACCATCGAAACACATGCTACCATAACAATACGCGCTGCACAAGCGCAATAACACGAAGCATCACAGTGGTAATGTCTTCACAACATTGTCGTTCTCGCGCTCTACCTGCGAATCCACGCGACTCCCACAAATTCCAGGGAATGGTGTTACTTACAGGGTTCAGAAAATTAATATTATCCCTGCCAAGTATACAACACTTAACTCTTCTCCACTCGCCACCTCGAATGAATATGGGAAAATTTGTATTAATTGTAGTTCAGTATGGTTTTACTTGGTGGTTGATGCAGTCCATCAAAAAGGCCAGCGAAGATTTGAACTCCAGACATTATTAGTACAATACTTGGTCGCATTTGGTCCCATTTCCACAGTGGTGATATGCTAGTTTATCTCACAATCGGGGCGTTTTGCACTGTTACGCAACTAAAGTTTAATGTATCCGGGCCCTTGTTCCGAATCCGAATCAAGGGCCCCTGATACAAGCGCGTGATTCGCCTGTTGCCAAAACAACGGCATTAATATCATTTTTCGATCGCTTCGCGTTCTTCCCTTCAGAGAAAACAATATTAGGTGAGGCGAAGCCGAATGTGGAAAACTCCACCTCAATAAACGAAGAATGGCATATTTTAAAATATAATAAACCTTTACACCAAGACGGATATTTAATTCACCAGTAATTATTGCAAAAGTAACAACTAAATTCACGTTGACGAAACACACAGTTGCTCCGCTTCGCAAGACAGTATTCAGTAAAGTGAATCTCAGTGACGTAATTTTGTCTGAAGTGTAACGTCATCACTGACCTCAATATGGAGATCAGTGAACGCTATTCTATTTTTAAATTTGCGTCTTTCCATCGATAAGGCAAATGAAAAAGTTCCTCTTAAAATAGTTTTTTACACATTTTGTGGTAAATATTGTGAGATAAATTTATCATCACCACAGTGTGTGTCTCAGGAAATTCAGATCAAGTCTCGCTGTAGGCACAGAATCGCACGGGCTCGTCGAGATACTGTTCTGTTCCTACAACTCGACATGATCTGACTTCCCGGAGACACACACGGTGGTGATAATCTGTATGTACGTGAAACATTAAAAGCGGTTGACGAGGTGAGACAAATTTCCTGTTTATTCTTTCGAGGAAGAGAATGCGCGAAAATAATTGGTAAGGAATTAACCAAAATGTGATATTTTCGGAAATTTTTCTCACGTCTTGCACAGTCTGATGTTCTACTTCCGGATCATCAGAGAATTTCTGCATTTCTGTTCCCTTAACCCTTTGCCTAGCGCAGACGATATCAAAATTTGTTATTTTTAATTTTTCAGAATATTTTAACAAGACCATATCATGTGTCTCCTCGTTGGAACGAGCTCGTTCCAATGAGGGGTCAAATGCATGGTTTTAAAATTTTTTGAAACATATTTTTTCAACTGCTGCATTTGCATAGTACGCAGGCGAATGCTTTTGAATCGTTAGATAAAGGGTTAATCTACCAAATGATTGTCAACTCTCCCACGCCTGAAATGTTTACAGTCCTGATTCCTGACGAACCATTTTCAACAAATCACTGTAACTCTCAACCAGTTCTGGAGGACCCCCCCCCCCCCCCCCCGCCTCCTATTCAACAGCAAGATCTTCTTCACCCGCTTCAGTGTTCAAACTCGTCTTCATTTTCAGAGTCACCACAGTATCACTACTCACTACCTCCTTCAACATCAACACCTTTTTCACAGCCGTCACCAGTCTCCTCTGCTTAACGCGGAGAAGACTGGTGACGGCAGTGAAGAGGGGGGGGGGGGGGGGGGGTGTTGATGCTGGAGAAGGCAGAGGTGATAATGCGAGTTATTTTGAAAATAAAAACGTGATTGAAGCGGGTTTGGGTTTTCATACTTATCTTAGGAAAAGGACTTTCCCTTTTGAGGATGGGAGCTAGCTTGCCAATGAAATGTGCCCATTATCATTAAAATAAATGCGTCATGTTACCCTCGTAAAATTGCATGATATTATCCAGGAAATTTCTCGGTTCCCGGTTTTGAGAGTAATTTCATTCCCGTTCCCGGTTCCTAGAAAACCAGGGAATCCATTAATCCCTATTCGCGAACCACGGGGATCGAAAAAGCGTGACGGAAATTACGTCATTAGGCAAAGTCTCATTCAATATCACTCTGCTCGTGTTGCTACACATCAAAATAACGATTTTTATCTTATAATAAGAACGTGTTTCCCAAAATACAAGTAAAAACATCTGGACAAAACACAAATCTGTAATGAGAGTAGCAACCGCGCATGCGATCATTCGATTCCGAAACACAGCATTTCTTACTTCGACTCAAATGGCATCGAGTTATTACACTAGGGCTGCACGGTATATCGATAAACCGACATATACCGGTATCCAAACCAATATCGATTGAATACCGGTGTAATTACAAAAATATCGGTTTATCGTCATTATTTATTTACCCACAATTTAATTTTCAAGTTGTCTTCAGTTTTAACTGTAGCCCCGTTTGAATAATATTATCCCTTTACCCAAGGAATCGTCCGCATGTGCCCGCGTAATATACAAATTCAGCAGTTGAAAAAATAATTTTCAAAAATTGCAATAAAACTATATCATGTGACCCCTCATTGGAACGAGCTCGCTGAGCTCGTTCCAATGAGGGGTCACATGATATTGTTTTGTATAATTTTTGGGAACAATCTGATAAACTATTATTTAAAATAATAAATTTTGTGTTGGGTAAAGGTGTTTCGAACCGCATCATCAAGGCATGCTGATTCCTTCCGACTGTGATGCCTCAAGTCTCGATGTTGTACTTATGTTCAGATATCTGAACAGTTTTCGATATACCGGTATACCGCGGTATTTTTTTTAATACCGATACCGGTATTCAGTTTTGAATATCGTGCAACCCTATATTATACATGTCTATGTCACCGTTTTTTGACAATAGTATTTAAATGATCAATAAATCGCTAACTCAACGAAAGACCAGATCATTTTTGTCATGATGGTATTTTTATATATGCCTACAAGCGTATAACCTGAAAAATAAAACACGGAAATGAATAGCTGAAACACTGCTTTAAACTCCATCGTTTGAAATCCCAATTACGGATTCTCACTTATGGAATCCCTTTTACAGAATCCTCACAGAATCCATTTTTACCGAAATGAGTCGAGGAGCAGTATGTGGAGTCACTCATTCTGTCAATTGCTCCATAGCTCATTTGCTCAATAAGATTCGAGTCGCTCGAGCAAACAGTAGCAGTAGACAACTTTGATAGTGATATGCATTGGGAACCGTACAGTTAAAACTAGAAGTCCTGTCATGAACTGGCCGCTTATCTGGGCTTAATTGCGCGTAGGAATTGAGCGCAGTTGTCATATCGAATGGCATCCTAAGCACGGCAGGTTTTCCTGGTTACTCATAGCAAACTCAGGCAATGTTTCTGCCAATGAACCTCCGGGTTACCCGGAGGTCGTCTGGCTGAAACATTGCTTGTGCACAGGTCATATGAACAGAATTTGATAGACTTACTATTGTCATAACGCGTAGATTAACCCCGATTGTCCACATGGTGGCACGATGACGTCGCGCACTAACCCGTACTGCACGTCGTTGGTGCGCATGTCTTCAACCAATGTAACCCTGCCTGTGCTGCAGTGCGGAGTTACGATGTTGGGGAGCTGGCAGCTGCTCGTCGTTGCTCGGTTGTTCTCTTCGGGTACTCCGGCTTCCTCCACCCGTAAAACTGTCACCAACACGCTGTGACCCTGACTGTTAAAGTGTCGTTAAACTTCAATAAATATAAATAAATACATTGAAATACAACAAGTATATCAAACTGGCTGAAGGCTGACTTCAAAGGCATAGATGTAATTAATTTTTTTCAACATTTGTAGATACTATTTTACAGGAATTCCTGAGTACATCGACACACACACATGCTCTCATTTTAACTCTCATTGTGTAATGATGTGGGAACGCTGTGGGAAAAAGCTCCAGTTCCAGGTTCCGCCGTCTCTAGCTGGATGGGCAATTCAGCCCTTCTCCGAATTTTAATCACAAGACTCCGAGATTTATTCGTGTAAACGTTAAAACGCTTGCGAGGACACTTATCTCAATAGTTACTGTAGAGTAATCACGGTTGGTCGTTATAAAAACGAGGCCACCATGCCGGATTCAAAGATCTCTGTTCCGTTGAATTGTTAGAAAGCCCTTTGGTCACAGAAAAAGGGCATTAGGGCCCTGCGAAGCTTCGAGATTCGATTTGATTTCGAATCTTAAATTGCTATTCGGTTCGATTCGAATCGGCTGCACGATTCGTTTCCATTCGAATCATTTCAGTGGAATACAGCCTAGAATCAGTCATCTTCGTCGTCTCACAATATGTATAGTTCTAGTGGAAATTGTATTTATCATATGACTCGTCCGTTTTGTTCACTTTAAAACATTTGATATTTTGTTTTCATATTAATCCGTGATAAATAAAGCCTTCCGTCAATTTCATTGGTCAATTTCAAAACTAGACAATTTGATTGGCTGAACAAAATACAACTGGGCCACATTTTCGTAATTTGCATACTTAGAGTTGGGAGGTTTCGTTGGTCAATTTCAAAACTGGACAATTTGATTGGCTAAACAAAATACAACTGGGTCACATTTGCATAATTTCAATAGGGAGAATTTACGTTATCTTTCCTAAACGTTATCTTTTCTAAATTGTATTAATCTTTTACCGACAAGAAAAACGCCATTCATTTTTTTTATATTTTCACTTTTTGCTTCCAAAACATAGGTTATGACCCCTCATTGGAACGAGGTCGATGAGCTCGTTCCAATGAGGGGTCATAACCTATGTTTTGGAAGCAAAAAAATGAAAATTTTTAGTTATATGAGGATGTCTGCCGTCTGCAACTCAAGTTAGGTGATGGGTTAAAAAGTCATACTAAGTGGCTAATTTGTGCGTGTGTGTGACATATGATAAATTGAATATGAAATGAGTGTTTTTCTCATATAATATTTATGAAACTCGTCCGAATGTTCCGTTTGGGCTCGTCAGAAGCTCGCCAAAACGGAAAATTCTTAGACTCGTTTCATAAATATTACATGAGAAAAACCATTCCATATCCTCTATATATACAATATTGAAAATAAAGACCGAGTGCAGTTTCCGCTGTCTAACCAGAAACAACATCAGTCTGTACTCATGCCACCAACCATGCAAATTTCAGCCTCCCAAGATACAACCACTGTTTATAGCTTTCAAGCAATATCATCGATGATCTCTTGCTAGCAGTTTGCCCTGTGTAGTGCCCAGTACTGATCATTATTGCACCCGTTTCTGTTTTTGAACCATAAGCCTTACTGGGTAATATTTGAACTACAACACCAATGCACGCCTTCGACGAAGGCATGTCTTGGTGTTGAAGTCGGAATATTTTATTCGTCTTGATTTTAGCCATCACTGTCGAAACAAATCAGGTTTACAGCACTCTCCTTTCCCCCAGGTGATCATCTTCAAGACGCTCCTGGTTCGATTCGAGATTCGATTGGATATCGAATAATAGACCCGATTGGATTCGAGGTTCGATTTGAAGTAAAAATTGGTGATTCGCAGAGCCCTAAAAATCGTCTCGCCGGGGTGGAAGGGGTATGTTGATATAAATAATTAATGCTCAACTAACAAAAAAAAATCCTCAAAGGTGATCAATTTTCCGCCACCTCATTTAGTCGATCGCTTTTAAAGAATATACTTCGATGTCTGTGAAAATGTTGGCGTCTGCATATTTTTCACGGCAATACAAGTTGAACACCCACAACATATTTTAGTTACTTTTGACAAAAGCAAGTGCCTAAATTGACAAGTGGAAATATTTTCCGTGCTCAGTAAATACCGTGACGTTTGATGAAGTGAAAACTGTTGTGTTGTGACTACAGTCAGAGCGTAACAGTTTTCACGTGGACAAACGTCATTGATTGGGAGGAGTTGACGCGTTGACTGTCTTGATGCCATGTTGAGAGGGGGCAGATTGCATTGCCTCGTTTGCCCTGTTGTTCCAGCAAATTTAATTATATAAAAATTAGTGTTCGGATTCGATACAAAAAAATATGAGCGGGGCAGAAGTTTGAGAATGCTCCCTTCACTTGATATCAGGAACAATTTTATCGGATAGACGTACTATCCCATTAGTAGTAGCCCACCACCCCTGTGCTATATTTATGCGTTAATTGAATACAATGTTTTCGCTGTTCGTCGAGACACGGCCAAATGTTTCTAGTTTCTCATTGGTTGATGAATGCCACATTTGCACTCCCTTGTCAAAAGTCTGCACTGACTGTGAAGTTATGCACTAAATGTAAATATAAATATAGAATTAACTGGTAGAGTGCTGGAAGCCCATATTTGGGCTTTAATCTGAGGTGCAGGTAGCCCATCTTAAAGACTTTACATTCAGTGGATGCACTTCATATTATCCTTGAAGTGAAATTATTTAGTCTTTAAGGATTTGCCTTGTTACAATTTGTGGGAGAATGTTAACAAGGCAAAGGTAGGTCAACAAATTTTTGATGACCAAAAATAATTTAGCACTCTACCAGTTAATACATATTTTGAAACTTTTTTATTATTTTATTACAGAAACAGACGCTGATTCGAACAGAGAGAAAAGAGAGAGTTTGTCCAGAAGAAAGAGTTTTCGGGTCAAAATCAGACGCCGGCGTTCTACTGTTTTTAGGCGTCATCGTTACACTCGTAAATCTCCGACATGAAAGAGGTTAACAAAAAGCTAAATATGTCTATGACTAAATATTCTCCATGAGCCGCATGTTCGCAGCATATTTTTCGTCTGTCATATTTCCAAAATAATGCATCTATGTCCATCACAAAAGTCGTATTTGAACATATATTATTAGTTATCTCCGCCAACATGTATGATGGAGATTTTATACCTGGATGTCGGTGTGTAATTTTAAAAGAGACATCCAGGTATTAAATCCCCATATACCATACATGTTGGCAGAGATGACGTTTTTGTCCCATTTGAAACACAATAGAAACATAATGGAAATACATTTGTGGATGCGTTTCCTCACACTCCGCAATAAGATGGACCAAACGGGTGAATAATTGTTTTGTTTTTACAAACACAAAAGACCACAGAGAGAGTTATATCCCTTTCCCTTGGAAACACGTAAATATATCGGCTATTTGGTTATCAGGTTTGCTCTTATTTTATTTTTCTCAAGTTGTTTGATTTAATTATACGACATTTTAATTTATAACAGCAAAATGTGATCGAATTGTTGGAAATCTTATGTTATTTGTGAATATTTTCGGGTTTTTGCGTTCGATTTTTATATCCAGGCGAGCAAAAGCGAACAGCTTCCATTTAAACCATATACCCCCGGTGTTTCGCGTGCCCATATACCCTGGATGTTGCACGCTCTCATATGCCTTGGGTGTTGGGTGCACCCTTCGCCATGGCTATTTGTCCAAGGCATTCTGACCAATCAAACGACAGAATTTATGGGGATATAAGGACAAACAGTTTTATAGGGGGGAGTTACTATTAAGTCGTGGTGGGTAGGTTTTGTCAGCCAAACATTATTTATGATTTATAAAATTCCTAAACGGCAGTGACGGACTTTCAGAGCTTTGATAACAGATTTAATCAACTAATCACCGTTAATGTACTGGGTTTAGAGGTCGCGAGTCTTTACAAAAGGCAGTATTGAATATGATAGATACTTCATGCTGTCGCGAGTGACTCGCTTTACAAAAGGTAGTATTGTATTAGATAAATACTTCTTACTGTCGCAAGTGACTCGCGATGATATGGCATATTTATCTGACTGAATACTGCCTTTTGTAAAGCTGATAACCAACAATGTTTTATTGAAGACAAAACAACTCCTCATTGCCACTCATTGATTTTTAACATTGAAAGTTTGTCCAAACACTATATATAATTTCTAACACTTTATTCACAGATATTTGCTATTGCTCGGCATTTCTTCCGTGCTCTGCGGCTTACATCGCCTTTAAGAACTGCCCGACACGCCGACACAGGTGTTTTGCAAAAAAATGGGATTCTGTGGAATATTGCCATTGGATATAGAGGCGATGAGAGTCGGATAGGACTTCACTGTAATAAGGGGAGATAACTCTGCATACAGATTATGGGAAATCAAGCAATCTGATTGGTTAGTTATCATCTAAATAAATGAAACAACAAGTGTACACGGAATAGGGTCAGAACTAACAAGAATAGACAGAAATTGCTAAATATAGTAATAATAAGGTAAACTGTTCCAACTAATATGCTCTTCTAAGCTACTGGAGTATACTCCAGGACAAAGGAACATGGCCAGATAGACATAAAATATTACATATATAGATAGAAGCAGAGAATTCTGAAAGAATTCGAAATAGTAAAAGTTAGGTGGATTTTGGTGATTTGGAGGGATTGTCGGGTTGTTTGTAGTAATTAGATTTACTCCGATTCAATCGAACACACCCTCCGAACATACCCCGTCCTATTGCAGAAAAATTGGGTAACATGGCAACCACGTGCTACAATAGAAACCAAGATGGCGGCCTCCAATATACAAAATGGACGACGGGAACTCGTATCACCTTAACAACACGCGCTGCGCATGCGCACTAACAACACGTATCACTATGGAGATGACGTCACAACATGGCCGCTCACGCGGGTTACCATGACAACACAACATGGCGCCACTGGGTCACGTGACTATGACGTCACGTGAGATCCCCCGATGAGATCCCCCAAATGTTCCCTCAAAAGCCCCTGACATACTACTAACATGGGCCATCTGCAGTGCTTCAGCACTGCAGGTGGCACCTTGTTGTACTCCAGAGATGATATGACGCTGGCTGTTGAAAGCGTGGTTAGTCCAGCAAATAAATGTATAGTCCGAATCTTAGCTCGCCGAGAATATCACATTTTTGAAGTACAAAGAAAGAGAATGGAGAAAGGTAGTCCAGTGTTTATGATACTGGACTTCAAACCGAGTGGTGCACGGTGCGATCATGACCAGGGGCATTGCGTTGTCTCCTTGGGTAATGCACATAATCCCGATTGTCCACGTGGGTGAACGGTGGCGCTATTCACTATGATGCACTGCACGTCGATGTGCACTTGCCTTCAACCAATGCAAACTCTGCAGTCTGCATATGCGAATTTGGTACGTTGGGGAGCCTGAGAGCTGCTCGTCGCTGGTCGGTGGCTTTCTCCGGGTACTGCAGCTTCCTCCGCCGTAAAACTCTCCGATACGAGGTGAGCCTGGATGGTGAAAGTGTCGTTAAAACCGAGTAAATAAATAAATAAATAAATAAATAAATAAATAAATAAATAAATAAATAAAGAGTATTTTTCCATAATGCTAAAGCCAGAAAGTTCATCCCATATACATTTCACTTAGGGTTGATTTGTAACATGGTATGAGAGTTCGCCACATGATGTAAACATTTTTTATTAACATTCAGTGTCATTCATAATTAACAGTGAGTAACTCTCCTCTGTTCCTTTTTATGTCTTTCCGTGCTTAAATTGGCTATTGTAATTTCATGTAGGTCCCTGCGAAGCTTCTAAATTCGGTTCGATTCGAAACCATCCCGATGATTCGATTGAAGTTACGCTGATTTCGAAGTTCGAAGATGTTCTCAATCTTCTACCAAATGTCTCCTCTTGAACTCTTATGTCATCAGATCTCCTGTACAGGAGACCCGATGTGAAGGAAGAAGAGCTAAAGTGGGTGTTGCTTCGGAAACTACTCCGCTGTATAATACTTCGTTTTTTGATTGATTCGCGCAAGCAGACGAGTCGCCGATGAATACAACACTTAAGTAGAGACTTACAATATATTAACAGCTGTAAGACGGCGCAATGTTCGATTCGATTCGAGATTAAATTCGAAATCGTCCTTCAGATTCGATTTGGGATTTGATTCAACCCGAAAATTGAGATTCGCGGGGCTTTGCTTACCTGTACATCATACTTCCGTGTAGGTCCCTCCTAAGCTTCGAAATTCGATTCGAAACAGTTCCCACGATTCCATCCGATCAGAGTTGTGCTGATCCGGAAATTTTCAAATTTTTGAGATGTCATCAAAATCCCACCTAGTGTCTCTTCTTGAATTCTTCTTTTATCCTGCACAGAAGACTTGATGATTGATGACAGAAAAAGAATACAAGGGGAGACACTTCGTCCCCTGAGTTCCATAGAACACATTGGAACTCAAGGAACGACTTGGTAGGATTTTGAGAACATCTCCGAATTTCCGAATTTGGTAACAGTAGGATAGTTCAAAGAGGTCGCGCGTCAGAAACTACTTTCATTCCGTTGTATAATATTTCGGGGTATTTTTCGATTCGAGATTCGATTCGAAATCGTCTACCTGATTCGATTTAGGATTCGATTCGATCGGGAAATTGATATTAGCAAGATCTCACTTACCTGTGTATCATATTTCGTTATCATGTATATTGTTTTACTATTCATGTAAGCTATGTTTGCATTACAACTGCCTTGAAGCTGCAAATAAATAAAATATGTAACCGTTTACGACTCGTTTTATCTTATAACCAGATGACTTTCAGAGGATGCGTTCCTGTGTGTTGAATGTATGTTGGGTGTCTTCTTGTCTGAGAATATTTGGTTATTTTCGATTTGAAGATGAAGATGTGCAGGAAAATTATTCGTCTTTTGATGAAATAGATGGTGATCTTGAATGAACAGTATCATTGCAAGATAACTTTCTTCTCTGAACCACCCTCGCTTAGTGTCAGTAAACTAAACACAGCTTATTGATTGGTGAATGTTAGTAATTGTGTGTGAACATAAGATCATTCAAAATCTTTCAAAACACTTAAAAACTTTGGAATGATTAAATAATTTTTCGCATTTTCGGATATTAGAGCAAATGACTAGAATAAAATACATATACAGTAGGTTTTTGCAGCCATGCATGTTTCCGAGATTGTATATTGAAGTCGAGACCTAGTCTTGGTGCATATATTAACGAGTCTTTTAGGACGAGTCGATATATGACCCAGAGGCGAGGTCGAGACTTCAATACACCATCTCAGAAACCTACTTTGTTCTAATAACCAATTTAACTTACAATATTCTCTTTTTTCCTGACTTGTTCGCAAACATTTTGGCAATCGTCGTTCAGCGTCTATGAATTGATTTTTTATGAATGAAGATTATGAAGTCCTGGTATTTCGTTCCTGAGCTGTGCATGGTGTATTCCCCATTCATTGTCACTTGTACTATAACCACCGTAGTAGTGTTTCAGCTGTGTGTTTCTTTGTTTTATATTTCAAGACTAACGCATGGTAGATCTATATAAAAATATCATCATGGCAAAAAAAATGATCAATTCTAATTTATTCACTGAGTTGGTGATTTATGTATCATTTACGTACTGTTATCAAAACGCGGCCTCAGCATGTGCAGGTAAAAACTGTTCTCTTTCTGAGCCAAACGATCACCCGCTTGGTTGCTACCTTCAATTCAGAGTAGTATTTTGTCGAGACTATTTTACTTGAATTGGGGGGGGGGGACATAAGTTCTTGTTGTATGATATATAATATTTATTATATTACCAGCAAAGATGTGAATTATCGCAAATTATCTAAAAGATATTTCTCGATATCCATCGACTCGATGCATATCGCGAAATATTCCTCAGCAGCTTCCTAAATGACATCACACTTGTCTTGCCAAAGGACACAACGTGGTTGCCGCAGGTGGGATTCGAACCAAGGACCTCTCGGCTTGCAGCCTGAACCTCTACCTACTAAACCACCGAGCCCCCGGACTGACTATTGCGCAGTAAAATGCCACGTAGCATATAATAAAAAGAAAATATACGCTATTTTAGTGAATATCGGGAATTATCTCATGAGTGTGGACCAAAAAGTTTTATTTTTCACTAGCGCCTGCTGGAGTGAAAAATAATACTTTCAGGTCCACACGAAGATATCTTCTCTGTATCATTCATTCAACTGTAAGATAAATAAAATGTAAACTGACTCTTTGGTGAACTCTGTTCTGTTTTAAAACAGGATGTTTCACTAGAGTTATTTCCCTTCGATCAAACTCCTCTGTAGACTGCTTTTTGATACAAATGTGCAGTTCAACAACAAATCATTGATTTGTTCACATTTCTCTTAAAAATGGCATCGTCTGAAGAATATGATATCACTTCTGAAGAAAAAGTCAATATTTTTTATTGTGAAATATTTGACCTGGAGCCTACAGCGTAGCTTAAGGTGCTATATAAGTAACAGAATTTTGTTTATTTTGAAATTACCATCTCTGATATTCCTTAAATTCAAATTAAATATACACAAATTATACATAAAAATGAAGGCTGAGATATACAGAACACAAAACACATATGTAATCAGCTGATAGAGTTGACTGCAGGCACCACTGGTTCCTGGAAGTCTGCTACCGTATTAGTACCAGAGACTGATAATATAATAATATTTCACGAGAACAACTTGTGTCTAAATGTGCTTCATATATCCAAGAACAAAGCTTGGTATTCAAAACACTTTAAAGTGCAGCGATAGAATTGCATTTGGGAAAAGGACAACACTGTCTGCATTTTGTACTGAAGATGGATTCCATGTTCGACGGACATGCGCAAATCACTGGATACCACGAATTTCCATCGAAAAACAAAATTGTAATTCTAAGAAATTTCACCAGGTGTCATGATACCTTGCATAGAATATGACAACTGTGCAGTCTCTATATAATAACAGTCTCAATATGATAATCGTATGCCGTATTAAGGCGATCTTTCTCATTATTTGATTTTAGACGACGTTGTGTATCGATGCTTTTTTCTGTCCGATGACGTTGACCGGAAATCGAAAGTAATTTACATTGTAAACAAAGGCGTCAGTTTGGGCTTTACCCCCATGCATCTCTGTCGCTGTTTTGAAGGATTTTGATGCCCAGGTTTGTTCTTGGATAAGTAAAGCACATTTGGCCGCAAGTTGTTCTCGTAAAATATTATTAAATTATCAGTTCTGGTGCGAATACGGTAGCAGACTTCCAGGATCCAGTGGTGCCTACAGTCGACTCTATGAGTTGATTACACATGTGTTTCATGTTCTATACATCCCAACCTTCATTCTTATGTATAATATGTGTATATTTAATTTGAATTTAAATAATATCAGAGGTGGGAATTTCAAAATAAACCAAATTTCCTTACTTGTATACCATTTCAATGATTTTGATATTGGATTTGAAAATGATGAACCAGCCCTCACACTCTTAGTTTCGAGGAAGGTTTGCTGTTGTTTGTAATGGTGAACTCCATAATCATAATTTCTAAGTGTTAATGAAAATGCAAATACAAAAAGGACATCGGATTATTTAAAACATTTTTGAATTCTCGATTTGATTATAATGGCAGTGAGCGGCGGATCCGGGGGGCTGGGGAAGGGGCTTCAGCCCCTCCACTTTTTTTGCCGGACCATGTTTTTTGTATGCATATATTTTAACACAACCAATGGCTGGTGAAACAAGGGGCAGATCCAGAGCTTCCCCCATATTTTCGCCAGCTATGTTTCTCTCGTACTGGTTCAGTTTCGGTAGATTTCGGATCATTTTTTGCAGTAAATGACAGCAAACGATAAAATGTATACAGTCTGTTAATAAATCGGTTAACTGAAATAGATCGTAATCTTACAGACAAACAAGTACCAAATCTACCCCCAGACAAGATAATCCACAGACAGTATAGTTGCTGTTAACGTTTGGTAAAGCATACAGGTGAGGTCTATTCCACTATAAACATTGGGATAGATCATGTATGTGTTCTGGCGACAAGTCCGTCCCTCGTGTCCCAAACTCAGCTCACTCTCTCTCTCTCTCTCTCTCTCTCTCTCTCTCTCTCTCTCTCTCTCTCTCTCTCTCTCTCTCATACTTTCAAACGTATATTTTCAATAGATCCTAGAACAAACACATTGTGACCCAGCTCCTTGACAAACTTAATGACCAATATACACTTGACATCTGTCATATCTGATCTAATCTGTTTGTAATGTTATTATATATATGGAAACAACAACAATAAGCCTGTGGCTTGCTGTCGAATCCAATCTACATGCCATTGTAAATTACCACCTGGAAATAAATATTGTTTAAACTAACTCAAATTGATGTCTTTAGATAATCCGATGAATGAACAGTAGTATCGTTCCACATTCAGTGACATTTTTACATATTTGTAATTTGCACGTTGATACTTGTTTTCATGTTAAATAATTCTGAAAAGTACAACCAGGAACGTGGCTAGAGGTTTGCGATTGGGGGGTGTATGGTAGTGAATTTCCAACAAGATGGAGGGACCGGGAGGAGGAAATCCCATATTGGTGAAAGGTCTGGACTTATTGCTGGCCAAGACAGTGCAGTGATGTTCTGCTCCTGGAGGAACTGTAGAAACATGGGCCCTGTGTGCTCTTGTACTGTCATCTTGGGAATTGAGTCGACGGCCGGGACGTCGCGCAAATGGCACCACATGAACTGCTAACATGTTGTCGCGTTAGTACTGACCTGTGACACGCCCTTGGATGACATGTAATGCTGTTCTCTTCATAGTTATGCCTCCCCACACCAGTCAGAGAATTTTCCACATTCAGTCCAAGACCTAAATACCTTGTATACCCTCCTCGGTTCGCAAAACTAGCGCGGATCCGACGTGGCATACTCCTCACCAAACGTCCAATATCAGCTTGACTGATGTTATTCCATTCTTCCTGAAGTGCAGCGGCGAATTCCTGGACATTGGTACGGAGCTGTTGGCGCTGTCGTAGGCGCTTGCCAAGCATATCCCAGGCGTGCTCGATTGGGGAAAGGTCAGGACTTAGAGTTGACCGAGGTAGTGTAGTGATGTTCTGCCTCTGTGGAAACTCTGTAGCGACACGGGCCCTGTGTGTTCTTGCACTGTCATCTTGGAAAATGAATCGACCGCCGTGATGTCGCGCACATGGCACCACATGAGCTGCTAACATGTTGCCACGGTAGTACTGCTCCGTGACACGCCCTTGGATGGCATGTAATGCTGTTCTGTTTGTCATGGTTATGCCTTACCACACCATAACCGATTCACCACCGAAACGATAGCGCTGCCTAACGGTCACGTCACGGTATCGTTCGTTCCGCCGCCGCCACACTCTGTTTCGCGTGCTGTGGGAGTCGAGAATAAACCTCGATTCATCGGAAAACATGACGTTGCTCCAATGACGATTGTCCCAGCGATGTCGTCTTCCTCACCAATTACGCCTTGCTGCGATGTGACGTTCAGTCAAACGTGGAATTATTCTAGGTCGTCGAGCGTACAAATTCCAGCTGTGTATTTCGGATAGTTTGACTATTGACTCGCACATCTGTAGCTCGGTGCAGTTGCTGTCCAAATTCTGGGGCACTTTGATGGCGGTTACGTAATGTTGTGGTTCGGATGAAACGATCCTGGTTAGCAGTTGTCGCCCTCGGATGACCTGTCCGACGTCTGTCATCAACATTGCTTGTCTGGTGGTAGCGTGACCACAACCTGCTAATCACCGATTGAGTAACGTTGAGAATTTGAGCCACTGCAGTCTGTCTGTTACCAGCTTCCAACATGCCAACGGCACGTAAACGTTCGTCACGTGTCAGTCTTCGCATACCTCAAAAGTTACGTTTCGACCAGAGACTATTGGTGAACGAGTTTATATCAAGAAAAGAACGATGAGACCTCCGAAAAAGCCCGTACAGTACAAATGAAAATTTCAAAACGTACGGCGCTCGAGTGAAAAACCTGCACGAAGTTTTCGTGGGCCGGTGACATTCATGATCCACACTAAACTTGGTAACACATTGATTTGTCCACTCACGTGTATCCAATACCATTTTTAGAAAATATCAACATCAGTTTGGATATCCCCTACTTTTTTTAATAGTATATGTAAGATAACTAGAGGGTTTTACTTGGTTAGTTTCATATCGGCCGAGATATCAGCCCGAAATAACTTCATATCACTATGATGATGCTAACGTGAAATTACCGATGGCTGATAGCTAGTCCGATTTGAAACTTACTAAGTGATAACCTCTTCATTTATAAAACTAAAACAAATTATAACAAAAAATTATCCGGCCTGTTACAGTGTTCTAATAGTGTTATTGTTTCTCATTCTTTATCACAAAGTCCAAAGTTTCCTCTTCTTCTACCCTTAGTTCAGCTATCCGAAAGTCGCGGTTTCCCCACTGGGAAGCCGCGACTTGGGATATCTAAACTACCTCTTCTCCAACATCGACGAATCTCCGCTTACGATACTGAATATCGGTTGCGATGAATTTTCTGTACTCCTTTCTTCATTATCTAGTCGTTATTGATTTATTTATTTATTTATTTATTTATTTATTTATTTATTTATTTATTTATTTATTTATTTATTTATTGGGGTTTAACGACACTTTTGACAGCCAGGGTCACCTCGTGTCGGACAGTTTTACGAGTGGAGGAAGCCGGAGTACCCGGAGAGAACCACTGGGCAACGGGGAGCAACTGTCAGGCTCCATAACATACTAACTCCATACAAGAAGGGTTATCATTGGTTGAAGACAAGTGCACCATCGACGTACTGTACGCCTTAGTAAACAACACCACCGTACCCCACGTGGGTAGTCGGGAAGAGGTGTCTGTGGTTATTTATTGCCATCATTAATTCCCTCGCATTCACGACTCTGCTTCAAACTCTGCCACCACGCCCGGTAACCTCAATTTTCCTGACTGTGTTTAACGACGAATAACTGTGAACATGTCGATGTGAAGAAATTGTTTTCTCTTGCTTGGTTTATAGTAGCTGATATTTGCGCCATATCTGACGAGTTTCAAGCTATATTAATGGGCAATTCCAGAAAGAAAATCATATTTAATAAATTATTCCTGACAACCGATATAACAGATGTAACGAATGGAAATGTAACCAATGATTGTATCCACAGAACTCATGACAGATATATAGAATATACCCATAGTAGCTTGGTGCACCAAATGTAAATGTTCACCACTCGTGGTGAAGTGTTGTTAACCGCGAGCCTTCGGCGAGCGGTTAACACCACTTCACCACGAGTGGTGAACATTTGATATACCAGGCTCCTTTGGGTATATTTTAATTTTATCGTCAGATTATTAAGAGTCGCTATTATTTTTTCTCGATTTTACTGAGCAGTAGCCGAACATACGTGCGAATTTGTTTTTGTTTACCTGAACATCGATGGGCGGTATGTTCGCTGTCAATTTTATCACCGAAACGAAATAGAATAAGAAATGGGGCCTTTTTCATTTTAATAACATAATAACATACTATTTCGGGTTATGGATGCTTTGTTAACAAAGTATGTTTGTTAATTTTGGTATCTTATGAGGTACACTTATTTAAAAACATAATAAATAATGCCGGTTTCATTTCGCTCTCCACGAGGCGACGAGTGATACATTTAGACAAGTTTGTATTCAAGACGAGGTCACCAAAGGTCAACTTGGTCGTAGTTCCACTGTAGGTGTAAATTTTAACTATTGAAATCCCATTGTTGGCGTGTTCACTACGGTTGGTGTGTAAAGCTAAACTTTATGTCATAGGCTTTTTTATATATTGTAGAATAGGTAATCATGGTATAAAATAGATTCTGTAGCAATTACCACGGACAGAGTTACCTCGAATTCACATATTACAATGCCGTTGGTTCTTGATACATATGGTGGCTGGGTGGTTAAGGCATTGATCTTCTTGAACTGAAATATCCACGGTTCGATCCCCGCCATGGGTAACTGCGTTGTGTCCTTGGGCAAGGTACTTCCTCCCGACCCACGTGGGACACTGTGGTCTTGTATACTAAGGCGTCCTGCATGTCGATGGTGCACTTGTCTTCAACCAATCCTAACCCTGCATACACGGAGTTAGTGCGCTGAGGAGTCTGACAGATGCTCGCCGTTGCTCGGTGGTTCTCGGTGGTTCTCTCTGGATACTTCGGTTCCTCCACTCCTAAAACTGTCAGACACGAGGTGACCCTGGGTGTCGAAAGCGACGTTAAGCCTCAATAAATAAATTGATACACATGGCTGCCAATTGTCGTCACTCAAAGGGATTTACAGGAAAGTAAGCCTCCCCCTTCCCATCCCTTTATTGCCTAGAGCTGTCAGTATATTTAACACTGAGAGCATGGGAGTTTCATATAAAAAATGAAATTTCGATATGTTAGCGAATTTGTATCATTGGTGTGCGATTATTTCATAAACTTCGGGCATTTTCCTGACGAGTAATATAAAAAAAATACAGAAGCTTCTTTTCACAATTTTCTCAAATTCGTTTTGAGACTTATTCGCTATTGAAACCCATTTAAAAATAAGGAAACACACAGAACAACACACGCGTGTGAATGGGTTAATCGATATGGTACGAGTGCCAGCGCGGAGGGATAGAACGAGAGACCACAGGCCTCGAGTTTTATCCTTCCACGATGGCACAAGTGCCATATCGATTAACCCATTCACACGCGTGTGTCGTTCTGTGTTTATTACATGCCTTGACGTCTATAAAACAATTATCAGAAGGACACTCGGCAATTCATTTGACAACTATTAACACAGACAACACATTTTATCGCCAACCAAATTTGCGAGGGGAACCCGTGTTAATATTTCGCCCCCTGAGTTGCAATGTGTTCTATGTGCCTACTGGCACATAGAACACATTGGAAGTCAGGGGACGATTTCCAGCTATCGCTAGCGATTCAAATTGTAATTGCGTTGCACGATTTGTAGAAAATTCCAGTAAAATTTCGCTTTTATTTAAAAATGGTCCGTCAATGATTTCCGTTCCGCACATATGTGCGGAACAGATTTTTATTTTCCGCACGGTTTTGTGTGTTGCTGTAGATGGGGATTTCATAGAAAAGGCGTGTAATAAATGTAATTTTCGCCATCATCTTTAGATGTTCTGTAACTTTTTTTCTGTTCATTATATCAACAGTGTGCGCATCGTGATACGTAATACAGACACTGTCCTCTCCATTAATTAAAAAAACATGAACATGTCAGGCTTGGCAATTTCAGGAGAGCGATTTTTTAGCTTTCCTTACTGCCCTCCTGAAAGAATTAAGGAGAGCGAAAAATTGCCTTCTTAAATATTTTGGTCTGGGATGATTGAGATTACATGTATTATGCTCACATTAAATTTTTGTTGGAAAGCAAAAATGTAATTTAACTTCGAAGTCACATGACATCACGTAATTTCATTTTGAAAGTGGTTTAGTGGTAAAAGGTAATGGCTGCAACCATACCCAAACACAGTTGCAATCATTTGAAGCAAAATGGGTCACAGCAATATTTTTTTTTTTCTGTCAGTTTCAAGTTCAACAACTGACATCACAGTTTGAGGGGTAATTATTCAAGGAATATTGACACTATAATATACTACCATTACAACTATCCTGTCACTTGAAGCACTTGCACCAGGATGTGACTGCAGATTCAAGCAGACCTGTTGTCCAAGAAAGTCATACGCCTACCACTACCACCTTCAACCCCCTTGGGGGTTGAAGGTGGTAGTGGTAGGGGTATGACTTTCTTGGACAACAGGTCTGGGTACACACACAGGTCTTGTCAAGTGTGTGTTCGGTTGTTAAGTGAGACATCTAGATGTCTAAGAGATTTCGCTTTACCTTAGTAAAGTTAATAAAATCACTGATGCAGTCTGTTGGTTTCAGTTTCAATGAGTTTGTTCAACTGGATACTTAAAATGCTGTGTAAAGCAAACTGCTCTCCTGAGCTGATTGAGGAGAGCGATTTTTTGCCCTCCTGCATTTTTCAGAATGCCAGGCCTGACATGTGGGAGGTGAGTGTTGCTAATTTTGTTTCATAGGAAACATAAAAACTTGCAAATTACATTAATCATCCGCGAAACAAGGAGCCAAAGTGGAGAGTTACTTAATGTTGGTAGGTATGATATTTATAGAAATTAATGGCGGATTATCTGCGGAGTGGTTGCTTCTAATTATCTCGCATAAAAAAAACAAGTTTCTTGTGGTAAGTGTTCACAGCTCCCCCATCTTCAGTTTTTATCAACAATTGCCGACTACCCACGTAGGCCCGGTAGCGCTGTATACTGGGGCGCACTGCACGTCGATGGTGTACTTGTCTTCAACCAATGCTAGCCCTGCTTGTGTGGAGTTAGTACGTTGTGGAATCTAGCAGTTACTCGCCGTTGCTCGGTGGATCTGTTTGGGTACTCCGGCTTTCTTCACCCGTAAAACTGTCCGGCACGAGGTGACCCTGGCTGTCGAAAATGTAGTTAAATCCCAATAAATAAATAAATAAATAAATAAATAAATAAATAAATAAATAAATAAATAAATAAATAAATATCAACAATTACTTGCTTCTTAATTGGCCCTTCCTTACTCGTCTAATAATTTCAATGGAGATAACCCTAATGGAAAGTAGATTTCCATTACAATATAAGTTTGGGGGGGGGCTGATAATATTATCGTGTCGATAAGAAGGGAATAGCTCTATTTATAGTGTTAAATATTTCGAGTCCGCTTGTCGCGATACAGATTGTGACACACCACCCTCTACGATGCTCTTAACCCTTTACCTAACATGAAAAGCAGACGACACTTGCAAAAAAAATTCTTGAATAACTAATTCTTTTCCTTTTTTGTCTCAAAAACATAGGTTATGATCCCTCGTTGGAACGAGCTCGACGAGCTCGTTCCAACGAGGGGTCATAACCTATGTTTTTGAGACAAAAAATGAAAAAAATAATGAAAATTAATTGGCGATTTTTGAGAATAGCGCTGGCCGGTTTTGGCCGTTACTTTGGGTAAAGGGTTAACCCTTTACCCAACGTAAAGGCCAAAACCGGCCAGCACTAGTCTCAAAAATCGCCAATTAATTCTCATTATATTTTCATTTCTTGTCTCAAAAACATAGGTTATGACCCCTCGTTGGAACGCGCTCGTTGGGCTCTTTCCAACGAGGGGTCGTAACCTTTGTTTTTGAGACAAAAAATGAAAAAAATGAGTTATTCAAGAATTTCTTTTGCAAATGTCGTCAGCTTTTCATGTTAGGTAAAGGGTTAAAGATTCCAATTCTTTCTGAGTAATCGAATCACTTACAGAATTTCGAATTGAATCTCTTAGTTTTGCTTGGTCCAGCCTGGTGGTAGCAAATGGGAATCAAATCGTTGAGACTAATGCACAGAATGTAAGCAAGTAGACATGTGATACACGGGGACAGGGCTCCACCAATAGAAATAAAAGAGGAGGTACTTGGGCGATTGAGGAAAAAACGACGATGTTTTGCTTAACATTCGCGTGCATTCTGAATGCAATTGCGAATCACAACAAAAATGATCCGCCGACCCGGAAAAATTTACGTGCCGCTCTGTTGGGGGATAATGGCAAACAACCGATGAATGCCCGTCAAAATGTTAGTCCAAACATAGATCTGACTTGAAGCAAACTAACATAGCTTTCAGAACATGATTCATATTTCACAAAAACAATTTTTGAACATTTACGGACAGGAATATAGATCTATTCATCAAATTTATTGCAGCACGTAACTTCATGATTCATATGTGGGATCAACCAAGCATTTTCTCTCAACGATGTTTTGTTATTATGTATACCTTGGCTGATGAGCTGTAAACTGTCCCCTTCTAAATATAGTCACCAGGTACTAGCCTTACGGTTAGAAAATTTCGGGTTCATGAGAGAATGCACTTGAAAATGCACTCAAAAATTATAGACTTGGCAAATTACGTATAAATACTTAACCCTTTACCTGACATGAAAAGCAGACGACACTTGCCAAAAAAAATCTTGAATAACCTTTTTTTCTTCATTTTTTGTCTCAAAAACATAGATTATGACCCCACGTTGGAACGAGCTCGACGAGCTCGTTCCAACGAGGGATCATAATCTATGTTTTTAAGGCCAAAAATGAAAAAAAAATGAAAATTAATTGGCGATTTTTGAGAATAGCGCTGGCCGGTTTTGGCCGTTACGTTGATAAAGGGTTAAATGAAGGCGAACACTTTACGAGTAAAACATAATGCAGTCAACTGAATTGTTTCAATTCGCAAAAGAGAGTTCACAAATGGGCCGGATTTGGCACCAGAAAGGAATGGGTACAGTACCCCTTTTATGGTCAATTTATATATTTTCTGGGAGCAGGCCAACCCCCCCCCCCCCCCCCCCCGCCCCTTCTGGGGAAAGCTTTCAAACAATTCTGCTATGCTTGCTCTTGTCTTAGGAAATTGCGCATATGTCTGCGGTATCTTAATGCAGTAGTATGAAGTTATTATCCTAAAAGGCCAGTTGCGAAGTTGCCCTACTCCCACACCCAACCTCCCCCCCCCCCCCCTCCATCTTCGTGAACATTTTCTGGTTCTGTCTCTGGCTATTATTTAATGGTGTTTAAGATCACATACTTATGCACAATGGCTAATCATGATTTTGACAGTCTTACGGGTGGAGAAAGCCGGAGTACCCGGAGAGAACCACCGAGCATCGACGAGCAACTGTCAGCTCCTCAACTTTCTAACTATGTTCAAGCTCCGCTCAAGCAGGGTTACAGTGGTTGAAGACATGTGCACCTTCGACATGCAGTACGCCTTAGTACACGGCGTCATCTCGTGCCCCCATGTAGGCAAAATGGATAAAATGCCGTGCCCAAGGACACAATGTGGGTCGTCCCGGACGGGGATCGAACTCGGGACCTCTAGCATACAAGTCCACTGAGCCACCGCGCTCCCAGCAAAACTCTTGTTATAAAACTAACCACCGCTTTAGACTAAATAACACAATATAAATTAACTTCGCAATTCTGTGTGTTTTGCCAGTCAGACTTCAATAATTCTGTGAATAGAGTAACATGTCGTTTATATCCTAACAGATTTTCCTGTAAAATAACGTGCGATCAGGCAAATCATCTACTGCCAACTTTTCTTCACTTTGAAATGTTGAAAGGGTTAATGAGTTATGCATATTATGCAACACTGCATAATTGACGAGCTGCGTAGTGACTGTCCTTAGGCAAAGAAAACCCAGCTTGTTTGTCGCGGTTATCGGATTTGACAACAACACTTAAATCATTTCTGATACTGAAGGATGTTGTTCTGTCATGTGTGCAGTTTTTCAAAAACACCGACTTTTGAATAAACACTTTTTTTCTGGGATGATACTGACTTAATCCTTTACCCATCGCAGACAATATCAAAATATATTATTTTAATTAACACTTTTTTAGTTTTATCAAAACTTTTCAACAAAACCATATCATGTGACCCCTCATTGGAACGAGCTCGACGAGCTCGTTCCAAAGAAGGGTCACCTGATATGGTTTTGTTGAAATTGTTTGAAAACTAGTATTTTTTCAACAGCTGAATTTACATATCATTTACATATCACGCGAGCAGATGTGGTCGATTCGTTAGGTAAAGGGTTAATGTGTAAACAATTTCAGGTTATAGGCACTTGAAATTTAACTACAAGCGCGTTTTTTTTATAATAGTAGAGGTAACGTGCCCGAACCCCCTTCTCCCTCCCCCTTGAGGGCCTCAACTTATGATATACGGCATGGTAGCCCATGTGAGCCGCCGCTTTGTTACGTCATTATCATGGTGTTAAGTGATGTTAGGACGCGTGCGTAGCGCGTGGTGTTTGGCGCGATGCGTGTTTCCGTTGTCCATTTTGTGTACTAGAAGCCGATGCCTTGTTTCCTATTATATCACGTCGCTGCTGTGAGTCTAGAAGGCAACTTACAAAATGGAATTTTGTTTGAAAGGGTTGTTCGATTGACTGGGTTATATATCCAATTACCACAAACAACCCGACAAAAATTTATCCTTCGGATTCTTTAAGAATCATCGGTTTCTGTCCATCTTGGCTATCAAATTCTCTTCTTTCTTGAGAAGGTTTCATCTATGTTTTTGTTTCTGTGTGCTCAACTCTAATGGGTTGTCCCGGGGTGTATACCCCAGAAGTCTCTCGATAGCCCCCCCCCCCCCCTCCTCCACAGTCATCTTTATTTCTATGGCTCTCAAATCCCTCCCACCGTTCGCTTCACTTAGCCTAATGACAACCAATGCACTTAAACGCCTCTCGCCAATTAAAACTACTCTTGGGTTCACTTTGCCCCACAACATATTACCTAAAAAACAGTGACCGCAACATGTGCAGCAGTATTCCATTACTTTTGTGTGCGAGAACAGCTTCAAAAATTTTCCTTCCTCAGTTCTTAAGTGCGTGGAGTGTTGCAACGCTCAATACAGATTTGTTTTAATTCTAGACGTGTTTACTTGTTATAGAGACAATATATGCTTGTTGTGAAATACAACAGGCATTTTTTCAACAAAAAAAAAATTTATATGCTATTACTCTTACGATTTTAATGAAAATACATTCGCGAGAATATTTTTAACAGCTGAGTCAATTTCAGCACAACGACGAAAATCAGCGAGGCTGTATTTACCCCATGGTCAAAAGAGCACAGGAAAGTCATTAGTAAACAGAATATTCAGTTCAGTCGCCATGCTCCCATATTGGTAAAATTACGTTTAGCCGAATCCACCTATCGTATCTGATAAGTATCTGGGCTTCGGGGCCCTTACTTTCTCTTTTGTATTTTTTGGTTCCGTACACAGTTTATCACACAGATACATATAACATAAATGACCCCATCACATTTTCTTTTTAACCCCTTAATATAACGTAACAGCCAAAACCGGACAGCGCTATTCACAAAAATCACTATTCAATTTTAATTACTTTTTCATCTTTGTCACAAAAACGGGAGCGCGGTGGCTCAGAAGGTAGAGGTGCAGGCTGCAAGCCGAGAGGTCCTCGGTTCGAATCCCACCTGCGGCAACCGCGTTGTGTCCTTGGGCAAGACACTTCATCCCCATTGTCCGTGTGGGGGCACGATGACGCCGTGTACTAAGGCGTACTGCACGTCGATGGTACGCATGTCTTCAACCAATCTAACCCTGCCTGTTCCGCAGTGCGGAGTTACGATGTTGGGGAGCTGGCAGCTGCTCGTCGTTGATCGGTGGTTCTCTCCGGGTACTCCGGCTTCCTCCACCCGTCAAACTGTCACGGTCATGATTAGCCATTGTGCATAAATATGTGACCTTAAACATCAATAAATAAATATTGTCACAAAAACATAGCTTATGACCCCTCTCATTGGAACGAGCTCGTTCCAATGAGGGGTCATAAGCTACGTTTTTGACGCAAAAAAATGAACAAAAATAGTTATTCAAGAATTGTGTTTGCAAGTGCCGCCTGCTCTTCATGTTTTTATGAGGGTTAACAATACTTTGTTTCTGCGAAATTTCGAGATAAGAACAATGAGATACGTCAGTTTTGTAAACATTAAAAAAAAAGAATTACAGAAAAAGGGATACTGCATCAGGCTAAGCCCTGTGTGTCAGCTCACACTTTTTGGTGGTCTTTTGACTTTGTAGGTGCAGGGAGAAATTTAAGCGGTATCGCGTCGCAATTTGCGACCTGTTCTTTATGTTTAGCAAACCCCTACATTGGGAACACCGGCAAAATATGAAACGAGCATTTCCTCTCAAGCACAGTTCCTCTTCTGTAAGTGACAGTCATTCGTTATTCATATCTCTGGGCCCATTTTATTCTCATAATGATAGAGGAACAGAATCGTCCTGTGACAAACGAGTAAGTCACTGTAAAATGTGGAACTAAAAGTCCGGCGATGAGAGTTCAAAATTTGGACGAACCCGAAAAAATTAGTGACAAGCT
Source organism: Pictodentalium vernedei (assembly GCA_031216915.1). Classification (NCBI taxonomy): domain Eukaryota; kingdom Metazoa; phylum Mollusca; class Scaphopoda; order Dentaliida; family Dentaliidae; genus Pictodentalium; species Pictodentalium vernedei. The sequence continues at coordinate 88,470,387 of CM062292.1, forward strand.
AAATTTGGTATCAATGGATGCAGGATTGATCCTGATGAACATGTCGAAAATCCGCAACACTTAAAACTAGAAGTTCTGTCACGAACTGTGCACTTATCTGGGCTTAATTGCGCGTAGGAATTGCGTGCAATTGCCATATCGAATGGCATCCAAAGCACGGCAGGTTCTCCTGGTTACTCATAGCAACACAGGCAATGTTTCTGCCAATGGACCTCCGGGTTACCCGGAGATCCATTGGCTGAACCATTGCTTGTGCACAGGCCACATGTACAGAATTGGATAGCCTTACTATGGTCATAGCGCGTAGATTAACGCGCAGATCGACGTGCTATTTGTGCACATTCCATGACAGGACTTCTAGTTTTAACTGTAAAATTCGCCTTCAGTAAATTCATTTTCAGCAATTGTTTTCAAAATAGCAGCGTTCAGTGCGGCTGCAGAAACTGAGTAAATCCGACTTTGGAACGACTTGTAGTCAATTTGTATGTTCAAATTTCACATAAACCGCCGATATTTGGTGAATAGAAGATTTCTAAGGTTGCACACGATTAAAATGCTCGAGGACGATCAAGATATCCCAGGCTGTTAGGAAACGCAAAATCGATTTTTCTACAGGTATCCAATTGTGAGAAAACGATAAGAAAAGAATAAGAAACTACAGTACAGGTGGTATCAGTTGGTCGAATGTCGAATATATATAGAGAGAGAAACCCACCAATATAAGTAACCGACCGAAAAACACAAAAATCAGACTGACTGGAGTGTCGATCAGTAGGTTAGTCGTTGCGGTCGTCTACGGACGGTCCATCTTCGGTGTGGCGGCTTTCTACGCGGTCGTCTACACAAGCTGCAACACATATCATCCAATGTTTTCGACATGAACACCGATTTACTCCGCATGGGTTCTTAGATATCAGTTTGGAATTGTGACGGGGGACAAGCTTCGGAAGACTCTATGACGCCGGTCCAATTAAGAAGTAATTGTTGAGAAAACACCTATGGCGGCAGTAGAAAATAAAGCCATGTTTCCTTTTGTTACTTTCAGTAAACGGAAACAACAGGCAGTTATTGGAGCTGTCTGTTGTTTTCGTTTATTAAAAGCAACAATAGGAAACTTGGATTTTTATGAAAAGCTAATTCGAGGAACTTGTTCATCGACAATCCATCATTAAGAATATATCTATAACACTCAACAACATTAAGAGTCCATTTTGGCTCTTAGTTTAGCGAATGAGTTAATACAGTAATTTGCAAGTTTTTATTCTTCCCAGGAAAAAAAATGGCAAATCTTACATCCAAGACTTTTATAATAATGGAAAGGACAGTGACTGTATTATATATCGTGATATAATGAACAGGCAAAAAAGTTCCAGAACATCAAAAGAAGATAAAAACCCCATTATATTTTTTAATGGGTTTTAACAGAGAATAATAGCCAAACATTGAAACGGATTGGGAAAAAAATGGTAAAGCCAGCTTTTGTTTTTTTTATACTACTCCACATGAAAATGTTTGTGAAATGATGCGCGCATCGATAATACAAATTCGCCAGCATTTCGAAATTTCATTTTTTATATGAAATTCCCATACATTTAGTGTTAAATTACTGACAGCTGGAGGGAATTAAAGGGAGCTAACATTCCCGTAAATCTCATCCAATGACGACCATTGTCAGCCATGGAATACGGCGCGGTTATTGGCCACTTTTTTTGAGTTAGGGCGCAGATTCCAGTTGATTTTCACTCACAAAGGTATACAGATATGATTTCGTTCTCCACTTATAGATATCACATTCCAATCAATAAGTATTTAAATTCGCCTAAAGAACATTAAGATATTAGCAAGCGAAAGCGACCCGTAGGGTCGCGTGCAAGTGATCCGAAGGATCGCTTGCTTCGCAAGCCATTTGGCAACACGTATGTACCGTTTGTATGAACTCAAATAGAAATCATCTCAAAGGCATCAACTTCAAAATTTTTCAACGGAAGTGGTACACAAGGACGCTGACATGTTTGCGCATAGCGGAAATTGACATTCGCAATTGAAGAAATGATTTATTTACGTAGAAGGTAGTTAACGAGATGAGAGACTTCACGAGAATGACTTTGGCTGATTAAACTTTTAGGGATTTTTCCCAAAGGAAACGGGGACAAATAAGGTTACATTTTTTCAAAGATACTCGGACGCTAGAACAAGTGATGGCTGTCCACCATTGCTTTCACCTTCATTGGGTCAAGGGATCCTTAATATATCGGGTGGGGGGTGGGGGTGGGGGTGGGGGCTAATGGGTCACTGATCATGTCACGTGATGTCCATAGCAAGTAAAGCACACCCCTAGCAACGGGAAAACTACTGGGCCAATTTTGACCAATTTTGATACATGGACCCAACATTGCAAACGAAAACAGACAGGTCAATGGTGTCGTCGCGTGAATTCCTTAGCATCCAGCGTGCCCCCTTAGCAACGGGCTAACTACTGGTCCGATTTTGACCAAATTCGGTGTACGGACCCAAAATGCATTGCAAATAAAAACAGACAGATCAGTGATGACGTCACGTGACTTTCCTAGCAACCAGAGAGCCCCCTTTAGCAACGGGCTAACTACTGGGCCGATCTTGACCAAATTCGGTATACGGACCCAAAATGCATTGCAAATGAAAACATACAGATCAATGTTGACGTCACGTGACTTCTCTATCAACCAGAGCGCCCCTTAGCAACGGGCTAATTACTGGGCCGATTTTGACCAAATTCGGTATACGGGCCCAAAATGCATTGCAAATGAAAACAGACAGATCAAAGTTTACGTCTCGTGACTTCCCTAGAAACCAGAGTGCCCCTTAGCAACGCGCTAACTACTGGGCCGATTTTGACCAAATTCGGTGTACGGACCCAAAATGCATTGCAAATAAAACAGACAGGTCAATGTTGACGTCACGTGACGTCACGTGATGTCCCTAGCAACCAGAGCTCCCCCTTAGCAACAGGGTAACTACTGGGCCGACTTTGACCAAATTCGGTATGTGGACCCAAAATGCATTGCAAATGAAAACAGACAGGTCAATGTTGATGTCACGTGACTTCCCTAGAAACTAGAGCGCCCCTTAGCAACGGGCTAACTACTGGGCCGATTTTGACCAAATTCGGTATACGGACCCAAAATGCATTGCAAATAAAAACAGGCAGGTCAATGTTGATATCACGTCTTTTTTCCTTTTCCCTGACAGCACAGGATTAGCTGTTTCATAATTACTCTCAGAATTATCTGTTGTGATAACTACAAACAATACCAGTACGTCGGTAATTTTTCAGTGAAATTAATGAAAATGGCTTATTGAAATTGGCACATAAAGCTCTAGGCCTATATAATTCAAACGACAAGTTTGTGCTGCCTTGTGAAGTGTGTATGTCTGTGCTGACTTGTGTAGTTTGTGTGTCTGTTGGGCAAATCGCCCAGAAACCTGGTCCAAATCGTCCACAAACATGGTCCGAATCGTCCAATAGTCTGGTCCGAATCGGCCAGAAATATGGTCAGAATCGTCCATAGATCTGGGGCAGAAACGTCCTATATAAAAATCTGGTCCGAATCATGAATCTGCATTTGTGATACTCAGTCTTATTATTTTAAAGATGGTCTTTTTAGTAAATGGGCATAGCCCATTTACACTATGTTTGGCCTTTGTTTTTTGGGGTTCATAACTCAAGAAGTTGACAGAAACAAACGATCATTCCTTATATAATGGTATTGGTAAAATCATCAAAGATCTAGTCAAATCAAGTTTCGATTGACAAACATGTCTTGTGTTGATTCGAAGAAAATGAATGTTTCTTGTATAATTCTAGATTAAATCTTCTAGAATATTCCCGTAAGTTCGTTGATTCAACCCACTGAAATATTTTAGACCAACTGGAATATTTCTGATGAGCTAGACTGGTTCCGGGGCATAACAGCGTCGAATTCCATTCAAAAGTCGACTGGTGGCATGAGAGCTTGAGCCAACATCCAGGGTACATGGGGATTTAATACTTGGATGTTTGTTTTCAACCATGAGGCGCAAGCCGAATGGTTGAAAAGGAGACGTCCGGGTATTAAATCTCCATGTACCCTGGATGTTGCACGAGATAACGATTTTGTCTCGCCTCCAAACACAGAAATAATGTCGAGATGTAAACTATGATCCCACATTAAGACTCAGGTGACGAAGTTTAAATCCCACACTGAGCCTCAGATTTTGAACCAAACAGCGAAACAAACGTCACAGCAAAACTATAAATAGACCGAGTCTATTTCCGAATCGTTGTTTATAAACCAGATCACACATGGAGAAGTTTTTCACTTTGATGAATTTGAATTCGTTGAAAAAGTCATACAATTCAAATTCAGTATCAAAGTCTTTCTCTGACAAATACTCTCTAAAAAGCAGTGCGGCAGTATTATTTGATTTGACGGTGGATTTAGGCGTGAGTTCAATTCGTTTGCGAACGATGTCTCCATCGGAGTGACAAGCGAAGCGAGAGATTGACATTTTGTATTCTGCTCAAGAGATATTGAAGATAAACAGATGAGTTGCTCCCCTTGATGTTCTCACCCCGCAAAGCACAAAAGTATATTTGCGAACCCGATTCAATCTGTTCAGTCCTCATCGAATACGACAGCCAACAAGTGCTTCTACTCATAGGGCTGCAACGATGTTTTTTAATTTGTATTAGTATTCACTACAATACGACAATAAGTTGGATATAACTTAACAGTTCTAATAGGAGTTTCTGCACTCGATGTGACCCAGTCGGGGTCAAAGGTTATTTTTATCACCCGGATGTTTCTCGAGTGACAAGCGGGGAACAAAGGCGCGCGCTCTTATCGCCCGCATGTTGAAGATAACCGATACCATGGCTATTTGTTTCGGTCACGTTGACCAATCAGAAGACGCGATGCATAGTGATACAGGGACAATGTATTTTGTATTGTAGTTACCATACTTAGCTTTAGTGCTTGTTCAACAACCCGAGTAACGATATGCCAATGGAATGTTCACAATGTGGTAATTAGGATGCTCTATCAAGCCATGTATACTGCTCGTCAGGGGCTTGTTCAGTGGACATTGAGCCCGCGGATTCTTCTTTTCTCCCGGCAAAATATATGGTCAGTTCGTCTTTGACGCACAGCCCTTTTTCATTTTCATTTATTTTTTGAACAGGATGAGGTGGTTTTTCTTGTTTTGTTTTTGTTCTGTTTTGTTTTGTGGGTTTTTTTTCTTCTTTTTTTTTGTTGGGGGGGGGGGGGTATAATGTTTTGTTTGTTCTCTATGTGTTTTGATTCAAAATAAAAGGAACGACATGAAAATACATCTCGATAAAGGTATCCCGGTGTATGTACGCAAACGTGTTAACCCTTTACCCAACGTAACAGCCAAAACCGGCCAGCGCTATTCTCAAAAATTGCCAATTAATTTTCATTATTTTTTTCATTTTTTGTCTCAAAAACATAGGTTAAGACCCCTCGTTAAAACGAGCTCGTTCCAACGAGGGGTCACAACCTATGTTTTTGAGACAAAGAATGAAAAAAATTAGTTATTCAAGTTTTTTCCAAGTGTCGTTTGCTTTTCATGTTAGGTAAAGGGTTAACTATCTGTCCTAATGACTAAGGTAAAACACGACAGTCCATATATCATAAGTATTTTTTGCTATTTCGTCAATATACTTTAACACTTTGTCCAACGTAACCAAAATTGTCCAACGGTATTTACAAAAATAGCAAATCAGTTTTTTTTTAATTTTTTTTATATTTTTGTCTCAGAAATATAGCTTATGGCACCTCTTTGAAATAAGCTGGTTGGACGAGTTCCAGTGCGGGGGGGGGGGGGGGGGTCATGATATTTTTAAGGCGGAGAATGCATATTTTGAGTTGTTAAAGATTGTTTTGCAAATGTCGTCTGCTATTCGGTTGAGTAAAGAATTAAATTGGTGCTTAAGGCTAATTATTGATAAGAATCTTTTACACAAGTCGTCACTTTGGTAGCAGGTTATCATGTCGTAAAAACTGAAAATGTTTGAAACTGCTTCGCTCCACTGCGTTTTAAAAGCGGATGTTTTTGGGATAGACCGGACAAATAAGTCATGTTAAAGGAACTGCCTTGTTTACATTGTATTTGATTGGTCACTAATGTTCCGAAATAAAAAATCGAGAGCCATTTATACGGATGTGATTCGCTAATATAAACGCCGTTCGTTCGAGTCTTTCAGCTGACAAAGCCAGAATATACAAGCACTCAATCATACGAAATGCTTCCAGACGTTGGTATGATTTCCTCAAAAGAGACCAGAGATCCAGAGATTGTGGTAAGTGTTCGCTGCTATAGAAGAATCGTTCTTTGTTACATATGTCCCAATGTTATAAAAGTATTACTGTTACAAATTCGGTACAATGATCAGCAACCAGGGGGGGTAGGAACCGGGGGGGGGGGGGGTGCACAGGGGTCCCCCAACTTTTTTTTCCGTGTATAGGTTAACAAAATAGACTTCTTCAGATGTTAGCGTTATAGACATCAGTCATACGCAAAAACGCAAAGTTGCTTGAGAAGAAATGCATATTATTGGCAATTTATTGCATAATTCATGGGAGGAAATTCGAGCAGCTTTTCAAAAAAATGAAACATTCTGCTGAAAATCAACTTTTTCGATTAACCCTTTACCTAACATGAACACCAGACGACACCTGCAAAAACAAATTCTTGAATAACTAATTTTTTTGTCTCACAAACATAGGTTATGACCCCTCATTGGAACGAGCTCGACGAGCTCGTTCCAATGAGGGGTCATAACCTATGTTTGTGAGACAAATTTTTTTTTTAAATAATGAAAATTAATTGGCCATTTTTGAGAATAGCGCTGGCCCGTTTTGCATGTTACGTTGGGTAAATGGTTAAAGAAAACAACTGTATTTACAGCCCAAAAGCCACCAGAATGCATCATTTGTCAAATATGATGCATTCTGGTGGCTTTTATATTTTGGGAGGTTCTGTTTTAAAAATGTTCTGACCTGATTTGCTGGTTTATACCCCCATCCCGCAAGACTGAAATGCTTCCTACTCCACTGACCGCAGCAAATCTCACGGAATTGACGGTTTTTGATCTTGTGGTCAACGAAATATTTCGGGAGGTTCGCCCATTTTCTGTGGAGCAAACTTTTTTCAGTACAAATGCATTTAACCCTGTTTGATGTCATACTATCGTCAATGCCATTAGAACCTTTATGGTGCCTCTCCGCAATTTTCTCATCCCTTCAACGCCTAAATACTGTCATAATGCAAAGTGCCCTTTGTGTTTCCAGCACATAGCTAACAGTTTTATTTTCGTCCTTTGGACATAATTTGAATGTCGAATTTTACAATCATCTTAAACAAACTGGCCAAGTGAAAAACACTATCTTCTTCCTCGCCTCGAATTTCACCATTGTTACTTCAAGCTTACTTCAGCGATCTGAATGTTGTGGCTGCCACACGTTCCGATTCCTCCCATTCAAATCTGTTGTAAAATTCCCCAATAAGTGTTATTGGGAACTCAACACAAAAATAGGAATATATATCAAGCTTTCGCCCTTATTACCTACAGCATTCGATAGAACACGTATTTCCTTAAATTTGTGCAGTGTTTATTGACCTAAACTATCTTTTATCCTTTACTTATCGAGATTTACACGGGCGAAGCGTCAACAACCGCTTCGATGTCGTCCATGTTTTTTTGCGCAACCCGGAGTTGCTGCGAAACGAATATCGAATATCGAATATGCGATTATTTTTTCTTTTACATAATATCATTGTCACTGACACTAACACATCAAAGCAGCTTGTTTGCACCTTTGATACTAGTCGTCTTGACTATGATATAGAGAGTAATCGCTTGACTGGACTGGTCACGTGAAATAATTCATGAGAGGTGAGGGACGTTGTACAAACATGAGTGCGTGAATGCGCACGAGTGTTTTACAATATAGTCCTTCGCCTCGAATGAATTATTTCACGTAACCAGTCCAGTCAAGCTATTACTCTGTTTAACCCTTTACCTACCGTAGCGACCAGCGCTATTCTCAAAAATCGCCAATTAATTTTTATTCTTTTTTTTCATTTTTTTCTCTAAAACATAGGTTATGACCCTTCATTGGAACAAGCTCCTCGGGCTCGTTCCAATGAAGGGTCATAACCTATGTTTTTGAGACGAAAAATGAAAATAATAGCTATTCAAGAATCTTTTTTGCAAGTGTCGTCTGCTTTTCATATTAGGTAAAGGGTTAAAAAAACAACAAAAAACAATGAAGTCCCCATTATACCCACGGCAAAGCGTCTTCTCTTGCGCGCACGGATACATGACCCAATTGTTGATTGCATAATTAACTTGTGAAGTTATCGTTTATAATCAAACCCGAAAATCCCAGTAAATCACACTTTGGAAAGTAATAAAGCTCTCTTTTGATAGGTTCTGAAACTCCGCCCTTGGTATTTACAGCACATCTAAAATTGTCCGACACGTGTCATTACCCGACCGAGAAATTACTTTCAAACTACACTGGTTCTTTTAGATCTCCACTGTCTTCAGCTAAGAATTCATTTCAATATTTTTCTTCTTATCTTTAAATGCACCAGGGACTCTGTACCACCATACTTATCTAATATGCTTATCGGTCGCAAGCCACAAAGGGTCTCTTCGGTCATCATTCATATAAATTTAATCTGTCTGGTTCAGCCCTCATCTAAATTGAGTTTTGCTGGCGATGGGGCATTACCGCTGTCGGGCATAAGCTATGGAATTCCCTTCCAAACTGTCTAAAAGAAATGGATTCCCTCGAATCATTGAAGTCGGGAATTAAAATATACCTTTTCCATAAGGCATTTTGCATCTGTACAACCATAGAGCACAATGTGTCGATTTAATGCTATAAAAAAAGAATTATTGTTTTTAGAATCACACTGCAAAATCACAAAACATCCGCGTTCCATCCAACAATATTGAGTCCAGAACAGAAACGAAACACACATGTTCCAAAAAGAGAAAAATCCTCGCCTTCTGATTGGATGAGGGCTGGCGTAGTTTCGTTTATATTTACGGCTCCAGTAGCAAATGTTACCGTCTGACGTCACCATGCGAAATGTTTGAAAGATAAGATAAGATAAGATTTATTCAGCAAATACACCAGAACAAATGCACAAAATCTATATAAACAAAATCATAAAACACACTAATTTCATATGACATACATAAATCATATTACAGATAGTCCCTCTTGTGAAGGAAGAGCTGGACCATATTACAAATAACATTGCAAAGCACTGGATTATCATTAGTCATTATTACTTTAAATTTGTCCATTGTATCCATTAGAGGAAAGTCAATTGAAATGACGTCGTCCGCTTCGAAATTGCTTCATCAACGGAGTAAATGGCAAGCCGCTTCATTTCCTGTCATGAAGTTATATTGCTCATATTGGCCCCCAAAACTGGTAAACATGGACCTGTGTTAATAATAACCAATGCTGGCCATCTGTTAGGAGGTGGGGGTGGAGGTGGTCCAGTGAACAGAGTTTATGCTGCTAATCTCTGCTGCCTATCCGTGCCAACTCTGGCGTGGCTGCATGTGTGTATGTATCTGTTCTGGAGTCTACGTTGTCGGACTGTGCGCGAGTGTAGTGTGGTTTTGAGGTGCTTCTAATGAGTCGCTCGGGGCAGGGTCAAGTGTTCTGGGGGTTTGGGCGATGAACAGAGGTTCATGCAGTCCGTCGTTATCGCCTGTTCGAATCCACTCTGGCGTGGCAACATTATAGATTATTGTGATGAACTGACGGTAACATGGTCTGAGATTTGCGGCTCGGAGCTTATGTTCAACCGAGACGCGAAGCGTCCAGATTGAACATACGCTCCGAGCCGCATACCTCAGACCATGTTACCGTCACCTCATCACAATAACGTATACGTTCCAATAAGATACTACCCATAGCTCAAAACCTAGATCGTGAAACACGAGAGGCTTATTTACAAAACTTGTGATCGTTAAAAAGTTGCCCTGTTCAAGGCAACTTTTAACAATCACAGGTTTAGTAAATAAACCTCTCATGTACCCCACGACGGCACTGGATAAATAGTCAATGAACCAGATAAACTCATTCCATCTCAGTCCAAATCGTAAATCGGTTTGTAATTTAAACAACACCTCATCCGGAACACCGTCTACTGCATATGTGAAAAATCCAGAAAAATTCCATTCGCAACAAAAAAAGTCCTTTCATTGGTTGCAACTTTCTCTCTCTACTGAATGGTAGTTAATGGAAGGAACGGACTGAATCTCAGGGATTCTTCTGGGTGTCTAGAGGGGCCGAACATGGGACCTTTTCCCAATGGCATTTGGGCATAATTTTTCCCAATTCTCAACCACAAATTCCCCAATCTCAAACTCTCTTCAGACAAAACAATAGTGCACAATTGGTGCTGTGAGCTGCACAGTCATAAGGCCTCAGAAAAACATTGGTTTTCTGAGGCCTTATGTCCACCCAGTTCAGGACACCAATTGTACATCAAATTAAAATTGTTTACCTAATGAAGCTCAGAAAGTGTCTGAATTCAAAGGCAAAGTGATACGTTCTTCTTCAATAGTGTCCGAGCAGTTAATAGAGACTACACAGAGTGGGTGAACATGATTTCAAGTGACTATTTGTTTAAAACTTACTTGTAGCATGAATGCAGTTGCTGTGGTGTCGGTCTTAATGTCCTCTGTTCAATTCGAATGTAAAATTTCTTAAGTCTTTGTATGTTTCTTCCCCTCCAAAGTAAATCCCCAACTGAAGCCCGCATGACGCAAATATTTCCAATGGCATGGGCCCCGGCCCCTTTCTCAATGAGGGCAGAATAATCCTTACTGATACAGAATTAGATTATGACCCAGATTCATGGGCACCTCTTTGTCTTACTAAAAAACCTTTGGTTTTTCCCCCACATTTGTATTCATTATTAACCGCCCAACGGTTAAGTGAAACAACATTTCAAAGATTAATATCTCCACTTTCACTTGACACCAGGTATTCTGGGATGTACATCAAGTAGTTCACATTTAAAAGGAATCAAAAAGGTCGGTTTATTTGTTTTGTAAAGTGGAGTTTTGTACCTTGTTATATTTATATATCTAGTAACCCTTCGAACCCTGATAGTATCTTCCATGTCTGTTTAGTGTTATCAGTTGGAAGAGTCTATATTCGTAATTTGGGGGACGACCAACCAATATTTTCAACGTGCAGCCCGGAAGGCTGCACGTTGAAAATATTGGTTGGTCTGCATCACAAATTCACTGAGCAACTATCTGCTTTATTTATACAGGTGGCATCAAGATCCCGTGCTTAAAAAGGGCGCCCGGGTTAAAGGGGGCTAAGGGGTCAAAGAGGGTCGATGAAAAACAAGTTAATGAATATCGGTTTTCCAAGTTCTCAGTTTGTGCCGAGTACCTGTGTTTTTTTTTATTGTTTAACGCCTTTATAAGGCTCAGTGTAATTCCCAAGGATATTAGCGGAACCATCGTCATAGGTCGACAGTCCGATGCTATGATTCTTTCTAGTCTTGTCATATTGAACCTTTCGACGACGTTTCAAAGGGGTGCTCCCATTAGAACCGACTCACTGAAGTTACTTGAGAGTGTCAAAATAGAATACAAATGCGCACTGCACACAACAGGATTTATTAATTGTATTCAGATACAACCACAAAGCATTTGGAATGCCGACATTTTTCGGACGAGCATGTCTTCGAGCCCCCGTAAAAACTTCCCGAGTCTCTTCGTACTTGAAGTCCTGCACATATCTATCCCCAAACGCTTGGCCCACCCTGCCCAGCGAAAGAATCGCTTAGACACATAAGGTTCTGCTGCATCTAGCCACACTGCACCTTTCTTCAGATGAGCGAAACGTTTTCGTTCCACAAAATGCGATCTGGTGTGTTTTGAAAAACAACTGTTAGGTGTTCCTGGTTTTGGTTTGTCTTTTTCCGTGTCTTGTGTACAACGTAGGCAGATATTGATTTCTATGCAGAAGGTTTGAACGTTTAACCAGTTTTGTTTTTGTTTTGGGGTGGGTTTTTCTTTTTCTCACACATTATATAACTACATTTCCTCAGTGCTCAGTGGCGTAACGCCCATACAGGGCGTCTTCTAAGGACCCCAACAATTGCACGTTTTGAGGGAGCCCCCCAACAATTCCAACATTTTGAAGAAAAATCATTATTGAGGGTCTCAAAACAGTGTTGCAGTCGAAGCATTGAGGTTGGATGCTTCAATACCAGCTTGCATAAAGAATCGGGGGGTTATTCTCTGAAACCAATTACGGGGTTGTGTACGTGGCATATGACAAAATGAGACAGAAGTTCAAAGGACACGTCGAGCGCGGTTAGTAGTTGGATGGGTGACCATTTCAGCGACTGATTCTCGCTCCCGCGTTGTGACCTTGGGCAAGGCACTTAACCCCGATTGCCTACATGGGGGCACGATGACGCTGCGTACTAAGGCGTACTGCACGTCGAAGGTGCGCATGTCTTCAACCAATCTACCCCTGCCTGTGCCGCAGTGCAGAGTTCAGAGTTACGATGTTGGAGAGCTGACAGCTGCTCGTCGTTGCTCGGTGGTTCTCTCCGGGTACTCCGGCTTCCTCCACCCGTAAAACTGTCACCGACATGACATGACCCTGGCTGTTAATGTGTCGTTAAACCATAATAAAAAAATGTTCAAAGGACGAAACAATTTTAATTTTAATTCATTTACAAATGTGGAAGCATTCTGTACAAGTTGTTACATCAAACCGTCGAAGCAGGACGAAACTAGCCAATGCCAACATGACTCTTTCTCGGTTAAGGTGCTGACCAACTAACGAAGGAACGAACACAGAAACGAACGAATGGGCAAACGAAAATCACTATTAGTAAAATTTTAATTAATGAAGCACCGTGTATTACCCGGTGCTTCATTAATTAATCTTTTGACTATTACTCCTAAAATTTGTGTTTGGGATCTAATATTGCATCCGCAGAAATATTGCCCACCCGTGGAAAGTGACCAGTCCACGACGGTCATACTGTAACCACTAACCATCACTACAACGTTCTTAAGCTAGTCAAGGCCGGATTGATATTATACTGAATAGAATTTTTGTACCCAGTCAGTGTACTGGAATATAACGTTCTAATGTATTGAGTAATTACAGTATGTGGCCTAAGGGCCCCCGATATTACTGTTACGCCACTGTCTGAGCTATCTTTGTCATCCTACAAATTGATAAGGAGGTTTGTTTTGGTGGGGGGGGGGGGGGTGCGGTGGCGTTGCGGTAACCGGTTCTCGTCAGATCACCGAAGTTAAGCAGCGTCGAGCCCGGTTAGTCCTTGGATGGGTGACCGTCTGAGAGATTGATATTCGGACTCCCGCGTTGTTCCTTGGGCAAGGCACCTAACCCGAGTGTCCACATGGGGGCACGATGACGCCGTGTACTAAGGCGTACTGTACGTCCATGGTGCGCATGTCTTCAACCAATCTAACCCTGTCTGTGCTGCAGTGCGGAGTTACGATGTTGGGGAGCTGGCAGCTGCTCGTCGTTGCTCGGTGGTTCTCTCCGGGTACTCCGGCGTCCTCCACCCGTAAAACTGTCACCGACACGATATGACCTTGGCTGTTAATGTGTCGTTAAACCCTAATAAATAATAATAAGGAGGTTTTTATACTCTTTACGGCATGCGAGTATTCAACACGATGCGATAAAGTAAATATTAAGGATTTTTCTAGATTTAGACTTTTGACAAAGTGTTATGCCATTCATTCCTGACTTAATATCGGCATGAATATCAGGTTTCGATGAAGTTACTGCCCTTGAAATTATTAGACGAGCGAGAAAGGTCAAATTAAGAAGCAAGCAATTGTTGAGAAAACCCTATGGTATTAGCAGAAAATAAAATCAAGTTTCCTTTTGTTACTTATAATAAATGAAAACAACAGGCAGCTATTGGGGAGATGTCTGTTGTTTTCGTTTATTAAAAGTAACAAGTGGAAATTTGGCTTTTTATGGCAAGCTAATTAGAAGCAACTTGTTCACATATAATCCGTCATTAAGAATATATATCAGTATTCCTCCAATCGACACTAAAGTATCCACGTTAGCTCTTTATTTAGTGAGTGTGTTTTTACGGTAACAATTTTTCAATTTTCCCCGGAAAAAATTATCAAATGTCACCGCCAAGACTTTTTTTAATGGACAAATTAGTGTCTATATTATATGTCACGGTGCGCACCATGTCGATATAATGAACAAACAAAAATTACAGATGAACAGAAAAAAATTACAGAACTTCAAAGGATGGTGAAAATGCCATTTTCTTAATTTTAAAAGGGTTTCAACACTGAAACGTTCGGACTGATTGAGAAAAAAATGTAAAAAGACCATCTTCTGTATTGTACACCTCTCTACAGGAAAGGCCTTAGGTTTATGAAATGATGCGCACATTAACCTTTTACCTAACGCTGGCGATTTCAAAATTTATTATTTTAAATATCATTTTTTTAATTTTTTCAAAAAATTTTAACAAAATTATATCATGTGACCTCTCTTTGGAACGAGCTCGACGAGCTCGTTCCAAAGAGGGGTCATATGATATGGTTTTCTTGAAATTTTTTGAATAATATTTTTTCATCTGCTGAATTTGCTTATTACGCGGCCGGATTTGGGCGATTCTTTGGGTAAAGGGTTAATGATACAACTTCGCAGCTAAAACAGCTAGAAATTTCAAATGAAATTCCCATACTCCCAGTGTTAAATGGACTGACAGCTTTCGGGAATTAAGGGGAACTAACTTTTCCGAAAATCTCTTTCAAGGACGAAAATGGTCAGCCGTGAATGGATAAAAATGGGTTTCTTGAAAAAATACTGATAACCTCAATCTATTCAGAGATCAGGGGTGTTTTACTGGAAAACAAAGGAAAATTGAGAAAAATACAACAGGCGGATTTTCAGATTGTGTACAATAAATTTGTTTGAGAGAGGTAAAACAACAAGTTTATTCCGCCAATGAAACAGCCAGCTTCCCACGTTATTCCATTCAATGTGTTTAATTTTTTAATTCTCTGCTGATGAAGCACAGAGTTCGGGACTTCAAATTGGAAGAAACTTGTCGAGTTTCTTCGGTGAGAGGTTACTGTATTCCCGGAAGCGAAAAAATGAAGTTGTTTTGAAAACGATTCTATTTTAGAAATATTTAATTAGAGATTTGATATCTAATTAGAACTGATATCTCGGCCAATATGAAACTAACCAAATGATAACCTCTTTATTTATTAAACCAAACAAATCATTACAAAATGTTTTCAAATCTGTTACAGTTTTCTGACCGTGTGATTGTTTCTCATTATTTTGTGAAGTCCGAAGTTTCCTCTTCGTCTAGATCATCCATCCGAACGTCTTGGCTTCCAATTGGGGAAGCCACGATGTTCAGATAGCTGAACTATCTCTTCTCCCACTTCGACATAGGCGGCGGAGCCAGGAGGCATAGGAGGCAAGTGCCCCTCCACTTTTTTCCACAGATATGTTTCGTCGCAGGTACACAATGAGTTAAAATGGGCGCATGCAAACGAGTCAATATACAGGCATTACTGAAACATTATTTGCAAATCCAAACAACATTTAGCCGAATCCCACTTTCGGTCGCTTCGGTCCGTTACTTCTACTTCAACTATCTCCCAACCCGAAGGCTGGCCTTCGGGTTGAAAGATAGCTGAAGTAGAAGAAACGGACAGGACGATGACCATACATCTAAACGAGAGACTACAGAGAGTCAAGGTACATTTACCGATATAGGATTGTAACCTTGATTGATTGATTTCTTTATTTTGCAATATACATGACACAAATGAAGATGATACATACAGTAGTAAAGAGTGTTTTAAGGATACAAAAAAAAATCTGTAAATTAACACTACTCAATCATGACAATATCAATGTATACTGCAGGGAGACAATACAGCCAGATTGGCTGTCTACCTATTGTCTCCCAAGCTGTGCATTGCGCAACCTTAAACCAGATTGTTTTACAAGTATGTGTTTTTACCTAACGTAGCTAAAGAGCAGGAAAACAATTGGATAAGATAAGATAAGATGACCCAGCAGTCAGCTGAAACAATGGCACACCTCCTGGTACCTTTCTCACACTGGGCTGAACAATGGTTGCATTGTAAATGTGTGCCCCTCCACTTTTATCGAGTTTACGCCGCCCCTCCACTTCAACGAATCTCTGCTTACGACTGTGAATTTTACTTTGCGTTGAATTTTCTGTTCATCTCTTCTTTCTTTTCTACATTCACCTCGTTCTCACTCATTGCCGTCATTAATTCCTCGTCATTCAAACACTACGCTTCTGACTACTCCATTGTGCACCATTTATCCTAATTTTCCCAATTGTGTTCGACTAGTAACACGATTGTGCTCGACGAGTAACGGTTAACGGTTTCACTGTTAACAAGTTGGTTGCGCCTAGTAACGACGTACCAAGGGGAACAACTCTGGTTTGGTTCATATCGGTCGAGATCAGTGTCGAGTTTGAAGTGATATCGGTAAGTTGTTTGACAATGGGCACTGAGAAAGAAAATCGTATCCAACATATAATGTGCAATGTGAGTTTAATCCGGGTTCAGTACCCAAATGAATATGAACCCAAATCATCTGGGTTGGGTGAATATGAACCCAAATGGGTTCATATTCACTCAACCCAGTTGATTTGGGTTATTTTTAGCCCAACTGATTTTAAAGTGTATGTGAACTGTACAAGGAGTACTTCAGAATGTTGAGATACAGCAATAATGTATTTAAACGAGCTAATTCAAGTCCTTTCTAACAAATCCTTTATTTCTTTTTTTCTCTTTTAGACTGACAAAGTTGATGTTAGGTCTAATAACATCAAGAAATGGAAGATATCAGCGATTGCTGCTGTTATAATGACATGTATTGTCGTCGGAGGAATAGTTAGCACCATTTATCTGACGGGTCATTTGATGAACCAACACAAGATGGTACGTTCTACCATTTTTTTTTTTATTTTGAATTCGTTTTTTCTGTCCAAGAGCCACCGGGTCACGGGATAATTTACGGAGTTCTCAAGCATCCTCTTTCTTTTCACGGGGACAACCGGGGAGCAGAATTATTTATTTATTGGTGTTTAAGGCCACATACTTCAACACAATGGCTAATCATTAACGCAACATGGAGATAAAATCAAGTTTAGGCAATCTTTTAAACCCATGTTGCCCGTTTTAGAGGACTGGGTCAGATTTTACCAGAAAGCAGAGCACGACTTCACTTCCCGGGGTTCCCATGTGGGGTGGGGCAGAATAACTGTCGATAAACATGTACTGATTCAATGGTCTAAATTCATGCCGCAAGAATGGTAGGACTAGTTTGCACGGTAAAAGACATTCACAATTGTATTTCGAGTTGACCATGATTTTCATTATAAATCAAGAACCAAAGGAAGAAGAGCGTCAACTGTTACTTATAATTTCCTATGTTTTGACCACAATGGGTAAAACACCTTTCTCTAAAGCTTCCTCCATTCCCGCGTCACGCCGCCGCAAGTTTTATGACCGGTTGTTCCTCAGCGATAATGTGCCTCCACTAACGATTTAGCCTTTCGATGAGTTCGCACATCCTTGAACCCCCCCCCCCCCCCCTCCGTACAGTTCTGTCCTCTTTTCATCTCTGATGGCGTTTTTCGTCCAGGCGAGTTCGACAGCTTGTGACTTGGTTGTTGTTCAAAGTTATTTTCCTCCGTCGCGAGCAATTTACGATAATGGTTCCAAGTTTCGACTAAATGTAATGGTAATTAGCGGTCCTCCTTTCCTGGATCCGCGTCTGGTGGGTCTGTGCGTAAGAGAGAGAGAGAGAGAGAGAGAGAGAGAGAGAGAGAGAGAGAGAGAGAGAGAGAGAGAATTTATAACTTATAAGTATCTGCTTCCGAGTCTTTAAATCTCTACTGCCTGGATGTGTTCATCAGCTAGCCTGAGGCTTTGGGCTAAGTGTGTATGGGAATAAAAAAGAGAGGGGTGTGTGTGTGTGTGAGAGAGAGAGTGACTGAATGTGTTTGTGTGTGAGGGTGGATGGAAATGCATGCGAGATGGTTGAGGGGCAACTGGGGGTGGCAAAGCCTTCGTTTGGGGGGGGGGGAATGCCCCCATGCCCCCCCCCCCCCCCGTACCGCCGCCACTGGTTCCTAGAAAATTCGTATCTATTTGTATAACACCTCCAAACACTAAATGTCTACTTCGGCTCTTTGTTTGGAGGTTGTGTTTTTATAGTAAT
Organism: Pictodentalium vernedei; assembly: GCA_031216915.1. Classification (NCBI taxonomy): domain Eukaryota; kingdom Metazoa; phylum Mollusca; class Scaphopoda; order Dentaliida; family Dentaliidae; genus Pictodentalium; species Pictodentalium vernedei. Next base: position 88,488,740 of record CM062292.1, read on the forward strand.
TTGCAAGTTTTTATTCTACCCGGGGGAAAAAATATCACATCTCACCTCCTGACTTTATATTAATGGATATTGTCTATATTATATGTCATGGTGTGCAAACTGTTGATATAATGAACAGAAAAAAATTTCAAAACATCAAAAATGGTGAAAACGTCGTTTTCTTGTTTATAAGTGAGTTTTCAACAGAGAATAATAAAAAAAGGTTCAAATCATAAAACACCAGCTTCTGTATTTTTATACATTTCGAAAATTCAATTTTTATATGAAATTTCTATACCTTTTGTTTTAAATTTATTGAAAGTTTTAAGAAATCAAAGGGAGTTAACTGTCTCGTAAATCTCTTCCACTGAAGAAAATTGTTGGATAAGACTTGGGAATAAGAAAATGGAACAGGGGCCTCAGTATTTCTCCAAAGGGCTTCCCTTACACTGCATTCCACATCTCTGTATCAAACAGGTCAAGATTTTATATTTGCCTTTCTTCCAAGCACCCACCACACCCCCCCCCCCCCCCAACCGCTCACCCACACTTTCTATTTTCTTCTTTTTCGCAAATGGGACACACACTAAATCAGTATACCAGTAACCTCTAAGGCCCCACAAAGAAGATCTTCTGTTTCTCATGTCATTTTTGTAAAATTGCATGCTGGCGGTTGGTTATTTTATTTTATTTTTTATTTTTGTAATTATTTCTTTGCCACCAAAATTTCATGTTCTTGGTTTGTTTTATGTTTTATGCTTCATAATCTACAGAATAGCATGGGTGTTGGTGTATTTCGTCAACTTTATGAACTTGGGTAAAATATCAGACATAAATCATTTAATTTTTATTTTTTTTAAGTTTGCACTGGTTATAAAAAGAGAACATGCGGCAGCCAAAAGAACCATGCGAGGAGGCCTGAGAAACAGATTTTAACTTTCTTAGGCCTAAAGTTCTTGTCTAGGTTTACTTGGAGTGTAGTGGCACAGTGGTTAATGAACTGAACTTTAAAATGAAAAATCCACGGTTCGTTCCTGACCAGTCCTAACTGCGTTGTACCTTTGGGCAAGACATTTAATCCGGATAGACCATGCTAGATCTCAGTGGTGCTTTGTATATAGGCGTACTGCACCTTGATGATGCATTTGTCTTCAAGTCTGCTGACTCTGCTTGTGTCGGGTTTGTAAGTTGATGAGTTTGACTGTTACTCGCTGCTGGTCGGTGGTTCTCTCTGAGTACTCTGGCTTCCTCGCCCTATAAAACTGTCCGACACGAGGTGCCTTTGACTGTCGAAAGTGTATGTAAACATCATCAATAAACAAACAAAAAAGCAATGGCAGTTGTGTCCTTTTTTATCTTGTTGAACATGTAAACCAACAGAAATCTGAATTCAAAACCATAGTTTTTTGCCAATATTGAGGACACAAACCCCTCCATATTCCGGGACAGTAGCGTTGAGTGGTTCCCGACCACACAGCGGTATGAGCTGAACCCCCGCTTACCCTCTTATCATAATTCCCGGATCCATTCCTGCCAATAAGCATATTGTCAGCTCGTAGACCGCCAGGTATACAACCCTGTTGTTCTTGACCTTCAGATTTGCTCATGACATTGAGTCCCAGCTATATTGGTCGTCAACAGAGAGTATATGTATAAATGGTACATATGAACTTAGCTGGAATCGACAGTTATAGGGACACGTTGCCGTTCCGTTGCTTTCTACCTCTCGGCCCAGTTTAGTCATCACTGCTTTAAACAATACATTGAGACCGATTTGCTTCTCAAAAAAATAATATGTGTGTTATTTTGTAACACTCAATACTCACAAAATACATTCTTGATTTTCTGTTTCAGGAAAAATCAATCTTCTTACAGACAAGTAATGAACCTACAGTGGAGAAAATTGTAGTTGACACACAGAAACAGACTGAACAATTTGAGATCGAGCACAAACAATTCCGGGTTATTCATGACTTCAAACAGGTGAAAGCCTTGCAACTGTTATTTGATCACCCGCGAATGAATGCACGCGTGTTGCTTGCACCCTAGACATTTCATTTTTATGTAAGAAAAAATAAGCTGTGATAGAATGTCAGTCGAAATCCGATGTGAGGTAGTAGCAACAACAAATTTTTTATTTTAATCTGGCCAACAAGACAAGTACCCCTTACCAGTAACTCTACCTCACACATTTTTTACGGAATTTGTGGTTTATAAGAGAGTTTCTCTTACACGGTGGTACATTACCGAAAAAAACAATTATCCGTTCGTCCCCTGAGTTCCAATGTGTTCTATGTGCCTATTGGCACATAGAACACATTGGAACTCAAGGGACGAGTTGTCAATTAGAGTCTCAGACCATGCACGTTCAGACATCAGTTTTCAAACAATGTTCAGTTTAAGGAGCCATTCAACAAAACAGTTTTGCTGTGGACCATAAAATTTTCTTGTTGAATTCTTGATAAAAACTGAAATATTCGGGTTCTTTATCCTCCATTCGACTTCCCCGCATTGGATCACTAACAGCTGTGTAACAAATATATCTTGTCGACAATTTCCCTGTATAATCAATTGGCACTAACAATTATTAATAAATAATAGAATTCCTACTTGTCTAACGTGAAGCGGTTATACTCAGTCGCCATTTGATAGACCAATAAACAAAAATGGAGATAGCCCCAGTCGCATATATAGATCTCATCAGAGTGTATCGGCCTGTATGCCATCTATACAAATCTCGAAAATATAGGCTTAAATCCTATGAAATTCTCAAATAAGTTTGTTGGGGATTATTTATTTATTTATTGGTGTTTAAGGTCACATATTTCTGCACAGTGGCCAACTAGCATTGATTGAAGACAGGTGCACCATCGACGTGCAGTACGCCTTAGTACACAACGTCACCGTGCCCCCACGTGGGCAAAGAGCGTGAAGTGTCTTGCCCAAGGACACAACGCGGTTGCCGCAGGTGGGATTCGAACCGAGGACCCCCTCGGCTTGCAGCCTGCACCAGTTTGTTGGGGATGAGATGGATATACGATATATCGTTTTGAGATGTGACTGCCTCAACTCTCCGAAAGTAAGTTATATCGCTTACGAAAATAGCATGCAAATATTGTATATTTTAAACCGTCGATACAGTCGGGCCTCTTACGGGCTGTTTTTGTTTTCCCAGGGAAAACGCACAATTTCGTGTCACTTTATTGGCAAATACTATGATATATAAATATGAGGATTTGAAGTATGATTAAACTTGGAGGTAGTGTCCAAACTCGTTCGAAGTAGGATATTTCGCCTGCAAAACTCTCGTGAAATATCTTACTTCCTCGTCATTCAGCATTTCAATGCACACCGTGTGAATATATTAGACGTAAATGAGACGATATGTGGGTGACCAGTAATTATTTTCTACTCTCTTGGGAGATAGGTAATGCAGAGAGAATATTTATACACTGATGAACTGAGGAGTATGTCTGAGTTGGCGGAGTTTTTTTTTCCGAATGGTAAAGATCAGAAAATGACAATAGATATACTGTATGTGTGTTTTCTTTTCTTCCAGGGATTATCCATGTACCGCGTGACAATGAGGAATCGTCCATTGTGCATTGTCACTCCGCTCGAACGACAGTACGTTCAGAATCCTAAATCAATGTTCGATGCCATGAAAAATGTAAGTTTATTTATTCGTTCTCTGTCTGCTTTCTTTGAAAATATTTTTCCTAAAACTGTCATTAATGTAAGCTCTATATCTTGTGCAGGGGTAGGGGTACCCGTAGAGCTTGGAGGTTTTGATTTTTCAGATTCGGTTTCGGTTCGATTTCAAGAACTAAAACTCGATTTCGGTTCAGGTTTTGTATGTGTCAAAGAACATAGCAAATAACACTTTAGGCTCACCACAAAAAGACGTGTCTACATGTACAAGTACATCCATTGGGTTCAGCCTTACTTCGCTTTGGTCATTCTTATGCAGGGAGGTGGCTAGAGGTTTCCGATTGTGTGTGTGTGGAGGGGGGGATAGGGTAGTGAATTTCCAACTGGGGGAGGGACCGGGAGGGGGAATCCCCCTCCCGGTTCCTCCCCCTAGTTGGAAATTCACTACGGTGAAAGATTTTGAAAATGAAGCCATGAAGGAAGACATAAAATTTATTTTATTAACTGAAATGCCAACACATATATGATAGAATTATCAAGTTATTATTATTTGGTATTATTCTGGGAAATGAATATGTGCAAAACAAATGCTCAAGCTGAGAACCTTGAGCAATTCACACTGTCCTAACATTAAATCAGATCTTATGCAGGAATAAACAATTTTCGATGTTTCATCATTTTGTAACTGTGAATGATGGAATTAACTCAGGATAACGATTTTACATGATGTGATTTCCTTGAAGTGCATTTCGAGGATTTTCTTTTATTACGGTAAGTGGACGTGGTATAGAAATCTCGTACCGACTGACATCATACATACTTATGAAGCTCGATATTGCATACACTGTAGTTGTAAATAGTAACAGTTGGAATGTTTGCGGATTTGAAACCGAGTTGGAATTTTGTGAAGTTAATGAGACCTCAGCATCACCAAAGAAGCTCTAAAATCCAGATTGATGGAATTTCCAACTACCCGTGACTTGCCCTCCGAATTTCAAACTATAGGAAGTTTTGGCCAGGATGGGGGGGGGATGACACCCCCTACACCCCTTCCCTGTCGCCATGCACCTGCTAAAACATTTCTGCAATACAATTTTTTTCAATTTCATTGTCTGTTATTTTGTCAGCTGTATTCGGTTTATTTCCTTCTCCCATTGATTTCAACTGTTTGGGTTTTTTTTTTTCCTCGTTTCTCTTGCCTTTTGGAAATATTGGGTCATTTATCAGGCATGTTTTATATCCACTTTTCTTTAAATAACGACTAATTCTTGAATAAAATGCTCTCAATGTTGTAGGCCCTTTATTCACAATGGTTTTTCATCTAAATGATATCAAAAGATGACAGATGTACTCTCAAGTACAGCTAGTGGTAATTCATTTACTTCTCCATTATAATCAAATCGAGAATTCAAAAATGTTTTAAATAATCTGATGTCACCATTGGCTGTCCGTTTTGTATTTGCATTTTCATTATCACTTAGAAATTATGATTATGAAGTTCACCATCACCATCATCAAACCTTCCTCGAAGATGAGAGTGTGAGGGCAGGCTAGCGTTCATCATTTTCCAATCCAACATCAAACTCATTGAGGTGTTATATAAGTAATGAAATTTTGTTTATTTTGAAATTCCCACCTCTGATATTATTTACATTCAAATTAAATATACACTTGCCCTCCGAATTTCCAACAATAGGAAATTTGGGGCAGATTTGACGGGGGTCATCCCCACCCCCACCCCACCCAACCCCACCCCCTGTCGCCACGTCCATGTTCTTATGGGTTCTATGGGTCAGTTGCTAAGCCTTTTGAGTCAGAAAATGACATAAATTAGATATAAATTAGAGTAACAAAATTTAATGAATGAAGTGCATCTAATCTGTGCTGTGTTTTTGTTGTGACATTTTCTCTCTTATTGACTCGTCCAGTGGAGTACTCAACCAGCATGTTTGTACTGTGTAAAATCCACCACGTAAACCATCCTGTGCAATAAAACTAATCATTCAGCGTTACTGTGCGGTAAATTTTGTAATGTGTAGTATAGGGCATAGGGAATATTTCGAACTTGGGGTGTGGGGTTGGTACAGTAAAAGCAGGAGACTTTCCATTGATAAATATCAGTGGCGGCCCATACGCCGTAGAAAAGACAAATTATAAGGGGAAATCTTCGATCATACCTCACGAGCAAAGAGTCTATGAACCACCTTCTTGCTAATTTTCAATAAGATTGTAATCATGGAAGTCGAAAGAAAAATACCAGTTACAAATTTCAGTCGATTGCATTAAGCGGATGCTTAGTAATAATTAATTCTTACAGCCCTATAGGGCTGTGGGGTCAAATTATTGTTGAGCCCCCCTACCCAAATGGTTTAAATTGGGTTGTAAACTCTTGAGTCAAATTTTACTTTACGCAAAATGTTATATATACCCGACTGAAAAGGTTCAGACAGAGCACCGTGTATAATAGGGCCATGCGTTTACCATTTCAACAATCGATCCCCGTTTTTTATAATTGTGTTACTAAAACTAAGACGACTGTTGTAGTGTGGCGACGGCTGGACGTTTAACCCTTCGAACCTTGAAGAAAATTGAACTTCGCTCTATAAAATCTATCAACAGAGAAGCATTCATAATGGATCTATGTAAATCCGTTGATGTACACCTTCAGTTAGATGACGTAAACCATATAACAATGACCTAAGAGACCTCTTTAATAGACATGCACCTATTAGAACAAAGCGTGTGGTGCAGCGGGAACCTGTCTCCTGGTCTTCACCACAGTCCCAGCCAGCACCTAAAAACTGAAACTCAACGGAGTGAGAGACACTGGCTTAAACGCAGAACCCAAGAAAACTGGCAAATTTTCTGTGCAAAGTGAAATAATTATAAGAAGTACCTAACTAAATGTAAAACTGAATATTTTGAAGAAAAGATCTGTGTATGTGGTGGTAACAACAGCAAACAGCTGTTTCATGTTGTCTCAAAATTAACTGGCAAGACAAAATTTAATCCTAAGCCCGAAGACAAATCTGATGACGAGTTAGCAGTGGAATTGTAAATGTTTCTCTACAAAAAAGTTAATCCATCAGGGATGAATTAATTAATTATGATCAATTTGCTATATGGATGTCCCCTCTTTTGAAACCTTCTCGGCGACTAATGTAAAAACTATATCTAAAATAATAATGAAGGCTAAGCCAGCGACATATCCTCTTGATCCCATGCCATCATGCATAGTCAAAGAGTATTGTAGCATTGTAGCTCCTCTGATTACCAAGATTGTCAACCTTTTTATTCTCTTCTGGGATATTCCCAGACTGTTGGAAGAAAGCAATTGTCAAACCATTGATCAAGAACTCAAAGCTTGAACCTACTCTGAAAAATTACAGGCCTGTCAGCAACCTTAACTTTCTCTAAAAACTTGTGGAGAAAGCTAGTGCTTTAAGTTTCGCAAGCCATCTGGAATCCTATGGCTTACTTCCTTCCTATCAGAGTGCCTATAGGAAACGCTACAGCACTGAAACCATTCTTCTGATGGTATACAATGACCTACTTAATTAAATGGAAAATCAGATGATATCACCCGTAGTTGCAATTCATCTCAGTGCTGCTTTTGATACGGTCGACTACCAGTTGCTTATTCAGATAATGTCTTATACTTTTGGTGTGCGGGAGGCAGCTTTAAGCTGGATTGCTTCTTATCTAAGCAATCGACGATATGAAGTCAATATTGGTAAAGCAAAATCAGACATGGCAAATATTGATTACTCAGTACCACAAGGCAGTATAAATGGTCCCATATACTTCACAGTTAAAACTAGAAGTCCTGTCACGAATTGTGCGCTTATCTAGGCTTAATTGCCCGTTAGAATTGCGCGCAATTGCCATATCGAATGGCATCAAAAGCACGGCAGGTTCTCCTGGTTACTCATAGCAAACACAGGCAATGTTTCTGCCAATGGACCTCCGGGTTACCCGGAGGTCCATTGGCTGAAACATTGCTTGTGCACAGGCCATATGTACAGAAGTTGATAGCCTTGCTATGGTCATAACGCGTAGATTAACGCGAAGATCGACGTGCTATTTGTGCGCATTTCATGACAGGACTTCTACTTTTAACTGTCACATGCAATGCTAGTACCTTGAGTACTTGTGTGAAAGGTAAACAGCATATTACTGGTTGCGCTGATGATCATAGCATTTAGGATTCTTTCAGGGCGTGGAAAAATGATGTTCAAGTACAGGTTGTAAACGAATTGTCTTCCACCTTAAATGAGGTTAAAAATTGGATGCTTTTAATTAGGCTAAAAATGAATAAATCAAAACAGAGTTTATAATGTTTGGTAGTAACAAACAGCGGCTAAAATGTGCCACGGAATCAATCAATGTTTGTGGTGTTCAAATTTAAAAATCTGATAAAATTAAACTTCTTGGTATGCACCTTGATGCCAACCTGACATTTGAACATTATGACTCTCTCAAAGCTAAGGCTGCATCGTTACTATGTTCAGACTGAAAAAAAACTCAGGCCAATGCCCTTGTCTTCTGACACATAGATTATGTTAACAGTTTGCTCGTAAATCTAGCAAAATGTCGACTTAAGCCACACCAAACAATACAGAATTTGACAGCAAAAATAATTTTAGATGGAAGGAAATTTTCAAGTTCATCAGATGTTCTGAAGGAACGTCACTTCCTTCCCATAGCAGAAAGAATCGAATTTAAAATATTATTGTTGGTATACAAATGTTTAAATAATCTAGACCCATCTTATTTAGCTAAATTGATCCAATATTCACCAAGGTCTTATATCACCAGGTCTAGTACAAAACCTTTACTTAAAGTACCTTTTCACGGGAATGTTATATTTGCTGACAGATCATTTGGTTTTATTGGGCCCCATCTCTGGAATTCTCTTCCAGATGACGTAAAGTCTTGTGAGTCAATTCAGAAATCCCGGAGTAAACTGAAAACTGAATGTGATTGTACAGCGCCATAGAATGTTCTTCGTCCATTATGTGCATGTGTTAACAGTTAAGGGCGTTTTATCAAGTCTTATTATTATTATTATTATTATTATTATTATTATTATTATTATTATTATTATTATTATTATTATTATTATTAACCTTGGTAGGACCTTCCATGTCAGTTCATTTGAAGAGTCCATATTCGTTATTTGGGGTAGATCAATTCATATTTTTAACCTGCAGCCTTGGGGCTGCACGTTGAAAATATTGATTGGCCTACCATACACAACCATCAAGCAGCCACCCATTTTATGACTACAGGCCGTATACCAGTCCAGAGCCGGAAAAGCGGTCTTTCGGGCTTCAAAGAATTAAAATCAGTTCGACAACATCTATTATTTTTTAGGAAATTGTTTCTTTCAGAGAATTTCATGTAATATAAAATGGCAACCAGAAATGCTCACGATTAACCAGTGCGGAGAAAGCCCCCAAAAAACGTGAGGGGTCACACCTTTCTGGGTACCGCAAGGATGTGGGATGGAAAATACGTTTTCTTCGATGGTGGTGGGGGTGTCACTGGTGGTGCGGCGTGTATTCATGCAAAATATATAAATTTATATACGCTACCCCTCACCCTTGAACCCACTCTATTTATCACACTAACCTCAGCATATTTCTTTTCTTTTGTTTTTCTAAATCCTTAGAACCCTGATGGTATCTTCCATATCACTTTAATGGCAGCAATTGGAAGACGCCATATTCATTATTTGTGGGCATACCAATTAATATTTTCAATGTGCAGCCTCGGGGCTTCATGTTGAAAATATTGACTGGTCTTCCCCACACATCCACTTACCAGCTATCATACTTAATGAATATATAAAGTATCATGTTCATGGGCCAGAAACACGGTCTCTCGGGTTCAAAGGGCTAATCATAACTTTGAAACCGTTCTTTGAAATATTACGCTCCATGAAGAGCTTTCTATTTTTATTCAATAAAATTTTGACAATCAATGTGGTCATATATGTATAGGTGATGTGTAGTTACCATAGGGGTTTTGTAGGTTATGTCGGAAAATGCCGTTCGGTCAACTATAACTGGTGAAAAAAGAGAGGCGCACGTGCCCCCTGTGCCCCCCCCTCCCCGGCTCCGCCGCCCCTGCGATTAACTTTGCGGTTGAGCTAGTGCATTTGCCAACAGGCTTCTGTGTTGTTTTTAGCTATAAAATTGTTTATTTTTACTGTACTTTCCAGGAAGATGGTTCTGAAACGATACAGACCGTTGACATTACCAATATGTCGAATACGCTTGTACAGGTAGGCAAATTGATGAAAGTTTTTTATATAAACTGTTGAGTTCCAAGGTCGATCTACAGTACGTGGAGAGTGGATTGTAACTAAATCACCCGCGGAGTGGAGTTATCATCCATGTTATAACTTTCAAATTCTGTACATATCGACAAAAGACACAAGCAATGTTTCAGCCATTGGACCTCCGGGTTTAACCCGGAGGTCCATTGGCAGAAACTTTGCTTGTGCTGGTTATGTTTTGCAACAAATTTGCAATTATTGCTTGGGTGGATTCTCCACTCTGCGGGTGATTTAGTGATAATACACTCTCCACGTACTGCATGCGTCCCACATACTGTAAAGTCATTGCTCAATATTCTGTACAGGGATCTGACGATGACTCTTTTCAATACATAAGCGTATCTGGAGGTCAAAATTCAGGGGGTTGAAACTCCCTCCATTACCGGCCACATGATTTTTGTAAGAGAATATTATGCATAAGGGAAACTATTTCTTAACCACCGTGTTTTCAAAAATCGACCCAGCATCCTAAGTTATTTCCAGCTGGTTTACTGAACACTACAGGTTTTTCCTCTAACTCCCTGCCCGGAGTAGAATTTTCCCCCAGTCGTGTCTGGAAACTAAAGCAGTGCAAACATAGTTGAAAGGAAATGAAATGAAATGTATTCAGCAATATAGAACTCAAACACAATATCAGAGATTAATAATAACGAAATAACAGTCGAAAATTGTCGAGATAAGCATATAAACATGCAGGGGCGTAGGAACCGGGGTGGGGAGGGTGTATTTACCCCCCCCCCCTCAAAAAAAAAAACATTCCAAAACTTTGTAAATCATATCTAGTATCTACACGAAAATAACCACATACATCTGCATATTCTACATCATATAGGCGCACATAAAAACTGTATGATCTACACTATTTGCAGTGCATAGAAAAGTTGGTAGCCGATGTCACTCACTGATTTGACGCTCAACAGGTTAACATCTTCCTCTCTGGCATACATCCTCCTTTAACCCTTTACCCAACGTAACGGCCAAAACCGACCAGCGCTATTCTCAAAAATCGCCAATTAATTTTCATGATTTTTTTCATTTTTTGTCTCAAAAACATAGGTTATGACCCCTCATTGGAACGAGCTCGTCGACCTCGTTCCAATGGGGCAATGAGGGGTTATAACCTATGTTTTGGAGACAAAAAATGAAAAAAAAATAGTTATTCAAGAATTTCTTTTGTAAGCGTCGTCTGTTTTACATGTTATGTAAAGGGATAAAAACCAAAAATTAACAGCAACGATACCTTGATTCTTTCACTTAAGAAGCGAAGATGAGCTCTCAGTAGTTCATATTTCACAAATTTTCATGGTATCCCCCTCTCGCACTCTCCCCCGGGTCGCAGAGCGAGCCGCCAAAGGCGGCCGTGCTGTCCCCCCCCCCCCCCCCCCCCCCAATATTATAAGCTTCCTACGCCCCTGTAAACATGCAATAGTATACATCATATATCATGAATGTGAGAAGGCACATTGTTTGGAAACACCATAGCCAGATTGGCTGTCTTACTGACGCCCCCATATTACTCACAATAATTCTCTCTCGGGGCAGACTTTTTTTCTGAAGGAAGGATGTCACAGTCCCTGTTTCAACTGACAGATAGAATCAGGACCCAAGTTCTGTATGATGGCTGAGTACGTTATTTTGTGTGGAGGGTCATGATGGATGAGATACTAAAATTCGGTTAGGATGCTTCTACGTAGTCAGGGCCAGTGGTGACGTCAGGGGGCTCAAACAAGGGTAGGTCTAACCAACACGCCCACACCACCCCGTACCCCCCCCCCCCCCCCACCAACACTCGTCAAGAAAACCGCCTCATTATTGTGGGCTTGTCGGGGAACACTTTAGATCCCTGTCGGTAGCGAATTATTCGCGTATAGTATATTGCCTAAGATCAGTCTGAACCCTGAAACATACACACTAAAAACTAGAGTGTTAAAACTGACACTTTCAAGGTGTTAAACCCATTCTAACTCTTAGGGTTTGATTATAACACGCAAAGTGCAATGCTTTAAGCACTTAGACATTACAATCGTCAGACATCTGAAACTTGAATGGATGGCACTTCCCATGTGTCTAGCATTGGTGGTTCTTCCAGAATCGTTCATAATTTGATTTGCGCTTGGTGGGTACATAATTAAAAGGACACAATGCAGATGACGCGGATCAGGCTCGAGAGTTCGAGCCTGATCCGCGTCATCTGCGTTGTTTCCTTTTAAGTGTCGCGACATTGCACTTGTCAAGTGGTATTATTGTAACACCTGTCAATATCTACACTTGAACAAAGTGCTAGTTCAGCACTTAGTGTTAAATACAGCACTTCAGGTGTAGTTTTTAACACTTTAGTTTTTAGCGTGTAACGAGACTACAACGCTCACTGCGTGCAAAATCGGAAGGGTTAACGGTTAAATCGGAGCGGGAAGTGGGCTTCGCTTTGGAGTATGCGGATCACTTTCACCACTTTATCACTAACCCACACCCTCCGCCTTTCTGTTACTATTCCCGAGTAGATACAATAACCGGGGCGAACGCCTACAACAAAACACCAAACAATGCCATGATTCTCTAACACGCTTTCACTTCGAAGGTTGTCGTTTTTGACCGATTCGGTTCGAGGTAATTGGAGTAATGCCCTAAAAATTTAGTTTCCAGTGATAGATCTCTGGGTTGAACTTTTTTCACAGAAAGTGTTGTTCATTTCCTCCCTTGTACATCCGACCCCACCCACCCCACCCCACCCCAACTTTACAAAATATCCTGGATTTTACAATAGTACCGTGATGCGAAATAAATTCGGACAAATGCCGAATACGGTAGGTGCGTCATAAGGGTTTGAGCTTTCAGTCAGAATTCTGACGTTCTTGTTGAAAACATTTCTAAGTTACCCTGCCGAATTTGCTCCCCAAACAGTAGGGAGAATTCGGCTGATTCGCCTGGATAAGGTTATGTATTTTGTGATTTTTAAGCGTCACTTTCTGTCTGTCGGGTTGGTCTCACTGTCCGGGATAAGGGCGCATAAATATCAACCAACACTCCACTACTGATGGAGAAGATGCGGCCTAATCCATTTACACAAGTAAACACGATTCTTTAGTAAAAGAAATACTGATTGTCAATGGACAGGTGGCAAAGTGAACAACGATCGAGAACGCGGTGGTTCAGCGGAAGAGCGGTAGGCAAACAGTTTCAAGAGAATAACAAAAAGCTGCTTATCGTTCCTTCAAGGCGACCTTCAAGGCAACGTCATGCGCCGAAGCGTAACGTCATTTAGGAAGTTACTGAAAAAATTCATCGTGTGGACCTGAAAATATTATTTTTCACTCGCGCAAGCGCTCGTGAAAAATAAAACTTTCAGCTTCACACTCATGAGATTTTTCTAGCTACTGACTAAAATAGAGTAGATTTTCTTTTTTATTATATGCTACGAGACATTTTATTGCACAATATTCAGCCCAATTCGCCCCCAAATGCGTACGTTTCAAAACAAAAGCACAGATCAGCTGATAGTTCCTTCAAGGCGACGTGATGTGGCGTCATTTAGTAAGCTACTGATGGATATCCCTCCATATCAATCGAGTCGATAGATATCGAGAAATATCTTTTAGATGATTTGCAATAATTCACAGGCCAGCATATAATAAATTGTGTATACTTCTCTTTTTCCATTTATATTCTTGTAGGGTACCGATGATGACGCTGTAACGTTCTGGTATGCATTCAAGAATAAGGATGTCAAGAACAGAGAACTTTTCCCGTCAGAAATACAAGAAGCGTGCGAAGATACTCAGCTCGTTTGGGCTTCGAAAACGACGAAACCTTCACAAAAAGGTTTGTGCCATCAAACTTTAGATAAAACAGAACCAAGTTAGCCCTTCACCTAACACAAAAGGGAGACGACACTTGCAAACAAAATTCTTAAATAACTATTTTTTTTTTTTTGGCACCAACAACATACGTTATGACCCCCTCAATGGAACGAGCTGCTCAACGAGCACGTTACAAAGAGGGGTCATAAACTATGTTTTTGAGGGACAAAATAATGAAAGTGCTGGCCTGTCTTGAGTGATACATTGGGTAAAGGGTTAATGCGTAAAAATATAATATTATTTTACCCTTTAATTTGAAATGTATGTGGTATTTGAGTCGCGACATTGCATAGATATGTAAGCAGAACTGATGATAGTGTAAACTAACGGCCCTACGGGGCTGCAATATATAATCGGGATGAATGACCAGGTAATCCAACAGTTCTACATGGCGGTAGTCTGTAAGCAGGATGAGTGATCGACCAATTTAATAGATCTACATGGCTAGTCTATAAGCAGGATGAGTGATTGTGTAATCCAACAGTTCTACATGGTTGTAGTCTACAGTACGTGTAGAGTGTATTATCACTAAATCACCCGCAGAGTGGAGATTGCACCCAAGGAATAATTGCAAATTTTTTGCAAAGCCTAACCAGCACAAGCAAAGTTTCAGCCAATGGACCTCCGGGGTAAACCCGGAGGTCCATTGGCTGAAACATTGCTTGTGTTTTTTGTCGATGTGTACAAAATTTGAAAGTTATAGCTTGTGTGATAACTTCACTCCGCGGGTGATTTAGTTACAATCCACTCTCCGCGTACTGTATATGCCGCATGAGTAATCGTGTGTAATCCAACCGTTATACAAGGTTGTAATCTATAAGCTGGATGAGTGATCGTGTAATCCAACCGTTATACGTGGCTGTGATCTATAAGCAGGATGAGTGATCGTGTGTAATCCAACCGTTATACATGGCTGTAATCTATAAGCAGGATGAGTGATCGTGTGTAATCCCAACCGTTATACGTGGCTGTAATCTATAAGCAGGATGAGTGATCGTGTGTAATCCAACCGTTATACACGGCTGTAATCTATAAGCAGGATGAGTGATCGTGTGTAATCAAACCGTTATACATGGCTGTAATCTATAAGCAGGATGAGTGATCGTGTGTAATCCCAACCGTTATACGTGGCTGTAATCTATAAGCAGGATGAGTGATCGTGTGTAATCAAACCGTTATACATGGCTGTAATCTATAAGCAGGATGAGTGATCGTGTGTAATCAAACCGTTATACATGGTTGTAGTTTATAAGCAGGATGAGTGATCGTGTGTAATTAAACCGTTATACATGGCTGTAGTCTATAAGCAGGATGAGTGATCGTGTGTAATCCAACCGTTATACATGGCTATAATCTATAAGCAGGATGAGTGATCGTGTGTAATCAAACCGTTATTTATTTATTTATTTATTTAATGGTGTTTAAGGTCACATATAATCAAACCGTTATACATTGCTGTAATCTATAAACAGGATGAGTGATCGTGTGTAAACAAACCGTTATACATGGCTGTAATCTATAAGCAGGATGAGTGATCGTGTGTAAGCAAACCGTTATACATGGCTGTAATCTATAAGCAGGATAAGTGATCGTGTGTAATCAAACCGTTATACATGGCTGTAGTCTATAAGTAGGATGAGTGATCGTGTGTAATCCAACCGTTATACATGGCTGTAATCTATAAGCTGGATGAGTGATCGTGTAATCCAATCGTTATACATGGCTGTGATCTATAAGCAGGATGAGTGATCGTGTGTAATCCAACCGTTATACATGGCTGTAATCTATAAGCAGGATGAGTAATCGTGTGTAATCAAACCGTTATACATGGCTGTAATCTATAAGCAGGATGAGTGGTCGTGTGTAATCAAACCGTTATACATGGCTGTAATCTATAAGCAGGATGAGTGATCGTGTGTAATCCAACCGTTATACATGGCTGTAATCTATAAGCAGGATGAGTGATCGTGTGTAATCAAACCGTTATACATGGCTGTAATCTATAAACAGGATGAGTGATCGTGTGTAAACAAACCGTTATACATGGCTGTAATCTATAAGCAGGATAAGTGATTGTGTGTAAGCAAACCGTTATACATGGCTGTAATCTATAAGCAGGATAAGTGATCGTGTGTAATCAAACCGTTATACATGGCTATAGTTTATAAGCAGGATGAGTGATCGTGTGTAATCCAACCGTTATACATGGCTGTAATCTATAAGCAGGATGAGTGATTGTGTGTAATCCAACCGTTATACATGGCTGTAATCTATAAGCAGGATGAGGGATCGTGTAATCAAACCGAAATACATGGCTGTAGTCAAAATGCAGGATGAGTGATCGTGTAATCCAACAGCTCTGTATGGATGTAGTCTATAAGCAGGATGAGGGATCGTGTAATCCAACAGTTCTGTATGGATGTAGTCTATAAGCAGGATGAGTGATTGTGTAATCCAACAGCTCTGTATGGATGTAGTCTACAAGCAGGATGAGTGATTGTGTAATTCAACAGTTCTCTATGGATGTAGTCTACAAGCAGGATGAGTGATCGTGTAATCCAACAGTTCTGTATGGATGTAGTCTATAAGCAGGATGAGTGATCGTGTAATCCAACAGTTCTGTATGGATGTAGTCTACAAGCAGGATGAGTGATTGTGTGTAATCCAACCGTTATACATGGCTGTAATCTATAAGCAGGATGAGGGATCGTGTAATCAAACCGAAATACATGGCTGTAGTCAAAATGCAGGATGAGTGATCGTGTAATCCAACAGCTCTGTATGGATGTAGTCTATAAGCAGGATGAGGGATCGTGTGATCCAACAGTTCTGTATGGATGTAGTCTATAAGCAGGATGAGTGATTGTGTAATCCAACAGCTCTGTATGGATGTAGTCTACAAGCAGGATGAGTGATTGTGTAATTCAACAGTTCTCTATGGATGTAGTCTACAAGCAGGATGAGTGATCGTGTAATCCAACAGTTCTGTATGGATGTAGTCTATAAGCAGGATGAGTGATCGTGTAATCCAACAGTTCTGTATGGATGTAGTCTACAAGCAGGATGAGTGATTGTGTAATCCAACAGTTCTGTATGGATGTAGTCTATAAGCAGGATGAGTGATCGTGTAATCCAACAGTTCTGTATGGATGTAGTCTACAAGCAGGATGAGTGATTGTGTAATCCAACAGTTCTGTATGGATGTAGTCTATAAGCAGGATGAGTGATCGTGTAATCCAACAGTTCTGTATGGATGTAGTCTATAAGCAGGACGAGTGATCGTGTAATCCAACAGTTCTGTATGGATGTAGTCTATAAGCAGGATGAGTGATTGTGTAATTCAACAGTTCTGTATGGATGTAGTCTATAAGCAGGATGAGTGATCGTGTAATCCAACAGCTCTGTATGGCTGTAGTCTATGAGCAGAATGAGGGATCGTGTAATCCAACAGTTCTGTATGAATGTAGTCTATAAGCAGGATGAGGGATTGTGTAAACCAACAGTTCTGTATGGATGCAGTCTATAAGCAGGATGAGTGATCGTGTAATCAAACCGTACATGGCTGTAGTCAAAATGCAGGATGAGTGATCGTGTAATCCAACAGCTCTGTATGGATGTAGTCTATAAGCAGGATGAGGGATCGTGTAATCCAACAGCTCTGTATGGCTGTAGTCTATAAGCAGGATGGGTGATCGTGTAATCCAACAGTTCCGTATGGATGTAGTCTATAAGCAGGATGAGGGATCGTGTGTAATCAAACCGTTATACATGGCTGTAGTCTATAAACAGGATGAGTGATCGAGTGTAATCCGACCGTTATACATGGATGTAATCTATAAGTAGGATGAGGGATCGTGTAATCCAACAGTTCTGTATGGATGTAGTCTATAAGCAGGATGAGTGATCGTGTAATCCAATAGTTCCACATGGCTGTAATCTAAAAGCAGAATGAGTGATCGCGTATCTCTACATTAAACCTCCCTATACATACAAAATGGATTCGCCCAATCTCAAAAGAAAGTATTTTTGCGACAGTCATTTTCGGGAACGTTAACACACACCATTTCAACATTTTGTTTTCTCATACCTTCGACACAGTCACAAGTCTTACTTTTGTCAGTGAATTTTCTATTTTTTTAAAAAAGCGTTGCGTGTGAACATGTGTACATAAACTGGCATTAGGTTAGTAACTATAAGTGATGCTAATCTCTGTATTCAACTCGATTACTGCAACCGGTCATTAAGAATGCCTCTTCCCAAGCCACAAATCAGCAAATCTTACCTCCAAGATTATTGTATTCATGGAAAGGACAGCATTTTTGTCACTATGCACGCACTGTTGATATAGTGAACTGAAAAAAAGTTTTTGAACTTCAGTAGTAGGGGAGGGCACTATGGCGATTGATTGATTGATCTCTTTATTTTGCAGTATACATGACACAAATAGAAATGATACAGAGGTAGTAAAAAGTGTTTTAAGGATACAAAAAAGATATATATAATAAACGTATAGTGTTTTCAAGTAAAAAAAATATTCTACGAGTAGGATTAAGAATGAAACCGACGAGCCTCTGGCGAGTCGGTTTCATTCTTAATTCTACGAGTAGAATAATTTTTTTACTTGCAAACACTACACGTTTATTTTGTTTATCCCATAAATCTTCTACAGAGCAGTCGCGGCAAAATCGTGCTATAATTCGCAACAAAACACAGCGAGAATTGAGGAGCATATTGGTCAAATTCGATCGACCAGCAAAATTGGCAAAAATAAACAAGGCGCAGAAATACATTTCTGTCTAAAAATAAGTCCCCTACAAACTTGAGCTAAACTTGCAAAAATACTTTATTATATGAGCAATGGGTGGTATTTTCTACTGGCATTGTGTAATACTTTCAAACAGATTTAAAGAAATCAACAATCAAACTATTAATTATGCTAGACAAATGTGGTAGAGGCAAGAGGTCAACAAGTCCGTCGCTACTATGGGAATAAATTATTTCAGTGTTCAACCTATGGGGAAAATTTATCACCGTACTAGGTGAATAAAGCAAACATTTATCCAAGGCCTTTATTGTTCAAAATTTCTGTTGAAATCCAGTTAAAAATAAAAAACGTCGTTTTCACCATCTTTTGATGTTCTGTGACTTTTCTTCTGTTTATTATATCAGCTGTGAGCGCATCGCGACATATAATACAGACACTGTCCGTCCTATTAACCCTTTACCTAACATGAAAAGCAGACGACACTTGCAAACAAAATTCTTGAATAACTATTTTTTTCATTTTATGTCTCAAAAACATAGGTTATGACCCTCATTCGAACGAGCTCGACGAGCTCGTTCCAAAGAGGGTCATTACCTATGTTTTTGAGACAGAATAATGAAAATTAATTGGCGATTTTTGTGAATAGCGCTGGCCGGTTTTGGCTGTTACGTTTGGTAAACGGTTAATATAAAAAAAAGTCTAGGTGTGATTTGCTAATATTTTTCCCAGGGAAGAATAAAATCTTGCAAATTCCCGTAAAAACGCACCCGCTAAACAAAGAGTCAAAAGTGGACACTTATTGTGTTTGTATAGATGTGATGCTGAAAGATATTATTAATACTCAATTATCTATGACCTAGTTGCTTCTAATTGGCTTGCCATAAAAAGCCAAGTTTCTTTTTTGTTAATTTTAATAAACGAAACCGGTATACAGCCCCGAGAACTGTCTCTTGTGTTCGTTTATTAATAGTAACAAAAGAAAGCTTGGCTTTATTTTCTGCTGATGTCATAAGTGTTTCCTCAACACTTACTTGCTTCTTAACCCTTTACCCAACGAATCGTCCGCATCCGCCCGCGTAATATGCAAATTCAGCAGTTGAAAAAATATTATTTGTCAAAAAATTTTAACAAAAACCATATCATGTGACCCCCTCGTTGGAACGAGCTCATCGAGCTCGTTCCAACGAGGCGTCACATGATATGGTTTTGTTGAAATTTTTTGAAAAATTTAAAAAAATGATATTTAAAATAATAAATTTTGATATCGTCTGCTTTGGGTAAAGGGTTAAATGGACCTTCCTCGCGCCTGTAATAATTTCAAGGGAGATAACTTTACCGAGAGTCGATTGTCATGAAGATGTTAGTCAAGGATCGAGGGTTCCAGCAATCCAGGTGTATAGATATCAGTGGAGCAACTAAAATTAATCCGAAATTGTTGTTCGGTACGAGTATAGTATAGGCGTACACACAGTTTTTTTTAACAATGACATAGCGGGGTTCGAACCCACGCCGAGAGAGTTTCCTTCGGCACCAACTGCCCAGCGAAACTATACTAAACCACGCACACCACTCGGCCACCGACAAACTCTGAAAAAGGGATGCTAGTTAACCATATAGTACAGGTTCGCAAGGCGGTGTTGGTGCTGATGGAAACTCTCGCCGCGTGTGTTCGAACCCCCGCCATGGTATTGTAAATAAAACCAGCGCCCTTTCTTGATTCTATGGCACTCTGGAAATTTGAAAAAGAGACGTTCTCATTGATCTCCATGAACTGCAGTGTGTAGAATTAAGTGATGCAATTATATGACGAATAATTAAAAAAAACGAGTATTTCGTGTGTTCAGAACTGGCCTTGTATATCCTTTGTTAACTAGCATTCCCCTTTTTAGGGTCTGTCGGTGGCCGAGTGGTGTGCGTGGTTTAGTATAGTTTCGTTAGGCGGTTGGTTCCCAGCGAAATTCTTCGCGTGGATTCGAACCCCAGCTATGCCATTGTAAATAAAACCAGCGTCCTTTCTTGATTCAGAGGCACTCGGAAAATTTGAACAGGAGACGTATTCGCTGATGTTTCATGTAGTGCAGTATGTAGAATTAAGTGATGCAATAAACGCTTTTGTTCCTGTTTTTTCTGATCTTAATTGGAATAACTCTTGCGTTGCTCGAAGTCATATCGGTCGCCGGAAATAAGTCCAGTCCCCTTCCCGAATGTTAAATACACGTATACATCATCATTAGATGCTGGGAAAAGATGCATTTTAACCCTTTACCTAACATGATAAGCAGACGACACTTGCAAAAAAAATTCTTGAATAACTAATTTTTTTCATTTTTTGTCTCCAACGAGGGGTCATAACCTATGTTTTTGAGACAAAAAATGAAAATATTTTGAAAATTAATTGGCGATTTTTGAGAATAGCGCTGGCCGGTTTTGGCCGTTACGTTGGGTAAAGGGCTAACTGGCCTGTGTTAGGCTTAAACAATTTTAAAATCTGTTTTTCCTCCGGCCCTCCCGCATGGTCCGTTTGGCTGCCACATTCTCTCTTTTTATAACCAATGCCAACTTAAACAACTAAAATATTTGCCCAAGTTAATAAAATTGATAAATTTGTCCCTTGATTGCAAGAAGGCTTTGCAATGCTTTAGCCTTCTTGAACTCAAAGGACGAAATACACCACCACCCATGATATTCTGTGCATTATGAGGCCAAAAGCATAAAACAAACAAAAACATGAGCTTTTGATGGCAAAGAAATAATAACAAAAAAAATTAAAAACCGCCCGCCCGCCCGCCCGCATGCAATTTTACAAAAGGTAGCCTGGGAAACAGATTTACTTTGTGTGGTCGTATCGCATACTGATATGAGATCGAGAATATCTTTCTTTCGATTATTGCAGATCTCGCAACTGACCTCCTGAGAGAAAAAAGACAGATTACCTTGGAAAAAGCTTTGAAGTGGATCAAAGACCATGTTACTATTACTTACAAAAATGGTGAAATAACTGTAACAATTAAATTGTAATGACGTGGCTATTTCTACTTTCTACTACAAAGAATTTCTTCAACTCCGTGGTTATTTTCATTATAAAGAATTTCTTCAACTCGGTATTAAAGACTGTCTTACCTAGGAGTCGATATGAGCTATGCGATGAAGTTTAGACGCTAAACGTGTTAACTCAGTTGGTCTCTGTATATTTTGTGTAAAAGAACTTTTAGCATTCGCTGAAAAGAAGGCAGTTCCAGAAGAGATGTGCTGTGCACTCGAGAGCCTCATTCTCACGAAAATGTATTTGAAAGCGAGTTCGCCGGCACTCCTCTGAACACCTGTTCAGTTTACAACATTACTATCAAAATATGGTTGCAATACACTCAAAGATTTGCATTGGCGAGCGTGTTAACATATTCCTGTCTCTTAAGCTCATCAAGGTCATTTGGGGAAAACAGTACTGAATCTCGTGTATCATCTCATTAAAAAAATGAACAGGAAAAAAATATACATCACCGTGTGTTTTCTGTGTTCAAATTTGGCGATTCCCCAACTACCGTCCAGTTTCACGCTCAGTTGAAAAGGCATATTTTACTTGTCCCCCCTCACCTTATTTTCCAACTCTCATAATTTTGAAAAGACAGCCAGTGCAAATATTTCAGTCTTTTCTAAAATACACACTGTGACATTTTTATTGAGGGTTTCAAAATCAATAAATATAGCCCCAATTAGCTGATCTCCTTCATTTTATGCTCTATTAAATGTTTTGCCTCTATGTAGTGTATGTTAAAGATATACTGGACCCCACACAGGGCATCGTATCCGCTGTGTAGCAGTCTCAACCCATTCACCTAGCACAACGGCCATAACCGGCTAATCGCAAAAATTACCATTCAAATTTTATTTTTTCAGTTTTTACTTCAAAAACATAACTTGTAACCCCCCTTATTGGAACAATCGCCTTGAGCGCGTTTCAATAAGAGATAGGAAGCTATATTTTAAGGAAAAAATTGTCAGTTATTCAAAAATATCACACTACAGATGTTCAAACTCTCAGTTGTTCACACTCTCTGCTCCATGTTTTACTTTTTGGCCTGTTGTCAAGTGACAAAGAGCTGAAGAGCAACTGTCCTGGATCCCGCTCCTGTTGTGAAAATTATTAAACATTTCACAGAATTCTACCTTATTTTTATGTACCAGTTTATGGACCGATCAGTCAACCCCTAATGTGCATATTGACCACAGTTTCGCTTAGACAAATGAATTCAAGCAGTTGCATTGCATCTTCACAGATCTTCCATTAATTGAGATTCCTGTGTTTAAAAGCTTGGACCATATAGCCCTGTTCGAAGTGCTTCCTATATCTCCCTCGCCAATAGCACGAGCAATATTTCAGTCAATGGGCATCATCCTTCAGTTCGAAGTCCATGGACAGAAGCATATTGCTTAACTTCACCGCTTAAACAATCTCTGGTGACAAAAGGAAGGACACTTTCAACCACCATTATTATGAACGAACGCTTGCATTGTATCTGCGGCATGGGAGACATTCAAAAACAAGTTCCATTTTGTAATGTCATCTGTTTTCAAGACTTGTACATTTTTTTTTTTTTTTTTTTTGCATTTTAGTAAATTTAGTATCCATGTAGGGGAGAACAAAATGGTGCAGTTATGTTCACATTCTCTTTGTTTTTTGTTTTTTTTTCTTCTTCAGGCTGCACTAAACATGATCAGTTATTAAGTTAGGAGCGGGCACTATTCGATTTGTCATCGGGGGAGGGGGGTCTGGGTCTCTCCCCGTGGAAAGTTTCAGAAAATAGTAGGTCAGTGTGATTCTGTTGAGGCTTCGTTGCACATGACTAAAATGTTTTCAAACCAAAATATTCCCGCAATTTAAAATAGATTCATGCATCGATACCGTGTCCCCTGGTGCTTCTGAGAAAACGTTTAGTTTAAACAATATTTATTTCAGAAAACATGTTGAAGAACAGATTACATATTAACACAATAGTACATAAACTGAAGTGGATTCAGCAGTAAGCTTGTTTAGCTTATACAAGGCTGTCTCCGAAAAACTGAGAAAACGTTTGAGTTACAAAAAATACAGGGTACAGTACAGTCGCAGTGAACTGGTCGTAATCCATGCTTGAGCAGTGATACTATACTTTATTAACACTTACGCTGCCAAAAACGACCACTGTCACCTATTTCATGATTATTATCTGCACGTTCTGGTGTGCCCAGATCAAACCTACTGTCTGATTACTATCTGAGAGCCCTTTCCAACAATTAATCAGATGGTAGAGTTTCAAGTATGCCATAGTATTAGTTACACGGTTTGTTGGTGGCCTAATATGGTATATATGGTGTCAGTTAATTTCATATTGGACGAGAGCGAAGTCCAATATGAAATTAACTGACACCATATATACCATATTAGGCCACCAACAAACTGTGTAACGAATATATCTTACCGACTGCTGCATCGATGATGCACAGACCTAATAACAACAGCGATCAAAATTAAATGAGAGAATTCTCACAATGTGTTCACGTGTCTTTGCCTTGTTACAATTTATGGGAGAGCACCTACAGGCACTTTCCCATAAATTGTAACAAGGCAAACCAAACAGTTTCATTTCGAAGGTAACATGACACACAACCACAGAATATGAAGCCTTTTAAGTTGCCTAACCTGCACTTCAGACCAAATATGGGCTTCCAACACTCAATCTTTCAACTTGAAGCGTTTATCGGCTGCCGCCATTTTGAATAACCAATGAACAAAGGGGAGATTACCCATAGCCGTCAGCGTATATTGATGTTGACAGGCAGTATATGGTTTTATATGCAGTCTGTATGAGACGTCTTTGAACAAGAGAAATTCCCAGATACTTGTAGGAGGTAAGATATAGTTTAACACGCTTCCTCGCACAGAAGCGTACATAGATCGTCGCGTGAGAACCATAAGGTTCTATCTTCCAGCGGAAGATAGAGCCTTATGGTTCTCACACGACGAGATGTCCTCCATATAAGGCTAAAATGGGCGTGGCAGTAAAATGGTTAAGCGAAAAACATGTAACAGTGTTTATAGCTTTTGCTATAATGGTGCACATGATTTCCTCCAGCGGAAGTTAATTGTAAGTTGTAACCAGTGTGGGAATGTTATACAGTATGGTCAGCGTGGACCGCCGCATATACTCACGTACGTCCGACCAACTGGGGAGTAATTTTTCTTCCGCATTCTAATAAATCACTCGTGACTTGTTCTGTAACCGCCAATGTTTTGGGCTGGTTTGGCATTTTATTATACGAATGCAATGTTTATACGACGGGGCTATTTTATATGGTGGGTCTTCTGTACGACTGTGCTGCAGCATGTACGTACGTGTAAATTAAAAGCTGAGGCGCGTGGATATAATGATAAAACAAAATGGCTGACGGGCACCTAATATTAAATGAATATTAGGTGCTTTTCAGCCATCCTGAACCTAATATTGCGGCGTCCATGTCTCTTAGTAACTTCATTTGATTGGATAAACAAATTTACTAGCATAATAGTAACTCTTTCACCACGCATGCATTTACTAAGAAATAAAAATTTTCATCAGCGAAATTTTAATTACTGAAGCACCAGGTTGTACCCGGTGCCTCATTAATTAAATTTTTGATGATTATCCCTGTAATTAGTAAATGGAGTCTAATATTATTGCGTCTGTGGAAATATTGCCGACCCGTGGAAAGTGACCAGTCCACGGCAGCCGTACTGTAGGATCCCCACTAACGGTTTCGCCCATGCCTGCTACACAATACAGGATAGCCTGACGAATCATTTATCCCACCCTATGGCCTTGTAAATAGTATTCTTGAAGGAATGTACTGTTTCCTTTATATCATACTGTATATTTTGTATTATTGTTCTTCGGTCGTTTTTAGTGGTCTTTTGCCATAAATAAAGCAACTGTCTTAACCCTTTACCTAACATGAAAAGCAGACGACACTTGCAAAAAAAATTCTTGAATAACTAATTTTTTTTATTTTTTGACTCAAAAACATAGGTTATGACCCTCATTGGAACGAGCTCGACGAGCTCGTTCCAACGAGGGGTCATAACCTATGTTTTTGAGACAAAAAATGAAAAAAATAATGAAAATTAATTGGCGATTTTTGAGAATAGCGCTGGCCGGTTTTGGACGTTATGTTGGGTAAAGGGTAAAACATCCAAGTTCATTTTCACTTTTTGAACGCTGAAATAAACATTGTAACCTATTCGCAAATACCAATAAACCAGCTCCGAACAAATAGTATTTTCAGAATTTTATTGTATAGAAAATTATTTTTGAAAATCAACTCAATTCTAAATGGAGTTTCCCAACCTTGTGTCATAAACGGGGATGTAGTGGGGGTGGGGGTGGGTGGTTGGCCGAAGTGGCCGCGAAACTAAGATGAAAGTGTGTGGAGGTACACTAATCCAACTACTATTTTGTTTGGCCTAAAAGCTTTCATGGCCTCTCTGGGCGAGTAGCCGAAAGTTGTAGGGTCAGCGAATTTGGGATTTACATTCAGAGATGTTCGGTGATGTTCCATTATTACAATAAATAAACTGGGGCTTGAATGTCTGCGCAAACTTACTGGAATTGTGTAAATAAACACACAGAACGACACACGCGTGCGAATGGGTTAATCGATATGGCACGAGTGTCTTAACGATTAACGTGTGTGTCGTTCTGCGTTTATTACACGCATTCACGTCTATAAAACAGTTATTAGAAGGACTGTCAGCAATTCATTTGACAACTATCAGCAAAAAGAAAACACTTTATCGCCAACCAAATTTGTGAGGGGAACCCGTGTTACTATTACGTCCCCCGAGTTCCAATGTATTCTATGTGCCTACTGGCACATAGAACACATTGCAACTCAGGGGACGATTTTTAGCTGTCGCTAGTGATTCAAACTGTAATTGCGGTGCACGATTTGTAGAAAATTCCAGTGAAATTTCGCTTCTATTTAAAAATAGTCCGTCAACGATTTCCGTTCCGCACATATGTGCGGAACAGATTTTCATTTTCCGCATGGTTTAGTGTTGCTGGAGATGGGGATTACATAGAACAGGCGTGTAATAAAAATGAGATTTTAGGACATCGGAAGAAAGAATATAAAGCAAGGGTAGTGTTATATTTCGTAATAACTCTATAACAATACCTGACTTATGTCGTCATCAAAATCAACTTTCGATAGCATTATCTCAGTGACAATTATTAGTCGGTTGAAAGGTTCATTTGAGAAGTAAGTAATTGTTGACCTGTGACATCAACAGACAATGAAGCCAAGTTTCCTTTTCAAACGGTTATTAAACGAAAACAATAGACTGCTCTCGGAGCTGTCTGTTGTTTTCGTTTGTTAAAAGTTACAAAAGGAAACTTTGTTTTTTTATTGCAAGCCAATTATAAGCAACTAATTCGCGGATAATCCGTCATTAGGGATATCTATCAGTATCAAGCCTACCAACACAAAGTAACTGTCCTCTTTGGTTGTTTGTTTAGCGAAGGCGTATATCCAGTAATTTGCGAGTTTTTCTACTTCTCGCAAAAACAATGAGTAAATCACACCTCCTGGTTTATATTACTGGAATGGGCAATATTTGTATATTTCACGATGCTCACACGATTGATATTATGAACTGAAAAAAACGTTACACAGAAGGTCTCGTTTCCTATTAAAAGGTCGAACCGAGGTTATTGAATGTCCCCGGCCAAATGGCTATTTTGAGCTATAGTTTTATTTTGTGGTGGTGTGGATTTAGTAAATAATTCTCATTAATGGTGATATGGCCAAAATAATTTGTTGATGATCTTAATTCAAACCATGTACTGTCAAGTGCAGTTCAGTTGGGGGTCAAGGTCACACAGGAGTGCTCAATGACAAACCCAGACCTGTTTAGGACCTGACAATTTGCAGGTTACAAATGGGAAAATGTTTGTGCAAATTTGCTTTGAGAATGTCTTCTGAAAAAATTAATAAGAAACCCATATGTTTTTTTATTTGTCACAGTGATCATTTTATGCTGTAAAATTCTCAGTGGAGGAATGAGGAATTCCTATAATACAGTTTTATCACAATCGATACACGAATATTGGAAATTTATCCCTAAAATGAGAAAAGTTTGATCATTTTGAGCCAATTTTTAGCGAACAACTCTGTCATTCATCTGAGTGTATTTAAGTGATATTGTAAGATTTTAATTTTGTTCAGTTGTCTCCAGAAAATGCCATATTCAGAGCTTCCAGAAACTGTATACATTGTGAGTATTGTGAATTGAGGGGGGGGGGGGTAATTTAAACGAAAAATATCCTCGGCCGTATTAATGAGAAAGCCATGCATTTCTTGAAAAACCAACGTTTTCACCTGAATAAGTAAGTAAGTCTTTATTTACGTGACATGTGCGATAAAATACAACCAATTTCACTCCAAAAGTTCATTTCACAGCAAAGCACCCGGCCAATTTGACCTATGTGTCACGGCGTAATAGTAATTATCATTACGAATGCTCGAGAATGCCAAACACTCATCACAATCATACTTCATCACCTCCCCCTCCCCCCCCCCCCCGGCCTAATGTTAAATATTCACTAACCCTGTCTACCCAGCATACCGAGGTTATCATCTCCCCCCCCCCCCTCATCACACGAGTGTATTTATATGCACCCCCCCCCCCTCTCTCTCTCTCTCTCTCTCTCTCTCTCTCTCTCTCTCTCTCACACCACCTCTCTATTCTCTCTTTCTTTATTTCTCTCTCTCTCTCTTTTGAGTTAACTTCTTTTGTGTATGATGTTTACATATTGTTATATTTTGTTGTTCTGCCTTTTCTAATCTATTAGTCTTTGTACAGGAGCGGAGGGTTTTCTAAGTGGTCAGCACATGTCCTCCAATCCTGATTTGCATTGTTGAATGGCAAATAAAAATATGTTCCAAGTGCCATCTGCAACTCAGGTTAGGTGATGGGTTAAAAAGTCATACTAAGTGGCTAATTTGTGCGTGTGTGTGTCATATGATAAATAGAATATGAAATAAGTGTTTTTCTCGTATAATATTTATGAAACTCATCCGAATTTTCCGTTTGGGCTCGCCAGAGGCTCGCCTAAACGGAAAATTCTTAGACTCGTTTCATAAATATTATATGAGAAAAACTCATATCCTCTATTTATTACACATCCATTCAACTGTTAACCCTTGTATTTAACGGAATGGCCACTATGACATAAATGATTCTGTACTATTACCACTTTATAGGGCGTTCCCTAGTACATTTACAAAGTTTAACAGGGCATTACAAGACCGTAACTCTCAACTTATAAAGTCACGTGATGTGTCGGGCCGTTAATGAGTTAAACATCTCATTAAAAGCCCGATACGTCAAGTGACTTTTGTTCCTCGCTGAAGTACACTCGAAAATGAAAACAGTTTCCAGAAATGGTTTCAACTAGTAAACAATGTCATTTTTATTTAAATTATTAAATATGTAAAATGTCCAGCAAAGTTTACCCCATAAGAACAAGCAGCTGTATATAGTAAGTAAGTCTGTAAAGCGGTCTGTTTTTAAGTTTTCTAACATCGTTGCAATTGAAAGAGCACCGGTGCCGATCACGTGATAATCATGTGACACCAGTTTGTTTGAGAACAGACGATAATATCATCAGGCAAAATTGAAAACGTTAAAAATGTCTCAATCAAGCGAATTGAATGAAGACCAATTGGCTGTTTGTAACTGGCATGTAAGGTACAGGGTCAAAACTTTCTCAGAATCGCAGTGGTAATAATAGTAATAACATGACTTTGTCGTGCCTTGTGGTTCATTAACAGCCCAACAGGTGTGAATAACAGCCCTTCAGCTTATTAACGGCCCTCGACTTCGTCTCGGGTCTTTTATAAGCTGCCGGGCTGTTATTCGCACCTGTTGGGCCGTTAATAAATCGCAATGCCCTCCAAAGTTATGTTATTGTTATATTCAATGGGTGATGTACAAGCCGGAACTTTTTTCCCAGCAAATTTCATACCTTTCCCATCGAGTCATTAGTTACCCTTCGAAAAGTTTCCAAATTTCGTTACTAGTACAATTATCGACCGTCTATCGCGTAGTGTGAAAATGAAAACGTCCAAAGACAGCCAATCAGCTTCAACAATTTCGAACCAAATATTGCCCATTTGGTATGAGAGGTACCGAAGAAGCTGCTGAGGAGATAACCCGTATTATATACTATTCAAAAAAAGTTGGGGATATTTGATAAAAGTGAGATATATGAAGACATATATTTATATTTTTATCAAAAAGACAGTTGAGGCATTGCACTGTGACATCTGGTGAATGATTTCAGCGATAGTTGGGTGCCTGGCAAGCACACATTCCACGCACCGACTTGTAGAAGACATGGACGGTCAGTCAGAGAATTTACCACATTCAGTCCAAGACCTCAATACCGTGTAATCCTTCTCGGTTCGCGAGACAAGCGCAGATCCGACGTGGCATACTCACCAAACGTCCAATATCAATTTGACTGATGTTATTCCATTCTTCCTGCAGTGCAGCTGCGAGTTCCTGAACATTGGTAGGGGGCTGTTGGCGTTGTTGTAGGCGCCCGACAAGCATATCCCAGACGTGCTCGATTGGTGAAAGGTCTTGACTTAGTGCTGGCCAAGGAAGTGTAGTGATGTTCTGCTCCGGGGGAACTCTGTAGCGACACGGGCCCTGTGTGCTCTTGCATTGCCATCTTGGAAAATGAATCAACGGCCGTGACGTCGCACAAATGATACCACATAAGCTGCTAACATGGTGTCAAGGTAGTACTGCCCTGTGACACGCCCTTGGATATGACATGTAATGTTGTTCTGCTTGCCATGGTTATGCCTCCCCACACCATAACCGATCCACCACTAAAACGACAATGCTGCATAACTTGAGTGAAACGTACCATGCTGCATAACGGTTACGTCATGGTATCGTTCGTTCCGGCGCCGCCACACTCTGTTTCGCCTGTCGTGGAAGTCGAGAGTGAATCTCGATTCATTGGAAAACATAACATAACGTTGGTCCATCGATCATTGTCCCAGCGCTGTCGTCCTCCACACCAATTACGCCTTGCAAGTCAAACGTGGAATTATTCGAGGTCGTCGGGCGTACAAATTCCAGCTGTGTAGGCGATTTCGGATAGTCTGACCACTGATTCGCACATCTGTCGCTCGGTGCAGCTGCTGTCCAATTTCTGAGGCACTTTGGTGGCGGTTACGTAATGCTGTGGTTCGGATGAAACGATCCTGTTAGAAGTTGTCGCCCTTGGACGACCTGACCGACGTCTGTCATCGACACTGAATGTCTGACGGTAGCGTGACCACAACCTTCTAATCACCGATTGAGTAACGTTGAGAATTTGAGCCACTGCAGTCTCTCTGTTGCCAGCTTCCAACATGTCATCGGCACGTAAACGTTTGTCACGTGTCAGTCTTCGCATACTTCAAAAGTTACGTTTCGACCAGAAACTATTGATGAACGAGTTTATACCAAGAAAAGAACGATGAGACCTCCGAAAGAGCCTGTTCAGCACAAATTAAAATTTCAAAACGTACCCCACAGACATTAACGCGGCTCTCGTGCGAAAAACCTGAACGAAGTTTTCGTGGGCCGGTGACATTCATGATCCACACTAAACTTCGTAACATATTGATGTGTCCAATCACGCGTATCCAAAACCATTTTCCGAAAATATCAACATGAGTTTGGATATCCCCTACTTTTTGTGAATAGTATAGTACATATCAATTGAGCTGCGTCGAAATGTATCCCATATGGGAAAGAAGGCAACAACCAAAACGTAAATGGTTTGAGGCTGAATGCAGACATCTCAAACAATCAATGAAAGATATCGCCCGAGATACAGTACAGTCGCCGTGGACTGGTCACTTTCCACGGATGAGCAGTAATTCCACGGACGCAATAGTAGTAGATTCCAAACACTAATTATAGGAATAATCATCAAAAATTTAATTAATGAAGCACCGGGTACAACCCGGTGCTTCATTAATTAAAATTTTGCTGATGATGATTTATATTAGCTGGTAAACGCATGCGTGGACATCACAGCCCACAAGTGGAGTACGGCCAATCCACAGCGACTGTACTGTATGAGAAAAAACCCACAAAATAAGAGCTTGGCCATTAATTACTTCCAAAGAAAAGCCTATAAAAGGGTTACGGAATGTAAAACCAGACACATGTGTGAACAATTAGACAGTTTAGAGTCATCGGATCCTAAAGCTTACTGGAGAGTAATAAATAGTAACAGACTTGAATGAGTTAATGAGAGAGAAAGTGCCTTTAGGGCATGCGTACTTCATTGGAATGCGTACTTCTAAATTATTAGAGTCCACTGAAAACGTGCTCGATCCCGCTTTAACAGTCGACTTTTTCAATAATCTATACTGCAAATCCGTTTCTGATAAAAATAAGTATCATTCAAATAATAATTTAGAAGTACGCATCCCAATGAATAATGATGAAATAACAGCTACCGAAATACAAAGTGCCCTTTCGAAAGCTGAAAAACAAAATAAATCCACAGGTCCTGATAATATCCCGAACTTCTCAAACTAATTGTCCCATACATGTTAGATGAAGATTTTAACCAAGAGATGAAATCGCACCATTATCCAATTGCTTTGAGTAAATCAATACTGTCTACTATTTATAAGAAATGCGACAGACATGACCCAAGCAATTAAAGAGCTACAGCTCAAAGCAACAATCAGTGTAAACTATTCAACAAAATAATCAATAACAGGATTAATGTGTTTCTAGAAGAAAATAAATTGATTAGTAATAATCAGCTTGGTTTCCGGAAAGGATCTTCTTGAATGTATCTTTATCTTGCAAGCTGCAATACATAAATACAAGAAATTAAAAAAAAAATGTGTGCTGTTTTTGGAGATTTTAGGAAGGCATTCGACACCGTAGATCGGTTTATACTTTTCTACAAATTACAACAAATAAGAATCAACGGAGCAAGTTTCAAGCCTTATCGTCTCGGTATCAGTCCATTTATTATATAATCAAAACAACTAAAGGACCTGGTCCACCTGAGCTTTCAACATCCGGAGTTAAGCAGGGTTGTAACATTTGTCCGACCTTCTTTAAAATCTTTATTGACAACACTGGGAAAATATTTGATGAAAGTTGTAGTTCGATACTATTAATAATTGTCAATTAAACCACTTGCTTTTCGCAGATGACTTGGTATTACTTTCGAACTCACATGTAGGCATCCAAAACTGTCTAAGAAAATTGGAAGAGTATACTTCGTTAAACTATTAGAATATTTGCAGTGAGAAAATCTAATGTATGCTTTTCAGATCACGAAAATCTAAGTTCTCTCCAGATTGAAACTTGGCTCCATTAAACTAGAGAACACAAATAACTACAACTACCTGGGTTTCCACTTATTTTTTAATGGCAAAGTACATAATGCTCAATGAAAGTTGACCCTCAAAGAGCCCTAAAGGCAGTTTTTCTCTCATTAACTCATTCAAGTCTAAATGTCACCGCCACCCCTCCCCCACCACCACCACCCACTCCCATTACAAATATATTTATCCCCCAAAACTGAAAATGCAGAATCGTACACAACTAGACACCGATAACGTTGATATCAGTCATAAACATCAGAACAGACACTTGCTGGAATAGCTTCGGTGTAGACACGAAATTGGTTTCTTCTCAAGCATTTACGACTATGCTGATAGCAAAAACAAATTACGGATTTCAACTTATCTTCTAATGGCAAAGTACATGATGCTCAATAAAAGTTGACCCTCAAAGCCCTAGAGGCACTTTTTCTCTCATTAACTCATTCAAGTCTAAATGTCACCCCCATCCCCACCCCACCCCATTACAAATATATTTCAAACTATTTGACAAATTGATTAAACGCATTTTACTCTACGGTAATGAAATATGGGTTTTGAAGTGACTGATAAAGCTCAAAAAATTCTCCCTGCGAAAATGTACACGTCCGCTTTGGCAAACTCGTACTTGAAGTGGTCAAACATTCATCTACACGCCAAAAACTAAAGTGTTAAAAACTACACTTGAAGTGCTGTATTTAACACTAAGTGCTGAACTAGCATTTTGTTCAAGTGTAGATATCCCAGAACTTGACAGATGTTACAATAATACCACTTGACAAGTGTAATGTCGCGACACTTAAAAGGAAACAACGCAGATGACGCGGATCAGGCTCGAACTCTCGAGCCTGAGCCGCGTCATATGCGTTGTGTCCTTTTAATTATGTACCCACCTAGCGCAAATCAAATTATGGACGATTCTGGAAGAACCACCAATGCTAGACCCATGGGAAGTGCCAATCATTCGAGTTTCAGATGTCTGACGATTGTAATGTCTAAGTGCTTAAAGCATTGCACTTTGAGTGTTAAAATCAAACCCTAAGAGTTAGAATGGGTTTAACATCTTGAAAGTGTCAGTTTTAACACTTTAGTTTTTAGCGTGTACCCATGCGGTACCCGCGACATTAGGAAGATACCCATACACCATTGACGCTACTGTGCACCAAGTCAAATACTTGCAGAAACTAAACTCAGAGGCTTCTCAAGCTTTACTCTGCGATGCATACACGGATGCGAATAACCATGAACTCTTAAATTCCCTCGAAATGAAAATGCAGAATCTTACACAACTAGACACCGATGACGTTAATATCGGTCACAAACATCAGAACAGACATTTGCTGGAAGAGCTTCGGAGTAGACACAAAACTAATTTCTTCTTAAGCATTTACGATGACGACAATAGAAACGGAACCAAAAACAAATTACGGACATACAGAATATTTAAAGACGACTACATTATGGAGCCATACCTGATTCATGTCACTTCTCGGGAAGCTACAAACGTCTTCACTGGACTCCGAATCAGTAACCACAGTCTATTAATCGAGAAGGGTGGGGGTGGCATTCACAGCCTCCTATCCCGGTTAAAGAGAGACTTTGGAAAGTTTGCGGTTCGGGGGCGATTTAGGACGAGTTTCACTTTGTTATGGAGTGTGTCGCGTATGACAAAAAGAGAAAAATCTCCTAAAAGAAATAAATAAGGAGACCAAAAACTTTCAATATATGGATAAAAAAGGGAAAAAGTAACCTGATAATGCGAACCAATATCCCCCAGCTATGTAATCCTATCTGTAACATGATCCGGCGCTTCTTTCAACATAGGGGAGCTGAGCTCAGAAACATAAAATAATTGTTCTTTATGTTGTTATATATAGTTTATTTTTGTGTTCTTTTAACATCTTTTGAATGTTTCATTCTGTCATTGTTATTCTTTTGTTTTTGCAATCTGCCTCTCTAAAGGTGTAATTGCTTAAATAAATCTTAAATCTTAAAAGCTTATACAAAAGGAAAACCGACCGAAAGGTGGGACATGGGGGATCAATTGTCTCTTGCCCTGAAGACAGCTTCCATACCTTAATGGTAAAAGTGGGAAAATGGCCTGAAATAAGGCTCCCCCGCCCCCGCGTCTTGATGCTTCCGGTGGCCCCTCATCATCCACCCGGTTAAACCACATCACCTAAACCCGCCCTCAAAATCGATCTCAATATGCTTAAAGCTACTTCAGATTTGTGTACAATAGTTTGTATAGCTCATATTATTTATCTTTTTCTCTTCATTGATGTCCCTCTATGCTGTTCCGATTTGGATCTGTGTCTGAAACAAAATCTTGACAAAACTAAACATAATCAGATGACGAGGTTATCCGATCATAGAGCTACATATGCCCACATTTCTCATTCACATTGCAACAAATTTGTGACCACACGCGACGGTTGGCTTTACAATAAAGTCAATTTTGAAAGAATGAATATTATGATAGCTGAAACAAATTGGGAAAATCTAATATGTAAAGCCCTAACAGTAAACGATTCTGTATCCAACTTTGTTTCTGAATTCTTGAACATAGCACAACATTGCATTCTCAATTCCACAATAACAGTGCGAAAAAATGACAAACCATGGTTTGACAGCGCCATTAGAAGAGAGCTACGCCACCTTGACCGACTAAGGAAATCAGCCTTGAAAAATAATAAGCCCTAACTATCAGTGAGCAAAGTATAAGTCCGCCAGGAACAAGGTCAACAACATGAAAAAATTTGCCAAAAATGCGTATTTGGAAAAAGTTGACGATTCCTTATCTCATGATACGGGACCTCGGAAGTTTTGGCATGTTGTTAAGAAGTTTTTGAACAACTTTTCCAGCTCTGCAGGCCTATCTCCAGCGCGTGTCTGATGAGGGCTGTGAAATAATCGAAAATGACACAGAAAAAGCAAACTTCCTAAACGAGACTTTTCTTATTAACAGTGAATTAAACTCACATTCCAAAAAAAACTCCTACCCTTTATACGTAGATGTTCACAATCCATCAGTAACATATCTCAACAGGACATTATCGACATTCTAAAAAGCTTGAAAACCAACAAGTCAAATGGTCACGATGGACTAGGCCATAAAGTGTTAAAGGAAACAAAGTTTTCTGTCAGTAGACCACTTTTGCTTCTTTACAAAGAAATCCCTATCAGAATGTGTCTACCCATGCAGACCAGTGGAAATTAGCTGATGTGATTCCACTTTTTAAAAAGGGGGACAAATACGACCCCAAAAATTACAGGCCTATATCCTTATTATGCAGTATTGGGAAAATCATGGAACGTGTTGTTTTTAAAGATATTCATAAATACTTCCTTAATAACAGGTTATTTTATAAATTTCAATCTGGATTTTTGCCGAACAATAGTACCGTATTCCAATTAATAGAAGTGTATCACAACCTTTGCAACGCAATAGACAACAAAATGCAAACCTGTGGCGTTTTCTGTGATATTTCCAAGGCTTTTGACAGGGTATGGCACAAAGGATTACTTTTTAAACTAAAGCAGTATGGTGTTTCTGGTCCACTCCTACGATGGTTTCATAGCTATCTTACAAACCGAAGGCAAAGGTTGAAAATTAACGGCTGTAAATCGGATTATAAAGATATAGAAGCTGGAGTCCCACAAGGTTCCGTTCTTGGCCCTTTTTTATTTCTCGTGTACATCAACGACATAGCCGACTATATCGAGTCTGTTGTTCGACTGTTCGCTGATGATACTTGTCTGGCAGAGTCATCTTCTGATACTCATAGAATTCAGTCTAAAATGAACACCGAACTCAAAAAAATTAACAAATGGGCTGACACATGGTTGGTCACATTTAATGCTAAAAAAACTAACGTTATACTATTTACACTCAGCAGGGATGTTATATTTCCAAATATTGTTTTCAACAGCGAAACACTAGATTTTGTTGCTGTCCACAAACATTTGGGGTTATCTATCCAATCCAACTTAAGTTGGGAAGCCCATATTGATGATATCTGTAAAAAAGCTTGTGCAAGACTTTCTCAGTTGAGAAAATTGAAGCACATTTTTAACCGACAGATCCTGGGAAAGATGTATAATGCTTTCGAACTACCAATATGAGAGTACGGTAGTCCTGTTTGGTGCGGTGCTCCGCAACATTTAATGAAGCGCCTTGAGGATATACACTGCGATGCCGCACGAATCGTATAGGGCCCGACACGACCAGTATTACGCGATCGCCTCTTGTTAGAAGTTGGGTGGAATAATCTAGAAACAAGAAGACACGTTCAAAAGATGTGTATCTTTTACAAAAGCATACACAACGATGTGCCAGATTTTCTCTTTGAACTTCTACCACCACGGGTTTGTGACACATCGTCTTATAACCTTCGCAATTCGTCAAATTTTATGCCTTACAACATGCGAACTGAGCTACATGTATTTAAACGATCATTCTTTCTGTCCTGCACGGAAACGTGGAACAATTTATCCCAATCAGTACGAATTGCTCATCGCTTATTGAATTCAAAAAACTCATATCGCCCCCGTATGCAGACCACCTGCATATTTCTCGCATGGTTCTAGAAAACACAATATCATTCACAGTAGAATTTGAACCGGTCGTGGTGATCCGAAAAGTGATAAATTCCTCAATTACATCTCTGAATGTCCATATTGTCCACATTGTATAACTGTTGTTGAGGACGCAGAACATTATTTCCTTGTCTGCCCATCTTATTCAAACGCTCGTAACGCTCTTATTGGTAATTTATCAAATCTTAATATTACTCTGAATTCGGTGGATAATCTACTGTACGGTGATCCGGTGTTAGAAACCAAAACTAACACTTTGATTTTTAAATTTGTGCAACAATTTATTTGTAGCACTGGGAGGTTCGACAACGAGTTTCCCATCTAGTAATATTTGCAAAACAATGCTTACTCAAGGTATTCACTTCAAGATAGAAGACGCATGGAGGGTCACGGAATGGAATGGACGCGTCATCGGGGTGACGTTGAGCCAGTGCATCGGCACACGGACTGTGCAGTGACGATGATAGTCACGGTTGCGCTGTTTGTGGCCTGAGTCGCTGACGCGGCGTTTTCCCTACCTTTTGTGTGAATCAGCATGGATCTAATGAGACACGTCCCTAAGCTGTAGTACAGAAGGCGAAGAAATGATGATGATGATTATTATTATTATTATTATTATTATTATTATTATTATTATTATTATTATTATTATTATTATTTTAACATATCCTAATCAGAACAGCGCCCGAGCGGCCTTTGGCTTTGAATATTAATTGATTCAAATCGAGAGAGCTACAGAATGCAAAAGGGACATCAACAGCTTTTCTTTCTTTCTTTCCTCCCTTTTTCTGTCTTTGTTTAGTGCTACATATTCATATTTATTTATACACATACACATATATATATATAAACCCATTCAAATAGTTTATTTTACATTTATGAATTTCAAAAACTTGTTTGTTTCGCCATTGTAACATTTTCTGTATTCATGTTATGGGAGCGGAGGTTTTTACTAAGTGGAAAGCGCTTGTCCTCCTATCCCTTTTTGCTCAATAGTTATGGCAAATAAAAATATGTTTAAAGTAAAAGGATATCTTGTTGATCGCCAACTGTTACCGGTAGTGCTTCAGGGAGAAAACATCGTGTAGGTGATTGTTTTGCGAATACACATCAGATTTTCATAAATTTTGTTTGTTTGTTTGTTTATTTATAGTATTTAAGGTCACTTTCAGCAGCTGTGGCTATATCATGACCACAAGTCTTAAGACAAAATTAACTACAAGGATAAAGTCAAGACTAACCAATCGTTCATACACCAAACTTATTGTGTTGATTGATTATGATGAAAGGAAGAACACCATTTATATTGGCGCCGGTGTGACCGGAATGGAAGTTAGTAGGAAAATTAGTCCCTCTGGACTATTATTCCACGGAATTATAGTCCTAGGTCTAACATTTCTAGGAATAGTAGTCCGCCGGACTACTATTCCTAGAAATGTTAGACCTAGGACTATAATTCCGCGGAATAATAGTCCAGAGGGACTAACGTTCCTACGGACTTCCATTCCTGTCACACCGGCGCTCGAAAGTTGACATTGACCTTGACCTTCAAACTGCATGATTTTCATTCTCTATTTAGAGATCTACTTGGTCGATCAACACCAAAATTTCTATCTTGGTTAGGTATGTTGGGAGGAAGAACCCCAATTACTTTGTGGGCAATGTGTCAAAGGTCAAGATCACACATACCTTGAACTTGAAATTGGTTTCGCTCTGTATTTGAAGTTTTGCTTGGCCGATCAACAATAAACTTCATGTGTTGGTTAGGGATGCTAACAGGAAGAAAGAACCCTATTTACTTTGGGGTCAATTCACTAGAGATAAAGGTAGGTGTGGTCACTGTACTAGGGATTATTTCAGCGGGATCAGCCACACCCAGCGACCATCTCTAGTTTTACATTTCGACACTAT
Organism: Pictodentalium vernedei; assembly: GCA_031216915.1. Taxonomy (NCBI): domain Eukaryota; kingdom Metazoa; phylum Mollusca; class Scaphopoda; order Dentaliida; family Dentaliidae; genus Pictodentalium; species Pictodentalium vernedei. The sequence goes on from CM062292.1 coordinate 88,528,278, forward strand.
ATGGATAATCTGATAAAATTATTTTATTTATTTATTTATTTACTAAGGTTTAACGACACTTTAACAGCCAATGTCATAACGTGTCGGTGACAGTTTTACGGGTGGAGAAAGTCGGAGTACCCGGAGAGAACCACCGAGCAACGGCGAGCAACTGCCAGCTCCCCAACATCGTAACTCCGCACAGCAGCACGGGCAGGGTTAGATTGGTTGAAGACATGCGCACCATCAACGTGCAGGACGCCTTAGTACACGGCGTCATCGTGCCCCCATGTGGACAAAGAGGGCTAAGTGCCTTGCCCAAGGACACAGAGCGGGAGTCCGAATCGCGGGAGTCCGAATCGATCGCCCAGACGGTCACCCATCCGAGAATTAACCGGGCTCGATGTTGCTTAACTTCGGTAATCTAACGAGAACCGGTTACCGGTTCTCGTTAGATCACCGAATCTACCGGTGATCTAACGAGAACCGGTTGAAGACATGCGCACCATCGACGTGCAGTACGCCTTAGTACACGGCGTCATCGTGCCTCTGTTTGGACAATGGGGGTTAAGTGCCTTGCCCAAGGACACAGAGCGGGAGTCCGAATCGATCGCCCAAACGGTCACCCATCCGAGGATTAACCGGGCTCGACGTTGCTTAACTTCGGTGATCTAACGAGAACCGGTTACTGCAACGCCACCGCGCCCCCATCCAGGTATTAAATCTACATATACCATACATGTTGGCGGAGATAACTTGTAATGTTGAAAACTTGAAATGACGGATAATTTATAGATGATTGAAGCACACTTGTAATTTCTCAGTAGTATGCGTGGATTAAGTTAATGTTATGTCAGCCGAGCAGCGAAGCGCGTAAGATTTTTCGAAGACGACAGATACAGTATTTTTGTTGATGCACACGGATGATGGTACAAAGTGAATACCGACGTTGATACAGATTATTTAAAGTCGAGAGACACGTAGAACGCCTTTTCTGAACAAATACGACTTTGTTGGACAGATAACTGTCACTTAATGCTTCTCGCCGTACGCACTTGAGGAAAAATCATTTATTTTTTAAGAAATTTTTTCCTATTTAATCTTCGCTGACAGCAAAAAAGTTATGAAATCTGGCGATTGTTTACCTCAAGTGAAATTTAAATTTAATTCATAAATTTAGGTTCTGCACCAGAAAACTGAAATGTGGATACATTTTATACACGTTGTTGTGTTTTAATTACAACGAAGAACTGATTTTCTCGATGCCGTAAAACGACTTCCTGAAAAGGAAACCACCCAATGTACAATATAAATTTGCCTTTTAGGGACCTTTTTCTAAGCATCAGTCTTTTGTACACTTTAACATTTGTACTGGTTTCTTATTGTTCTTTTGAGAGTGTATGCTTCTGAAATAAGGATCGAACAGGTATTTTCTATTGTTTGCTGCGTACCTTCCTCAAATACCGAGCTGAGTCGAAGAGCAGCATGTGGAATCACTCGTTCGAGCAGTTTGCTCGATAGCTCATTTGTTCGGTGGGATCCGAGTCGTTCGAGCAATGACTTTTTCAGAAACTGCTTGATAGCTTATTATGGGAACATGGAATACGTATGAAAAAGTCATTAGAGCAAGTAGTAGTGAAAAACACAAGTATGATAGTAATATGAACTGGGACCCGTGGCGGCATTAACCCTTTACCCAACGAATCGCCCGCATCCGCCCGCATAATATGCAAAGTCAGCAGTTGAAAAAATATTATTTTTCACAAAATGTCAACAAAACCATATCATGTGACCCCTCGTTGAAACGAGCTCGTCGAGCTCGTTCCAACGAGGGGTCACATGATATGGTTTTGTTGACATTTTTCGAAAAAATTGAAAAAGTGATATTTAAAATAATAAATTTTGATATCGTCTGCGTTGGGTAAAGGGTTAAGGGCCGTAGTATTGTTAGTAATGGACGAGACACCCGCTAGTACAGGACAGAATATCGGAAGCCAATAGTAATGATACAAGACAGCAAGGCTCGTAGAGCACCTTACTAAAGGCGCCTATAATATCGGCTTATTATAGGACAGATGGTTCAAGACAAGGTGAAAGCCGGTGAAAAGACTACCAGGAGCTGTATTGGAGCCAGGAGCTGTAACTATCTTCAGATAGATATCATGTAAAAGGTATCCCCAAAGGTATCCTCAAAAGGCATCCTTAAATAGTACAATACCATGTCATAGGCATCCTCAACTAACCGCGACGAGTCGTAGTAGAGCAGTATGTGGAGACTCTCGTCCGAGTAATGCGTGTTCGTGTTACTGCTTGACTGACTCCTGGACTTATTCTTAGGAGCCCTTGTATTAGAGAACGATGTGACAGTGAGTGCGGTTTAGATGAATGGAGTGATCTGGTCGATTAGTTAGTTGCAGTAAACTAAACTGATTGGATGATCTGGATAAACGAAACATGCTGTTCGAAACAAGAAGGGGAGTACTCGGAATAGGGTTAGACTTAGCGAGAACAGGCTAGTTTTTTGGTGATGTGGGGGGCGAGTGTTGAGTCTATTTGGGTAATTAGGTTTATTTATTTATTGGAGTTTAACGACACTTTCAAAGGTCAGGGTCATCTTGTCTTGGAAGGGTAGTTAGATTTACTCTTATGCAAAGGAACAAACCCTCCAAACATACCTCTGTCCTATTAGAGGGTTTTGTGTCACACCCCAACTGCGTGCTACCATAAAAACCAAGATGGCGGCTTCCAGTACACAAAATGGACAACGGAAACGTTGCGTCACCCTAATAACACGCGCTGCACATGCGTACTGATAACAATGGCCGTTCATGCCGACTACAATGACAATCCAGCATGGGGTGTGAAAAACCGCATTACATACTACTCACGATTCAATTCGATGAAAAAGTGCGAACATATGATAATTTTAATACTGTCTTTAAGAGATTTCACAGGTTTTTCTTCAGCATTCTCTCTGGAGAAGCCACTTGTTCGACCATTGAACAATATCTACCACGTGGTTTTTTAACTGTCCTTTAACCCTTTACCTAACATGAAAAGCAGACGACACTTGCAAAAAAAATTCTTGAATAACTATTTTTTTTCATTTTTTGTCTCAAAAACATAGGTTATGACCCCTCGTTGGAACGAGCTCGACGAGCTCGTTCCAACGAGGGGTCATAACCTATGTTTTTGAGACAAAAAATGAAAATATTTTGAAAATTAATTGGCGATTTTTGAGAATAGCGCTGGTCGGTTTTGGCCGTTACGTTGGGTAAAGGGTTACAGTCTGAGTATTCACTCTCGGCAGAATTCGTAAAGATCTCACTCTTTTGGGGGTGATCTGAACCCCGACTTCCGTTGTGATTTCGCAACATTATTCCCTACCGTGTATGGATAAGTTATCTAACCAGGTAAAGGACTTCATTCAGGAATGCCTTGACAGTAAGTTGACACCGCAGCCGAAAATGATAAGTGGTTATAGATGAATTAGAACATAAACTTACGTGACAGTTATGATAAAATGATGGATTATGGGATAGTTTTGAGAGATTCATACCAGCCATATTCACCACTTTGTATTTGACCAGGAGCACGAAAACCCAACATGTTTCTGGTATCGGATTTTCCGCGTCATTTGTGAGGTTTCTCGAAGTTTTTGAGAGGCTCCTCACAGTTTTGTGACCACACAATGTGTAGCCCATGGAGATATTATTGCTCTTAAGATAGAGCCTAAAGGGAGTCAGAAGACTCATGTGCCGTATAAGTATATTAAGGTGCTTATGGGAGCATTTTTGTGCTGTCGAATTGGATCCGGTGGCGGATCCAGGATTTTGAGTTTCGTACGCGCCGCATTTCAATCACGGGAAGCGGAGATTTGGGGTCATATCCCCTCTCGTTGGCGGTGTTCGGGAGAAGCTCCGAGAGAGATTTTGGAAAATGGAAGATTAATCTGACCGTCCGATGGCGTCTTTGTACAGGGCTACAGTTTTTCCTGACCAACATATTCCTGCAGTTTTATGCAGACTGATTTAAATTTTGAAAAAGAGAATTTAAATTTATAATGGATTACACAATAGAAGACCCATGTAAGAGCTATAGCTGTATGCATGGGGTAAGGTATAAAGGCCTAGTATCAACGATAGAACACAGACCGTACCCCATGTTCGTGATAGCACTCTTTAATTTTTTTTTCGACCGCAACGTACATCTGTTTAGTACTCACAAGTTCCACGGCTTTTTACCTCAGCTCAGGGGAGGATTAGGTCCAAAGTACTTTGCCTAACATAGCGGCTATAGCTGGATAGAATTCATACTTTTTTCTGGCAGTTTATCAACCTTGTCTGATATCAACTAAATGACTGCAGTAACCCTCCAGTATATAATACATCAGTGAGAATCAATCTCTTTTTCAAATTTCCTGCTTGAGGTATAGAATACAGAATTCGGCACTTCTGTTATTCATTTTTTAGGATGAAAAACTCTGACGCCGATGGGGATCGAACCACTGCCTTGACGAGAGTACATTTCTGCGGCGCCAATATATATATACGGAAGGCGTCGAAACAGCTCGATATTATTTAACCCTTCACCCAACGTGACGGCCAAAACCGGGTAGCGCTAATCACAAAAATCGCCAATTAATTTTCATTATTTTTTTTCATTTTTTTGTCTCAAAACATAGGTTATGACCCCTCTTTGGAACGAGCTCGTCGAGCTCGTTCCAAAGAGGGGTCACAACCTATGTTTTTGAGACAAAAAATGAAAAAAAATAGTTATTCAAGAATTTATTTTGCAAGTGTCGTCTGCTTTTCATGTTAGATAAAGGGTTAAATACGAACACGCTGTAGTGGACCGCCTTGGGCCGATCCAGCGTGGAAAAAACAGATCGACTACCTGTGTATCGGACCGTATTAGATCGCTATTTCTTGGACCCGACCACCAACGGCCCGGTCCTCCTCACTAACATTGATTTCGTCCTACGCTTCTTCATTAAACTGGATGGTACCACATGGTTACAAAGGTCAAAAATGAATAAGTAGAGCTAAACTTGGCATGTTCAAGGCGGCGGTGTGGGGGACAGTGAGGGGGTGACACCCCCCACCCCCTTCAAACACATACTGTTGTTCTACGTGTGTATTGTATGATTACAAAATGAGTTTAACAATTTGAGAGTGGGCAAATGTGTCAAAAGACATTACTGTTATACATAGGAGCACTGTGGCTCATAACCGCTCATTGGTTAGAGCACTGGACTTCAAACCGAAAGTTGCACGGTTCGATCCTGACTAGCGGTAACTGTGTTGTGTCCTCGTGCAAGACACGTATTCCTGATTACCCATGTGGAGGCAAGGTGGCTTTGTTTCCTAACTTACCCAAGGCATGCTGCTCGCTGTGCATACAGTACGTGGAGAGTGTATTATCACTAAATCACCCGCAGAGTGGAGATTCCACCCAAGCAATAATTGCGAATTTGTTGCAAAGCACAACCAGCACCAGCAGTGTTTCAGCCAATGGACCTCCGGGTTAAACCCGGAGGTCCATTTGCTGAAACATTGCTTGTGTTTTTTGTCGATATGAACAAAATTTGAAAGTTATAGCTTGGGTGATAACCCCACTCCGCGGGAGATTTACTTACAATCCACTCTCAACGTTCTGTATACAGAGTGATTACGCGGAGACTGATAGTTTTTTCGGATGCTCCGTCTTCCTTCTAGTGTTCAACCGATTATCAAAAATGGCCGCTGACCGATTACAGGTTATTTGAGCTCACAAACGGCCGATTCCGATGCCCATTCCGATTGGAATGCCGTGCACTACTAGAGGTACGCAATGAACTACATTAAATTGAACATATTTTACAGTGTTTACAGTCCGTTCTCCACTAGATAAGTCGAGACTCGAAAGAACTACATTAAACTGAACATATTTCACAGTGTTAAACTCCATTGACTCAGGTCCAGTAAAATTACCAGTCGCGTACACTTGGGCGGTGAGTCACGTTTACCACCCAAGTGCGCGCAACTGGTAATTTTTACTGCGACCTTAGTCAATGGAGTACAACCTTCACTTTTCCGGTATGAACTGGCGATTGCCGCATGTACGCTAAATTGTAAGCTTTACGCGTCGTTTAACTAGTATATCCCGTAAAGGGGCTTCTAGAGAGATTAAGAATACACATTGTGGTGGTTTTTCAACTTTATTGAATGGTATCATTGACGTCATTTTACATTAACAATTGAACAAGTGCAGAAGATAATAAAATGCGTTTTATGAATCATCACAAAATGCTTGGCAACAATCGGTTGAACCGATGTTCCAGGATCCGTTGCCGTTGTCATCCAATTGGCCATCATCGGCCGATTCCGATCATCGGTTTAACGCTACTTTCTTCAAGCACCCCTAAAACTATCCGATACAATATTACTCCAAAAGCCGACAGTCGAAACTGTTGGTAAACCCCAATAAAAATGCAAACAATTTCCGTCTGTGTATTGTTTGAAAATGTGAAAAAGATTAGTTACATTTTGTCAATGAATTCACCCTTCAATCGGTTCGGTCATTCTTTTTTCTCCTTCGGTCATCTTCCAACCTGAAGAACAGACCTTGACGTACAAGCCAAAAAAAGATTGTCCAGCCGGTTTTTGCACATTTACTTATATTTAAAGGGAAGAATATAGGACATAATACGATAGGATGTTTTCAGCAAATACGAAGGTATGGCACATTAGTCTGTGCTTCCAGTAGCGTAGCTACAGAGCGAGACCCCCACACTCGTACCCACAAACTTTCCCTGACAAATGTCAGCCTTATATACATTTAACCCTTTACCCAACGAATCGCCCGCATCCGCCAGTTCAATATGCAAATTCAGCAGCAGAAAAAATATTATTTTTCAAAAAATTTCAACAAAACCATATCATGTGACCCCTCGTTGGAACGAGCTCGTCGAGCTCGTTCCAACGAGGGGTCACATGATATGATTTTGTTGAAATTTTTTGAAACATTTAAAAAAATAATATTTAAAATAATAAATTTTGATATCGTCTGCGTTGGGTAAAGGGTTAAATCACTAAAACTTATTTCATGTACTCTCACACTGAAATTTCTTGGGGCATTTCGCGATAGTTATTCGTTCACTTCCTTGGTAGTTAAGGCTTCAGGAACTACGCAGGGCCCACCAATTGGCATGAAAAGTTGTTTTTTCCAGGTAAGACCATCACCTTCACCTGGTGATACGCAATGTTAACCAAGCACGACATGAAACGAAATGAGGGATAAAAAAAATATTTTGTCCTATCATTTCATTTACTCTCACTACGCCCCTGGGTGACGCCATCTCCCCCACGCACTCACTTTCTACTAAAATGTCACTCGTTTTTCACCGTTTATTTGTTGTACATACTGAGCACGGTTTTGCTCAAGGAATGATTTCACTCGGAAACTGCAGCGAACATTCCATTTTCTAGCTCAAGACAAGGTTGACTTGGTATTCAAAAATAAATTTCTTGTTATTTATGATGAACAGATTTCTTTTATATAATTTTGTGTTTGTACTGCAGTATCAATCTTTTAATAACTCTAGAAACGTTTATACCATATCCCAACGACTTTCCTGATGTAAAACTCTGGTTTTGAAACATGGGACACGTCGTAAATGGAACGGCTGGTACAGGCATTGAACAGTTGAGGAACAATGCAAAATGTTGAACTAACTGGAAGATTGCTAAATTTATTTTTGGTTCAGTTTTTAGGATTCGGCCGTAGACTGGGATTCTTCAGTGCACAGGATTCAGATTCAGATTCAGGGAATTTATTCACAGTATACATAAATAATGGTTACAAATACATATATTTCACAAGTTTAGTAAATAGTATACTCTAGGGGGTGGCATAGCCAGATTGGCTGTCTACCTGTCACCCCCCCCCCCCCCGGAAGGAAGTGTAGTTGCAGACAGACTGTGACCAAATGGTTAGGGGGGAAAATATGTGACGCTAAGTTGGAACTGAGGCTCGAGCTTCTTCATTGCTAAGTTTTATTTGCAGGATGTTATCCGGCACAAAATTCAGTGGGAAATCCGTGGTTAGGGATTGATACATTGGTACTTTGGTATAAAACTAGCCGCTCTTGGAGATCACTCATCTACTCAGTGCCAGGTCCCACCAAGTACCGATGTCGTTCGGAGAGTGATAAAGGGATAAATCTATGTGAACTGAACGTCAATGTCGGCTAGCGCATTCGGAGGGCATCATATTTGGGGCGCTCTACAAATACGCTTGCTTACTGAGCTGAGCGCCAGCGGTGATGCACCCTATCCTTCTCCGCGGACTTAGCCCATAGAAAATGATGAAATGCATCACCGCCAGCGCTCAGCAAGTGCTCTTCGATATTACCGACAACAGATTCCTTTTGGGGTGTTGAACGTATTTACGGTGTACTTGTTGGGGTGACCAGGACGAGGGTTCCAGATAAAAGCAAAGAGTGCGTCGATTGCATTATGTATACACCTGTTAGAATTATTGTTGATTACAAGTTTACTAAGTGCAGTCAGGGCAATATGGATTGTCACAACTGACAAAAGTGGAATAATATGAAAGAAATTTGGATGTCAAATTATTCTTAAACTCGTTTCTGTGAATGATATTACGATGCCGTTAGATTCACACCAGACATCTTGCAAATGTTGCCTCTCACTAAATATGTTGTGAGGAAGCCCCAGCACCTTGTTTCTTGTTCGTGAATTGTTTCTAATGACATCTTACAAAACAATTAATGGTCGATACTTTATCGAACACATAAACATTTTTATTTTTGTCTCGAAAACAAAGCGTATGTTCCCCACTGGGAACGGTTCAACTAGCTGGCCCCAATGAGGGATCAAAAGATGTTCTATGGCATATTATAATATTGAAATATTAAAAAGAAAATAGCTTCGCACTCTGAAGCAAATCCAATGAACTGTAACATAAGCAAACGTATAATGAACTTTTAACATTACTGAAATCTGATAATTAATATTCAAATTATCGCATGATCATTAAAATTTCCAGTTAAACAAAAAAGTGTAACAAGGTGCAAAGCCACTGGCATCCCCCGCTGAGAAGTGGTTTACTAAAAAGGGGACAAAGTTGTTGGGGTTGGTTGTCCATCAGCATACTAAAGATATAAACACTACCAATGTTATCATCCAGAAGCCATAAAAAAGAAATGATTGACCAAAACCCGTCACTTGCAAATATCCTTCCCCCTATGATGGTCCTTCAGTATACTGAAGATCATTCAAATCCGACATGCACTGTCTGAGATACCTTGGTCTAAAGTTGTTACGAGCGGATGGACGGACGGACGGATGAGCGGACAGACCCCTTTGCGAGATCCCCCGCAAAACTTTGTTTTGGCGGAGGATAATAACGTTTTCACTTTTCCACAAATCGCCATGGTTTTCAAACTTGTCCAGGACAATGTCAATATAACGCAGCATGCCTAATGTTCTTGAAATCCCACGACTACTTTCCAAGTTACCACACAAACATCGAAAATCTAAGTAAAACGCAATACCCAAAGTGCAATAATTTCTTTCAATTTTCATCAAATTATCGCACGATTTTTTATCTTATCCAGTACAATGTTAATATAAAGCAGTACATAAAAAATATTGATATCTGGTGTTTATTTTACAATTAGGAAACATAAACATTAAAATTTCAAGTGAAAAAATGGAACATTTTTTTTTATTATATCTTATTTGACAGAGCTTTGAAGCTCTGTCAAATAAGATATAATAGAATAAATGCTTATTTGGATGCATTGAGGCCCAGTGTGGCTCAGTAGATAGAGGTGCAGGCTGCAAGCCGAGAGGTCCTCGGTTCGATCCCCACCTGCGGCAAACGCGTTGTGTCATTGGGCAAGACACTGCAGCCCATTTCCAAGGTCGTCGCACGGTGGCGCTGTGCACTAAGGCGTACTGCACGTCGATGGTATACCTGTCTATTACCAATGCTAACTCAACTTGTGTGGAGTTAGTATGCTGGGAAGCTGATAGTTGCTCGGTGGTTCTCTCCGGGTACACCGGCTTCCTCTACCCGTAAAACTGTTGTGGTCATGATTGGGTATTGTGCAGAAATATATGACCTTAAACACCAATAAATTAATAAATGAATTGAGGCCCAGTAAGTTTTAAAACGTGGAAAAATCAGTTACTGACACAGTGATTTTCCGATAGGTCACAAAATTATTTTATTGAATTAAAAGGATTTTCGCTAGGCCTATAATTTATGTGCAATTGATGAGTCAAATTTGTAACGTAGATATGATAAATGGTGTGGAGTTTGAAAATCACGTGCAATTCACAGGTTTATTCTGTTTGAAAATATTCAAATTACGTGAGCTCCAGTGTAATCCTTTCCACTACACGCTAAAAACTAAAGTGTTAAAAACTACACTTGAAGTGCTGTATTTAACACTTACTAAGTGCTGAACTAGCACTTTGTTCAAGTGTAGATATCCCAGAACTTAACAGGTGTTACAATAATACCACAAATGTAATGTCGAGACACTTAAAAGGAAACAACGCAGATGATGCGGATCAGGCTCGAAGTCTCGAGCCTGATCCGCGTCATCTGCGTTGTGTTCTTTTAATTATGTACCCACCAAGCGCAAATCAAATTATGGACGATTCTGGAAGAACCACCAATGCTAGACACATGGGAAGTGCCATCCATTCAAGTTTCAGATGTCAGACGATTGTAATGTCTAAGTGATTAAAGCATTGCACTTTGAGTGTTAAAATCAAACCCTAAGAGTTAGAATGGGTTTAACACCTTGAAAGTGTCAGTTTTAACACTTTAGTTTTTAGTGTGTAAGTGGTACTTGGAATGTGATTTCTTCGGCGAGGGGAGCTAGACATGTTTATTTGCCCGATTAATAGTATAGTACCGCTGCCGTGGACTGGTCACTTTTCATGGGTAGGCAATATTTTCAAGACTCAATAATATATTAGATTCCAAACACTAATTATAGGAATAATCATCAAAAATGTAATTAATGAAGCACCGGGTTCAACCCTGTGCTTCATTAATTCAAATTTTGCTACTGATGATATTAATTACATGGTAAACACGTCGTGCGTGAACATCACTGCCCACGCGTGGGTTGCGACCAGTCCACGGTGACTATACTGTAGCAACCCAACACGTTTTCCATTTGAAAAATATCAGAGATTGCCGTAAATCCAAATTCGTACTGTTCACGTTCAGTTTATCACTTCGGAACGAGTCGGGTTTAAGCAAAATGATTTTGAAACGGGGAAGGGTTTGCTTGTAGATTTCAATGGTTTTGTCAGCTAATCCCAAAAAGATGGTGTGGTGAGATTTGAGTCCTTTAATGATGTAAGGTAAGGTTACCCGGTGCTTTCTTTTCCTTTCATTTGACTTTATTGTTATTCGATGTGTTCATTTTTCGAGAAACAGTAAACAACAAACATATTTCTTATAACGACTTAACTTGACATATCCTTTCCCGCATGCGGTTATCGACAATGCACTGAAATTTATGCTTTAACGCGCACGTGACTAATCTGCGTTACCTTTGAATAAATGTTTATAAAAATGTACATCCGTATGCCTAACTTCATACTGGTCAGGATTTTGTTTAGAATCGGTTTCACGTGGTTGGCTTTGCAGCGCCGTGCAGAGAATAGTATCATATTCAATTTGATTGGGTCCATTTACGATGACGTCATTTCATTCATTTTCTATACCATCTCGTACTATTGCATTCTGACAAAAACATGTGAACGTTAAAATTGACCCTTTACCAAATGCAAAGCAAATAACCGAGTAGCTCTTCAAAAATCGCTGTACAATTTCATTTTTTCAATGTTTGCCACAAAAACAATGACCACGCATTGGAAAGAGTAGTCACGAAGCTAGGATCTCAAAAAATTCCGATAAAGTTGTGCATTTATTTATTTATTGGTGTTTAAAGGTCACATATTTCTGCTCAATGGCTAATCATGACCATGACAGTTTTACGGGTGGAGGAAGCCGGAGTACCCGGAGAGAACCACCGAGCAATGGCGAGTAAGTGTCAGCTCCTCAACATATTAACTCCAGGGCAGGGTTAGCATTGGTTGAAGACAGGTGCATCATCGACGTGCAGTACGCCTTAGTGTACGGCGAAGTGTCTGGCCCAAGGACACAACGTGGTTGCCGCAGGAGGGATTCGAACCGAGGACCTCTCGGCTTGCAGCCTGCACCTCTACCTACTGAGCCACCACGCCCCTAGAAAGTTGTGCAGGAGTTAAAATTTTCCACAGTGTTCCCCGTCGTTGACCGCCGGTACG